>CM069908.1:118849896-119178443 GCA_036172215.1 Camellia granthamiana | reverse complement strand
GCGTAGATGATGTTGTGGAGATGGTGGCGGGTGATGTGGTTGTCATCAGTCCGCCATTGACAGAGGGTGGAAAGGGTGATGATTGGCTGCACTCGTTTGTGCGTAAGATCAAGGGCAAGGTGAGAAAAAATTTGCAGTTGGCAGAGTTTGAGTACCCGAAATTACAAGTTAGACAACAGAAGGTGAATGGTGAGGGATGCAGCATACCTGCAAACGGAGTGGATGGGGTTGGCAAGCATACTGTGGATGACAAAGTGATCGATGTGGATGTAGTTAGGGGCAGTGACAATAAATTCTCTAGGTTTAGAATTAATAACCGGCATACGATTTGGAAGATGATGACGCAGTGGAAGAAAGACATTGTCAGTTCTGCGTACAAACGTTATAGCGATGGGTGGGTTTTTTGTAATTTTTCCATTAATACACCCAAGCATGGTATTGTTGTTAGTATTGTGAGGGTACTTGACGTTAATGGTTGTTTTATATTAAAGTGGTCAGGGCAATCATATGGGTTGGACAGGTGGACGGTAATGCTGTGTACTTCTCAACTATTAAAGCAATAATCCGCCAAGCTGGTCTACGGGGTAATGTAAGTGGTAGTGGCCACATATTCAGTTCATATTTATGTTATATTTATTTAGATGGTGTTTGTAATGTGGGCGCGTTGTCTGTCAATTTTTTGTTGGTTATAGGTTATTGACGTATATGCAGAGATACTATCTAATGAACAAACCAGGTTGAACGCAGGGAAAGAATTCCCAAAAACGTCATACTTTTTCAGCAACATATGTCTGGTTAGTATGTTTAGTTTGTCTGTTACGATTTGATGTGGAGTTTGTGTGTTATGATTTGATGTAGAGTTTGTGTTTTTACTGCGTGACATTAATGTTGTATGTGCAGGATATGATGAAACATGAAAACCTGTCTGCACGTTATAATTATGTAACGAGTAACTTAGCGGTAGCTAAAGGTGCCCGTTACATCCATTTCCCAATTTGTCATCTTTCTCACTGGACACTTGTGGTGTATAACACGGACGTTGGCCGATGGAAGCATTTTAATTCGATGCGTAATAAGAATGGCCCGGTGGGGGTACATTACATTGAAGTGTTATACTGGGTCAGTTTGTGATAGATATAATAAAATTCTGAATGGTATGTATATGTTGGCATCGTTCCTGGTGTGATGGTTTTTTTCCCTTGTAGAAGAATATTGTGACCGAAACACAGTGGCAGATGCTAGCTGCATGTGGTAGCGGTGACGTGGTGAAAACGCAGGATTTTGAGATTCCACTTGAGTCGATGGTTGAATGCCTGCAACGACGTCCGAACTCGTAAGTGAAACGTGAATATGTGAATTTGACGATTTGTTTGTGTGTTTAGCCATACTATGTTGTTAATGTTTTTGTTTGTTTGATTTTTTTTGTGTTCAATTGAGTGCAGGTTGGATTGTACAATTATTGTATGCATTGTTATGAGGCATCATGAGCATCATGTGGAAGTGAGATGGTGTTTGCAAGGCAGCAACTGCAGCATTTTAAGAGCTGACATGGTGAAGTTATTGGTGAATGATCCTAAACGTGGGTTAGCAAGCAATCCTAGAGCAGGAAGAGGTTGAACTTACTGCATCGTGACACCGAATTAGGTTTAGTAAATGGTTTTCACGTAGTCAGTGTATTTATTATGTTTTGTATTAAGGGTGTTACAACATTTTGGTGTGTAAGACGTGGTTAGGATGTTATATTTGTTCGTACAATTAATGGGTCGCTGGTTTTTTGGACAAATTATTGATCATTCACAGTTTTGTTTTGGTGTGTGACGCATGGTTATTGCATGCAGGATTGATTGAAATATAATATGCTAGTATGGTTGTTATTGGGTGTTGTTTGGATTGAGTTTCGATGTGTGTTAATGAGGGTTTTGATGTGGTTGGTACATTGCATAATTTAGGTAGTAGAGACTTGCATTTACCTATTACGTTAACTGATTTAGGTGATGACGTGGCATGTGAGTCTAATGATTATGCATTTGTGATGTACCTCAAAAGTAAATGGATTATGTTATGTTGGTCCTTGTGGTAGGTGTTTTTTTGTTCATTTGGACGACGTGGCATATAAGTCCAATGACGACGGATTTATGACGAACGTCAAAATTAAATGGGTTACATTATGTTGGTCATTGTAGTAGAGTCATTTGGATTTGTGATGTTTGGTTGTTGTTGTGATAATTGGATTGAATTTTGATATGGTGTTAAGAACATCCTTCATTACGTTAAGTTTAGAGTTTTCTTGTGATGTGGATGTGGTTGTTAGTGGGTGTTGTTTGGATTGAATTTCAATGTGGTTGTTATTGGGTATTCATATAGCTAATGAGTTGCTGGTTTTTTGGATGAATTGTTGATTATTCATTGTTTTGTTTTGGTTTGACACGCATGGTTATTGTTGTGGAGGATTGATTGAAATATAATATGGTAGTATGATTGTGTAGAAACACCCCTATTTTTGACCGTCCTCAAGACTTGGACGTCACCGCTTGAACACCCGGTGATTATCCATGTTTGTGTTTGTTTTGAGTTCCCGGAGGCCCCGACTGCGCGCCGTGCTTCAGGATCTCTCAATCGGCTTGTTTTGTGCTCGGTTGTGCACCAAGTACTTGTGTGTTTGTGCATCTGAGGGTAGGGGGAGGCTTGTTAGCCATCCCTGAAGCCTACCGGCTGCCCCATACCTCCACCGGCACTCCCTAGCGGCCACCGGCACTTATTTCTCAAAACCTTTGGCCGGTCGGCACTGTATTATGCCGACCGGCACTATTTTGTGCCGGTGACTGTTTTGGCTGGTCGGTGTGACCCCTTTGAACCCCCAGGGATGGTGCATGCCAGCTGTGACAGCTGGGGTGCACCATCACCACTCCCCATGCCCGGGTTTGCACCCTTTGCACCCTTGAACCCCTTAAACCTTCTAGAAGGTTGAACCCTTGGCCAAGCTTCTTGGAGAAGCTTGGCCAGCTGTCTTAGCTTCCCTTGGAAGCCAAGACCCTCTTGCACCTCTTGAACCCCCCCTCTCTTTGCTTAGCCACTAAGTTAAGAGCTTTATTTTGCCCATATAAGCTCATCTCTTCCCCTTGAGTTAAGGGTTAGCCATTTTAGGTAAAAAACCAGAGCCTATATCTATATATCTGTGTGATACACTTTCTCTCTCTATATTTTCCCTCTCTCTCCCCTTGTGTGTGTGTTTTAGGCCTAAAAAGTGTGATTTCACCTTACTTTTGCACCTTTACACACACTACTACACCTTAATCCGAGATTGGGAGGCTTGGAGGTTTGTTTTGTGTGATCTTGGACTGGTTTTGATCACTAGAGGAGGGCTGCTCCACCTGTTCTTCATTGGATCTTCAAGGGTAAACTTTTTGCTTTAGTTTCCCCATTCTTGCACTAGCTTTCTACCCCTCTTGCTTTGTGTTTTTGGATTTGTGTTCAACATAAAAAAGACTTGTTTTTCCTTGCTTAAGAACATTCATCAAGGTTGTTTTGTGGTTTGGGTAGAGTCTCACCCTCTTAGGCCTTGTTTTGGCCATTTTGGAGCCTTTTCTTGAGGCCTTGTTTACTTGGTGTTTTTGATCTTCTCACCACTGAAAACCAGTGGGTTTTCAGTGGTGAGGAAGATATTTTCAAGTCTTGTCTAGGGGAGGGACACCCTTCTCCCCTTGGTCCTTGGTTTGCCTTTGTTTTGGCTTAAAGGGTGGCATGTATGAATGCTTGCATTTAGCTTCATTTCATAGCTTTCTTGGGTGTTTTAGATCATATTTAACCTTTGTCTAATGTTGGTTTAATGGCCCTTAGCATGCTTCTTACACTTGCTTTGTAATGCTTCATTTGGCCTAGAGATGTACCTTGTGTTTAGCCTCATATATATTAATGTTTTGGCTTAGCATGTTGGAATATTTGGTCATGATTTGCCATATTTTAGGGCTGTGAGCCACTGTTTTTGTCATGTTTGGCATGATTAGTATAGTTGCTTTGCATTTGGCTTGTAAGCCTTGGTTGTGTTGGCCCTTAGCATGCTTACCTTAGGCCGTCCTTATGATTCGGCATCATTTAGGATCCTAGTTCAGTCCATAAATCATGTATGTATGCTTGCATATGTGACCTCCCTCATGCTTTGAAAGTGTTCCCTTCTAGGCCTTGAAATAAGCCCAATGCATGCTTGTAGGTTTAATGCATTTTGGGGCTGCCATATGAGGGGATTTGGGTGTCATTTTGCATCCTAAAAATCTGTTTTTGGTTGTTAGATTCATGCCATGAGAGGTCTTGTTAAGTGGTGGTAGAATACCCTCTTTCGTGCCTAAGCTTTAGGTACATTAACTTGCATGTTGGCATGGTACTTTGAATGTGATTTTAGGCATGTTTGGCCACTGTTTTGGGGAGAAATGAGGTCTGCCCCGTTATGGTTAAACCCACCATCGCATGCTCGTCATATGCTTGTTGCAAGCTTGCTTCATTAGGTATTGTAGCACGCCGATCCTATTGCATAATTGCCCATGTTCATATTGTATTAGCATCTTGTGTGCTCTAGCATTTTCACATACCTAATATGTTGATTACATAGTACTTGGTGTGTTTGCATCCTAATGCTCATGTTGTATCATTTAAGCCATGTTGCATACATGCATTCCATGTCTTGGTTTGGGGTGTCAAACCAAGTGTAAGGGTTGAGAGGGGTTCACACTTCAAGTGGTGCAACTCGTCTCAATTCTTGGTCACCAAGACCTTTGACTAACACATGATAAGGCCTTGGATTTCATTTGTTTATTTGCATGCATTACCATTAAAATGCAATCTTGGTTCCTTAGGCCATCATGTATCAACATGCATAATTGATGGCCCAAGAACCAAGGGTCATGCTTCCTTGAGTTCCCAAACATGATAGGAGGCAATGGCCGTGCATACATATGCCTAAAAATCCATGCCATGCATTGCTGGTCTGCTGCTGCTGTCAAACTGTCCCCTGCAGGAACTTTCTGCCGACCGGCAGTATAATGTGCCGACCGGCACTACATTTTCAGCCGATAGCCTCCAGAGCAGCCGGTGGTAAATTTAAGCGACCGGTGGTCATTTCCTCTAGCCGGTGGTGCACTACAGTTCATTTGGAAGGCATTCTGGGACTCAGGTAATTTTTGGAGAGACAGGGCAGTAAAAACAGAGGCAGCAGTGCTATGGCACGGGTTTTCCGGGCAAGTCGGATTCGAGCATGCATCGTTCGCGCATCCCGAGGCAGGGCTGGGGCCCCCTTTCTCTTATGTTGTTATTAATTTGATAATTAGAAATTTTGTAATAATTAATTTATTCTGTATTTGGACTGTATTATTCGGACTGTAATATTTATTCGGTCCCTCCGAGCGAGGGCGCAATTGTAATAAGTGTGCGTGAGTGGGTGTATGTCTTCCAACCCCCATCTCTTTCTTCCCTTTTATTTACCTGCTTATGATGGTAGATTAGGGCATATTTAAAATTAGCATACCTTATGCAATGCATGCGTGCATCCATGCATTTGTTGACATGCATCGGGCTCGGTACATCATACAAATTGCATTGTACTTTAATTCCAAATTGAATACGTGTTATTTGTAGCATTCCATATGCCATGTTTAGGATAGCCGAGCCTGTCTAGATTACACCTTTGCATGTGTTGCATTAGACATTTCAGTATGCTTAGGTCCATGCATGGATTTCTAATGAGCTCCTGTTTTGGCTTGGAGTACTAGGTGAGTTTTTATGCTTTAGCATCCTTGCACGTGTGTGAGTGTTGCCATAATAGCATGACTACCATGAGGCTAAGTGCTTATGTGATATAACTGTTTGAATGCCTGTGGATGGAGGTCAAATTGCCTAGATTGGAATAATGCATTAAAGCTGTGAGTTTTGAGCCCACCAGATAGTGGCAAAACTGTCTTTTCTAAAAAAGCCCACTTGAGGGTGGCAAAACCTGCATTTTAGCCTCCTTGCGAGTAGCAAACCCCTTTCAAAACAAACGTGTAATGTTTTGTTCCAATTTAGGCGATTTGGTCTATACTTGTTTGCTGTGCGCATAACATAGTAATTCTAGGCTAATAATTGGAATAAGAACGCATAACGTTTTCAAAAACGGATATCACGGTTAGTAGAGGCCGGTCTTCGGACCGGGCGAAAGGGGGTGCTCATGGCTGACCTTCCCCGATTGTACCCAAGCTCCCGAGCCAAGACCACTTTGGTGATGACGGACACGTGGCCTTCGGCACTGAGTCAGGGTTTCCTAAATTCCCCATTTTAAAAATATTTAGGTGGCGACTCTGTATCTGGCAAAGCAGTCCATGTTTGGCACTTCTTTCAAAATCTATTTTTCTCAAAACGATTTGCCGGATTTGGACTCTTTGGTTCAAGATTAAGAACCGTGACAAATTGAGTCCTTTGAACTGTAGTGAACCCAATATGAACGGAACGGGACTTAACCCTCCCGGGGCGTTCGGGGACGTCTACAGGTTGTTATTGGGTGTTATTTGGATTGAATTCCGAAGTGTGTTGATGAACGTTTTGATGTGGTTGTTAAGTTGCAAAAATTAGGTGGTAGAGACTTGTAGTTACCTATTACATAACCCAATTTCAGTGACGATGTGGCAAGTGAGTCCACTGATTATGTATTTATGATGTACTGCAACAGTGAATGAGATATGTTATTTTGGTCATTGCGGTAGTTGTTTTTTGTTCAGTTGGGTTTGTGATGTTTGGTTGGCAACGTGGCATATGATTCCAATGATTATGGATTTGTGACGGGCGTCTAATGGGTTACGTTATGTTGATCATAGTGGTAGATGTTTTTATGTTCATTTGGATTTGTGATGTTTGGTTCTTGATGTAATAATTGGATTGAATTACGATATGGTGTTAAAGGCATCCTTCGTTACATTGAGTGTTGTAGGCCATATGTTATGGTGGTTGCCAAATGCAATAATTGGTGTGTAGAATTGTGAACATAATGTACACTGTTGGCAAAATAATTTATTTGCTAAAACGTTGTAAACCATAAGTTTGCAAAAATTTAGTGTACTAATACTGGAAAATAAAAATTCATATGGTGCCCTTACATAATGACGACTTATTTAAAAATATTTGATAGTAGATTTGTTGAAGATGTGAACGGACTATATTGGTGCATTGCATGTCTTCCTGTTGTGGTTGTCCATACGGTCACAGCGGCCACAATGGATTTGTTGTACATGCTCCCCCTTGAAAGTATTCGCTTCTTTTTTGGCCTGCCTGGTGGACGTTTCATGGTAGGGGGTTGAATGAAGTAATCATTTGGATTGAATGGAGGTTATTCCACTACAAGTATTGGGTATATGGTTGGTGTGTATGTGGAACAGTACTCAGACACATGCAAGTACGGTTCTACAAGCTCGTTCAAATTCCTACCACTCCTTCGAACGGCGACCATAGCATGTGCACATGGGAAACCTTTGAGTTGCCATTGGAAGCATGAACATGTACGCCTCCCAACGTCGACAGTGACTAAGGAGAATGAGTGTACTTCGTAGACGTTTGCATTTGACTGGCTGACATTCCACGACTTACCTGTGTTGAAAGCTGTATCCAAGTGGGCCTCCATTTTGGGAGAAATTGCGCTGGTCCGAGTATGGGATGCCACACAATGTTTGGCCATTTGTCGCATTAGTTTGGTTCTAATACTATCAACCATGCAAGTTATTGGAAGGTTGTGTGACTCTCGTACCTATGAGTTGAATGATTCGACGGCATTAGAACACATCTCCCCATAACGGTTGCCCTTGAAAATTGTTAAATGAGGACACAATATTAATGTACTCGTTATAACACAATATTGTGTTTGGGTTCTCTACATATGCCACATAGAATTCGGTAAGAACACATAAGAGGCGTACCTGAAGAAGGCATTTTCCCAATGTTGTGGATAGGCGTTTTCTATGAATTCAGTTGCAACGCCATGTCTTGATTTGTGGAATTGTTCGACTTTCTGATTGAATACGGCGACCGTTGGTGCGTATGCACAATGTCATAGTTTGGTAACCAACCCAGCCTGATGCATACTGTTTGAATACTGTAACCTATTCTTCAGGTTCCTCTGCAAATGTTAGAGATAGAAAACATGTTCCCCATTTGGAAAGATGGTTGGCATTGCTTCAAGCAAACCAGCATTTCTGTCAGAAATGAACGTCAATTGCCTGTCCACATTAACCACTTGTGCAAGTTGTTGAAGGAACTAGGACTAGTTCGATGTGTTCTCGGAGTCCATGACTACGTATGCGAGTGGAAATAACCTTGACACAAAATGTGAAAGCAAATGTTGAGCACTTTGTGGGTTAATATGACATATTTGTTCATATCAAAATTGGTTGGATGAAATGGTTCATTGATTTTCAGGCAATGGGATGTACTAACCTTGGTTGCCATCCTTCGCAGTGACAGCGATTAGGAATCCTTTGAAACGTCCTTTCAGAAAAGTAGTGTCCAGGAAAAACAACAGACGACAATGATCAAAACTGCAAATGCATGCTTTAAATGATATGAAGTACCGGGTGAAATGATGGGTGTGGCCATCATACTCGAATTTGATGTAACTACCAGGGTTGTGTGCCATCACAGCATCACTGTATCATCATAACTGATCGAAAGAAATGTTATGAGCACTGAATAGTTCGCCCCTTGCTTTTTCGACCCCCAGCTACGTGACGCAGTAGCTAATGTCCAGTCTGTAATCTTGTTTCAAATCTAGGATGACCTCTGTGGGGCGTGTGAGTGGTCGATCACGTACCCGTTGTGAAATAATGTTAGATACTAATTCATACCCCATTAACAGATTTTTTGAAGTACGGACGGCTATGCTGCAAATGTGTTCACTATTCCACTTTCGAAGGTAAAAAAATCTGTTTGCCTCTAATTTGCGAGCATGAACAAACCACGTACATCCATTAGTCTCAAGCATTGCACAAACAGCAATTACACGGACAGAATCATTTTTCTTGTATTTGAACTGAAACCCACATTCAACCGCGTATTTCAGCAATACATTGCGGAACTCCGAAGCTAGTGAATCCAGTTGCCCATGAATGTGATAGGAAGACCTTGTCACTGTTTGGACAAAATGTTGGCAACAAATCCAGCTCGTCGTCAATGTCCATATCGCTTTGTACCCTTACTCGGTCAGAGGAGTTGGCTCCAACATGGGGATGTTCAACAACACAAGGATCGTCCCCCTCACCTCGGTGGTATTCAATAACCACATCAACAAGTTGTAAGCGGAATGACCGGGCAAGGCATACCATGTTCTGCATGTCAACGTCATTCTGCAATGCAAAATTGTTATACTCTGGAATCTTGTAGAACAACAACACTTTCCCCAGTGACAGACCATCGTATTTGGTACATACGAAATCAACAAGTTTGGCAAAGTTATACAGCGGTTGCAGTTCGTATGCAACATTGATGGATTGGTAACAACATAAAAGCATGAAAAGGGAGTCCATCTGTAACATAAATAAAATTGTTTACAATAATGATTACTGTATTGACATGAAATGAACTGGAAGATTACGTGCAAGGAAAACCAAAACGACAGAGAAACAATGTGCCATACCTGAATTGTAACACCCCGTATTTTGAGGTATTAATATTTAGTGAGTGGTATTGGTGGTTTATTATAATAATTTAGTGGTGAGATTTTTAGATAAGAATTTAATTTTAAATTATTTATTTGTATTTATCTCATCTCCTTTATAGCTATCATATTGTTATTTATTCTCATTTAATAATAAATCTTACCATTTCCCATCACATGAAAAAAAAAAAAAAAAAAAAAAAAAAAAAAACTACAACAACAACAAACCGTGGGTAACACCCACAATATCCCCAAGCCCACCATTCCATCATTTCATTTATTTTAATTTTTTTATCTTCTCTCTCTCCTTTATTTCTTCTATAAACTAACTGAGTGAGAATAGTTCCTCACATTCCCTTCTTCTTCTTCATTCATTCTCTGCATCTGCTCTCCTCTTCTCATAAGTTGTGTAAAGTAGAAATATTAAGATTAGATATAGGAGTATTTAGAGTGAAAATGAGTATTTTATAAAATAAATAAATAAATTGAGAGTTGTAGATTTTATTAAATTATACATACTTTATGTTTTAGAAGTTTTATAAAAGCTATTTTTGGAGATCCATGGAGCAATTCCAGATTTATAGTGATGGAATTAATTACTTTGAGGTAAATTCAGGTTGTATACAATATGTTCTATTTAAATCTCTTTGCAAAGAGTTCTCTATTTTAAATTATCCTCAATTTGTAATCCACTTGATTATTATGGTAAAATCAGTTGTTGTCGAATCGTTGATATTCTGATCATTTGGTAAAATTCTCTATAAATATTTATGTATTAAATGGTGATTTGTTTGACTGAATGACATGGAAATACTCCGTACATGGATCGAGTGAATTTTATTAATTGTTTACACCAATATGCCCGGATAAGCGTGGAGCTTGAGTGAGGTGGGTAAATAAATGAATTTATTCACTGGTCATGTACTAAGTAGGACTGGGTATTTGGTCCAGATAAATTATGATTGATTTGTTGTGCAATTTGGTAAATTACTTGATTATCGTATCATTGATTTAGTGTCATAAATTGTTGAATTCCTATTAATTTATTCTGTATCTGAACCTTGTATTCCTGTCGTATTGTATACTTCCCGAATTAATTTATTTTTCAGGTGCGGAGCAAATTTTAGCGGAGCTCAAAATTGAGATTAGAAAAATTTATTAATAAAGAGATTTGGGACCCACCACTATAATTATTAAATTTGGAGATAGTTGTAATATTGTTTATTTCGAAGATAAATAAACTGTTGAATATTTTGGAGAATATGGTACAATTTGGAGACAATTTTGTAGTTATTATTTTTGGGAGCAAAACTTGTATTTTTTTTTACGCTATTTTAGTGTATTTAATGACCCAGAAGTGGGTGTAACAGGGCCGCGAGGGGGCCTCGCTACAGTTCGGACTCGATTTTGTTGCGGTTCTAAATCTGAACCAAAGAGTCCAACTCTGGCAAATCGTTTTGAAGAAAAACAGATTTTTTTGAAAGAAGTGCCAAACATGGACTGCTTTGCCAGATACAGAGTCGCCACCTAAATATTTTAAAATGGGAAATTTAGGAAACCCTGACTCGGTGCCAAAAGGCCACGTGTCCGTCATCACCAAAGTTGCCTCGGCTCGGGAACTTGGGTACGATTGGGGAAGGTCACATCGTGAGCACCCCCGCTCGCCCGGTCAAAGACCGGCCTCTACTAACCATGATATCTATTTTTGAAAACATTGTATGCTCTAATTCCGGTTATTAGCCTAGGTTACTATGTGATGCTTGCAGCAAACAAGTATAGACCGAGTCGCCTGAATTGGAACAAAACATTTCATGTTTGTTTGTTTGAAAATGGTGTGATGGTGCTACCCGCAGGTAGGCTAAAATACGGATTTGCCACCCTCAGGTGGGCTTAGAAAATAGTGATGTTGCCACTATCTAGTGGGCTTAAAACAAACAGTCAATGAATTGTTCCAATCCAAATAACCCAACCTCCACCCACAGGCATTCAGGCAGTTATATCACATAAGCAGTTAGCCTCATGGTAAGCATGCTATTTATGGCGGTCACTCACACGCATGCAAGGATGCTAAAGCATAAAACTTACCGAGTACTCCAAGCCAAAACAGAAACTACATTAGAAATCATGCATGATCCTAAGTATGCAGCAATGCCTAATGCAACACATGCAAAGATGCAAACTATAGCAGGCTCGGCTATTCTAAATATGGCATATGAGATGCAACAGCTATCAAGTACTCAACTTGGAATTGAAATACAGATGCAGTTTGTATGATGCGCCGAGCCCGGTGCGTGCAAAACAGATGAATGATGCAAACATGCTGTCATGCTGTATGCTAATTGAAATATGCCCTATATCTAACCATTATAAGCGGGTAAATAAAAGGGAGAAAGACGTGGGGTTGGAAGACATACATCACACACACCCACACTTATTACAGCATTGCCCTCGCGCAGAGGCACAGAGGGCCCGAATAAATATACAGTCCGAAATAAAAGAATAATACAGATTTCTAATTAATTAACAAATTAAACTAAGAAAACTGTAAAACTGGCATGCAAGCCAGGGACTGCCTCGATTCTGATGAATGATGCATGTTGGGCTGCCGCGCGCGGAAATCCACTGGGATGCCCCAATTAGCCTCTGTTTGCAATGTTTCTCGAAATGCGTGCCAGACTCCGAAAAGTTGCTGATTCTTCATTTTGCTGCAACAGAGAGCAGGAAAGGGGCATAGCAATGTATTTCACAAATATATGCATGCCTCGATCCTCGTGCCATCAATCACGCATCTCGATGCATAATGGCCGAGGAGCCGAATTGCACAACTCAATATAGGATGAATGCATATGAATGCTACAACAAAACCTAGCTCCATCATGGGTAATCCGGAGTGTCGGTGACTGGGGAATTGAGAAACGTTCCGTCACTCGGAGTGCGAAACATACCTCGTTTCCCGTGCAATATGCATGATATGCATGAAATGCAACTAATATACAATTCTAGCATGCACGATGCTATGAAAATGAGGTGCCTCGAAATGCGTGCCGACGGGCACGCATACCGAGGCATGGCCCGAAGGCATGAAATGATGCACGGAATGCAATGTGGACTTATACTGACATGAGAGAGCCTCAGCCACACTCACATAAGCTGCCGGTAGATGAAAATGAAGTGCCTTGAAATGCATGCACACGGGCACGCAAACCGAGGCATGATATAAAGGCATGAAAATGCAAATTGGGCTTACACTAACATGAGAGGGCCTCAGCCACACCCACATAAGAGGCCGTCGGATAAAAAAAGAAGTGCCTCGAAATGCGTGCACACGGGCACGCGAACCGAGGCAATGGCATACACAATGCGATGATGCTAAAATGAGATGTAGAATGCAAAATGGACTTACACTGACATGAGTGAGCCTCAGCCACACTCACATAAGAGGCCGTCGGATAAAAAAAAAAGTGCCTCGAAATGCGTGCACACGGGCACGCAAACCGAGGCAATGGCCCTAAAGCATGAAATGGCATGCGAATGTAAATTGGGCTTACGCTAATATGAGAGGGCCTCGGCCACACTCACATAAGCTGCCGAAATGATAAAAATGAGGTGTCTCGAAATGCGTGCCCACTGGCACGCAAACCGAGGCAATGCACTAAGGCATGAAATGACATGGGAAATGATATGCAAGCATGCAAACCAAATTTCAGCAGCTAAATAAAGGGGAAAACAGCCCCGAAATGATACGAAATGACAATCAATGTATGAAATCATCCCGAAATGTGATTTTAAGTACCCGAAATGGCCTACGGCTATGCTAAACATGCAAAATTGGCACATGACAGCAAAAACAGTAGCAAGGCAGTCCCAAAAATAGCATCTTTTCAGTACAAAACAAGGCTAAATAACAACCACAAGTATGGCAAAAATAGCATGCAAAAATGGGGAAAAAGAGGAGAATTACAAAGCAAGTGGTATCTACAATGCTCAAACTGAAAAACACAGTTCTACAACATTAAAGAGGAGCCAAAAATATGCATATTTACAGTGAATGACATCCCCCAATTCAGTATGTAGATAGGCTAAACATAGCATGCAAAATAATGGCCAACCAAGGCTATAACATGAGGTACCAAAAGCATGCATCAAACGACCTTGGACCCTTAACAAAACATGAATAATGGGTCATTTTAAGACACTTTCTAAGCCTGATGAAGGCCTAAAACAGAAGTTAAACAAGTCTAACAAAGCATGCAAAATAACGGAAAATATGAAGGATATAACATGAAGTACATGATGGAATCACCAAATGGCTTAAGGTCCTTAACAAAACAGGAAGAATGGACCAAAATGAGGCTCTTTCTAAGCCTTATGAAGGCTGAAGTCAGAAGCCAAATAAGCTTAAAGAGGCATGCAAAATGGAGTCAAAGAGAGGTATAAAGAGAAGCCATGCATGGAGGCACCAAAAAAGATTGGTCCCTTCTACAATGTTGTAGAGGGATCCAAAATAAGCTCAACCTCAGTTTATAGCATGCTCAAAATCAGATCACATATAGGCCAAATAAAGCATGCAAAATAATGGCATAAAGGTGGATATTGAAACAAGTGCATCATAGAGGACTCAAACAGGGATGAGCCCTTCTACAATGTTGTAGAGGGGCTCAAAATGAGCCTAAAACCAGTAGGGGTCGGAGCCCAAAAAACAAATGTATATAAGCCAAAAATAGCATGCAAGATTATGACATACAAGGTGGATATTGAAACAAGTGATAGATAGAAGCTTCAAACAAGGTTGAGCCCTTCTACAATGTTGTAGAGGGGCTCAAAATGAGCCTAAAACCAGTAGGGGTCGGAGCCCAAAACAGTAGGCAAGTAGGGTAGAAATAGGAAGCAAGAAAATGGCACAAAAGATTGAATTTGAGGTTTACCTTTGAAGATCCAATTGTTGCTACCTCTTGGCTTGAATTTGTTGCTTCTTGGCCCTTGAAGAACCTTCCTTTACTGCTGGAATGGTAGTGGTGATGGTGAGGCTTAGGGTTGATGAAGAAAAGAGCTAGAAACTTGAAGGTTTTTTGGATTTTTGGCTATGGAAATGAAGGATTTGGGAGAGAGGCTTCTAAGATGAAATCTTGTAACCCTAGGGAAGGAGCTGTCCAGCCCCTCAAATAGGCAAGAAAGGGTGTAAAAGGAGAGGGAAATGCATCCAAGCTTTCCCTCCCAAAATATCTCCCGGAGGGGTGAGATATTTCAAAAAGTATCCGGACAGCTGTAAAGGGTGGAAAAGCAGAAAGCTGGCCGGCCAGGTGGTTTTGCTGCAAGTGGCCGGCCAGCCACCCCTCATGGCCGGCCAGCCACCTCCCATGGCCGGCCAGCCAAGGGCAAAAAATGAAATGTTGAATTAATGGCCGACCACTATTTTTTAGGGTCCTCCCATGTGTGTAGAATAAGGTTCCAAGGTTGGAATTTGGCAACTCTGAAGCAGGAGTCACAACATAGAACTTGAAGGAGAGGCTCAAAAATGAAATTCACAATTATTGGCCGACCACCACTTTTTGGTGTCCTCCCATGTGTGTGGAACAAGGTTCCAAGGTTGGAATTTGGCAACTCTGAAGCAGGAGTCACAACATTGCACTTGAAGAAGAGGCTCAAAAATGAAAATCAAAATTGCTGGCCGACCATGCACTTTTAGGGTCCTCCCATGTCCCCTCATCACAAATATGTAGCTTTGGTTGGAAGAAAATACCCCTAGGGTGTTCAACATTAGCCCGGAAGTGAGAAAAACGGGCTCCGGAGGAGCAAAACTGGTTTTCTGGAACAATTGCTGGCCTTCCACCCTCCAGTGATCTTCCTGATGCTAAAACAGAGGTACCCGCCAAAATTGAACAAAAACGAATGCTCGGGGCCTAAACCGCGAGGTTCGGGGTCCCGAAAATGAGCTGCAGGCACCGAAAGCGGCGTACGGCCGCGAAGTGGGTACCAGAGGCCCCAGTGTCCCTCGAAATGATAAAACAGAGGTGTATGCCAAAAACCGGAGAAATCGGAGATGGTTGGGCGGTCCCGAGCCGAGGCACACGACCTGACGGCTCCGAAAACCGGGAACCGGGCTCCGAAATGGGCAAAATGGCCTACGGCCACGAAATGTAGCTTACGGCCACTGAGAGATAGCCTACAGGACCATTCCCTCCCCTCAGGAAAGAAAACAGAGAAAACCGAGTCTGGTTTGCAAACTGAGACAAGGCATAGAAGAGAGTTCGGAAGCCCGGAGGCAGGGCGCACGGCCGTGACTCTGAGACTTCTGAACGAGCACAGTATGCAACATCACCGAGCACTCAATCGGTGACGTCTGAGTCTTAAGGTCGGTCAAAAATGGGGTGTCTACAGTGGGGCGTTGGGGCGTTACATGAACACGGAAGAAGATGATCACATCGACTGCAGAAACCACTCCCACCTCACACACAGCAAAACCCAAAACCCTATTCTCCTTCCTTAAACCCCTTCGCAAATCGAATCCCACAGCTCTACACAAACGTCTGACCGCATATTCCAAAAATATAACAAACCTACCCTAAATAACTAATGAGGGTACATATGTTCAACCAATGGCAATCATATTTTGAAAAAGGACTTCGTGGTAAGACATTCCACATAATGAGGACTACGCAATCAAACAGATCAAACGTGGGATTAAATGGTATGAGAGTTACCAAATTGGGAATTTCCACTAAATTTCCTAAAAAATTATGTAATATTATCACAAAAATGCGTAATTCATTTTTAAACTATAAATTATCGTTATTCCACCAGAAAGAATACGTAACATTTACTATAAAAATACATAATATAATTATAAAATTACATAATAAATATACAAATGTGTAACAAGAGTGCATAGGTGTACCATAGCATTACTACTTACTTTTGTTACATTGAACATGTCAAACTCACTTCCGTTGGTCCGTGTAATTGTTGGCTTTTTGGCTTTTCGAAGGGTATATTTGTAAATGCGAGCGTGCCAGCAAGGATCAATCAGTCCTTACAGAAATTATAATTGCCAATCAATTATCAGGCGACTATGTTTCAGTTCTTTCAGCCTCAATGAAGAGGACTTTTACTGGCGGCTTGACTTTAGGAGAAATTAAAAGAAACAACAATTAATATGAGGAACAATTGAAGTATTTTCATTAACATAAATACTTACAATAGTCCAAACTCAGCCTCGAGGAGGTTTACAGCAACAGTCTACTTGAATCTACTTGAAACTACTCCTATGAATTGAAGTACAGTGCAGGTATTTAAAGAACAAGTATTTAAAGTACAGGAAAGGTAAAACTGGAAAGATAAATATGAAATAAAGACTGGTTTGTATGATCTGAGTCTGGGGGGCTTTTCTGGGGACTTCCTTGCTATTTATACTTGTCCAGGATGACCTTCGAACTGTATTTCGAACCGTCGAACTGCTCCTCCATGATCGCTGATCATGCTGCCTTAGAAATAGTTCCACTACGCCATCACTTGTAATTGAACTTCCCACCTGTATTTGAATTTGAAATATAGGTAACCGCTGAGGCCACGTCACCTTGTATCTCATTACTAATCTAGTGCTACTCAGACCACTTGAGAACCAATATTTATCGCCACGTGTATGATTGAGATTGAAGGTTAAAATCATCTTCCCATAATACCCTCATTCTGCCACGTGTCGAATTGTAACTGGCTTTTACAAAATATGTAGCCAACATTACCCCCCGCACTAATATATCCAATACTTGGAGATATTAGTGGATCAAAAGCTTTTCCCGCGCTTTTTTGGAACGTGCATAGAATCTATCTTCAGGAAACACAACCGTCACCTATTTGGTGATTATTTGCATTAACTCTTGACTTTGTTTGATCGTTCCAATACTTTCAGCATTCGAACGGATTATGACTCAATCACCTTCCCCCTCTATTGATCAAGCATACGAAGAGCCATTGAGTAATGCTGTTTCCCCTCAAAAGAATCCTTACGCATTTATTAGCCACCTTTACCCACCTTTCTATATTCAGGTCATGGAGGCTTTCGCAGATTATCAACCTTTGGATTACGAACACATTGCCCTCCATCCTTTGGTTTACAAATTTATTGATACAAGAAATTCTTCCTCTAAACTCCCCACGCACCTTGAACGAACTACTCTCAAACCTTTGCTTCAACAAATTGCAAATATGGACTTAGGAAGTTCTTCTTCACAAACTTCCACTTGGGATGAAGCTACAACTTCTTCATCTTCTGGGGCTTCTGGATGGACGAACTGGTCAACACCTGAGACCTGGGACTTGAGGGAACGAATCAATCATCATTTTATTGAGTTCACTGACCCTTTAGATTTTCCTTCCTACGCTCGAAGCTCGGTGGTTTATCCTTATGTGCCCATCGACCTTCGACGCAGTTTAGAGGAGAATTTGCTTGTGGCTTGGTATACATCTTCCATGCCCACAAGGATAATGCACACTGCTCGATGTTTGGAAGAATCACAAGGATATACCCCTTCATTTTTAGCCAAGAAAGCGCAGATCTGCTCTTCTGACTGGCTTGCCTACATTAATACCTTTGTTCCTCCCATCCCTGTGTCATCTCCCCTAACTGAAGCATCTACTTCTTCTTCTCCATCTTCTGGAATAGAAGCATCCACACCTTCTCCATCCTCTGGAATAGAAGTATCTACACCTTCTCCATCTCCTATTCTTTCTTGGACAGAGAAATTAAGGCTTGCTCTTTCAATGGACAAAATCTTTCCTCCTTACAAACCTCCATCATCTCCAACTCCATTTGAGCGGAAACAAGCTCAACTTCTTCTTGCGGCCTTTTCTCACTTGCCCTTCAATGTTCTTGAGGATGACATCCCTCTCAAGAATTTTCGATGGGCTTGTGATATTCTGACTAGGGGCCATATCCTTAACCCCATTGCCCAAGCAGAACTTCACATGTTCCTGGGTCAACTCCCAGTACTCCTCCACTGGCATCGGAATTCCAAGATCGCCACCCAATCTTTGGATCAACTTTCATCTCTCCGAATTCATGCCCAATACGAAGCAGAAAATTTCATTGAAGACTTCGATGACTTCAAGAATAAAGATTCTACGTATTGGGATGACTTAGTTATAGGTGAGTTGGAACAAAGATTGAGGGAAGAGGCTTTCGAAACAAAGGCTGAAGAGCTCTACTATGAAGTGAGAGCACACCAACTCATGCAGCCAACTTTAGAGGAGATGGAAGATATAATAAAGAAAGAACAAACATTCATTGATCATTGTTGGATGAAATTCCATGATCTTGTTATTTATTCTATTCCTTATTTTTATGAGCTCGAATTTGTACCCAAATAGAATTACTTAATGTAATTGTCTTGGCTTTAATACAAGCAAAATCTTTCTGTATTTGTTTGACTCTGTTTCCTTTTGCCTTAAAAGCCAATTCAGAGCCTCGAATTAAATAATCTCATCTTCCGCATCTGGACTCACTTAACTTTAATGAAACACTAAAAGAGAACCAACATGTCTTTTTCCAATTGATGGAGTAAAAATTGACAATTTGGTTAATATTATCTCAAATTAGTGCTTCGAATTTAACAACCTTACTTTTCAAAGCTAACTGTAACCAATATATGGTCGTAATTAAAATAGCCAATCAATTTTGACCACTCTTGCTTCGAAAGCAACTCATGCTGTCTTAATAGCATCTCCAAAACATATAGCATGCTTCGAAGCCGGATTCTGTATTTCGAAGCCGTTTTTATTTGGTTTCTTGGAGCCAAAATTGGCTTCGAAGCCAAATATCTTTCTTCGAAGCTGACGCCAACATTCAGAATGCGTTCTTCCCTCCAAAACTATCAATATTGGAAGAGTCTCCTCACATTCGTACTTTTAGTACATAACGATTTACGCAATATATTTTTCAGACACAAAGCCTTTTAAAAGCCCCTTTGCTTTGTACTCTGAAATCACTTGCTCTTTTGACACATAAACCCTACCGATCTCCTGTTAAACCCCTCTTCCTTATTACTCGCTATCAATGGATCCTTCTTCATTAAAAGTGTTTACTGGCGATCGTATTAGTCCTACCTTGGCTTTGAAGCGATGTATCGATGAAGAAATCACCAAACTATCATCTGGTGAGTCAAGCCACATAGATGGACGTCTTTTCGTGCCTCGTCATAGCAACAAACAGGAATACGTCCTTGGCCCTATTTTTCGGGAGGCTCCTGCTCAACTCGCAGCCCTATATCCTCGCTTGGAGGACCATTTCCTTCTTTACGAGGTAGGGCTTGATTGGGGAAACTGGAGGGTGAATCGTCCTCACCGTTGCTGGCCGACAATGAGGACTGAATGGGAAGAATGGTATGACAGAGTTGTACCTGCGAGAGAAGATGACCTGCAAGAACTCTGTATCCTCGATGCCCTTCGTCTTTCCAGGTTCATCATTCCTGAGGACCCTTCTTGATACCTGCTGCCTTATGTTTCTGGAATATGGCTTTTAATTTCTTTCAATTTCGGTGCGGCATGATGGCCCCCACCGTCCTTGATATTTGCCATCTCTTAGGGCTTTCCCCCCATGGTTCTCCATTTACTCCCAACTACCCAGATCTTCCTATTAAGTTCTCTCTTCCATCCTTAAGCTCCTCTTACAGTGATTTCGTAAGTCTGAAAATAAAAGGGAAGGTCCTGTGAGGGACAGAGAGCTATTTTCCTTCATTTTATATTGGTTATGCAAATTCCTCTTTTGCACCTCATCTCAGAGGATTATGCCTGAGTTTGTTCCTCTCGCGAAGGCACTTGTCTTGAAAAAACATATAGCTCTTGCTCCTTATCTTTTAGGTCATGTCTACAGAGTCTGTTCCCAATTTTGTGAAAAACCTCTTGACGCCAACCAAGGAGGTCCCTTCTGGGTGCTTCAACTTTGGCTCTTCGCCTATTTCACTGACCTACACCCAAATGTCTAAAATTCCTTGTTCAGGATCCTAGTACTTATGGGGAAAAGTATGCTAGGATTGCCCTTTACCCTGCTTCCTTCGCTTACTACTTTACCTTCTTTTATCAACTCCCCATTTCTCCATCTGCCTCTTTCTTTTGTCCTTTTGAAGCCAATAAAGGACCAACTTGGCTGCAAGCTTTCCTGGCTGATAAAGAATGCTCCACTTCTCCTCACAAAGACATGTGGGCCTCTATACTACTGCCAAGGGAATTGTTCATTGGTAGTTTAAACCCTCGAGCCTACAAATGCATATCTGAGGTGTACTGCCCTTCTCAATTTGCCAGACAATTTGGACTCACCCAAGGGATACCAGTTCCTCTTTGCAGTCTCTCGAATGTCCATCTTACTGTCAGAGATTCGAAAATATCTAAATCCCGACTAGAGACGGCAATTCTCAAACTACTGAAAGAGTTGAATGAGTTCCAATTTGTCCCATTTCTTCCGTATGGCTCAGTCTTGAAAAGATTCCAGAACTGGTGGACAGTCAATATGGAAGTGCGCTTATCTGAACATCCCTATGACTTGCTGGTAGGATTAGGAGTGCCTTCGAAGGCTAAGTCAGCGACATCTAGGGACATTTCCCCTCTTCATGAGGCTGCCACAACTAAACCTACAGCTTCATCCCCTCCGGCTAGAGTTACTAGAGCTGCTTCGAAGAAGGGTAAATATTTTCAGACTTCCTCTTCTCCTTTCTTTTGAATCTTTTGTTCATTCCCTTTACTCTTTTGTTCTTTGGTGCAGGGCCCCCACACGAAGAATCTCCCAAGAGAGCTGAAACTTTGGCTGTTCTCAAAAAGAGACAACAAGAACAAAAACAAAAAAGAAAGCTAGTCCTTCCTCCTGAGGAATCCGAATCCTTGGGAGAAGAAGAGGTTGAGCAAGAGCCTTTGCAGAGAACAAAGAGACAAAAGATAGTTGCCACCCTTCCTGATACAACTAAGCATCCTTCTTTCGAAGCACCCACTACAGTAACGGAGAAAGCACTTACCTCTGAAGAATCTGAAACCCAAATTGAAGAGAGGGAGATTGAAGAAGAACCAGTAGTATCACTGCCAAGGAGGAAGAGAAAGAAGATGACTGTTTCTGCTGCTGACTTGGTGGAAGATCCGATTCATAAAGCCGCTGCCAAGGCAGTAGAACAGGAACATTCCAAAGCAATAATCGTTTTTGAGAGGGCTGAGAAGAAACGGCAGCAACAGTTTCTGAGAGATGAAGCTGCTGCTGCTGATATGTTACAAAGAGAAACTGCTCGAAGACAACAAATTGTCGAACGTTATTCTCTTCGTAGTTCTCCCATCAATATCAACATTTCTGAAACAAGTAATTTCTTTCATACTTTTGCTGTTTTTCCTTCTTCAGCTTTAAATATTTGAAGTTTGACATTGCTTTACATTTCTTCCTTCTGCAGTAACAACCACTGCGCTTATCTTTCCCATGGGGCCTCTTCCAGTTTCGGTTGAAGTTGACCAGATGCAAAATGTGAAGACTGTTCAAATACAACTTCCACTTCCTAAGCCTACGCTTCCTGTACCTTCCTTGAGTCCCAACATTCCTGCATCTCTTCTTCTTGGCCTAGAACCATACCTTCCTTTCCTGACTTTCAATCTACCTCAGTCCATTCCTTCTTCGAGCCTTGCTCTTCCTTCTTCCAAGGATATTCCAGCTGTTACTCTAATCCCAGTGGCAGTTGATTCTTCCACAGAGGGTGCTGGTAGTTCTCCAATTCATAGTTCATCACCTATGCCTATTTCCAGCCCCTCTTCGCTAGATTCATTGGTGGCTAAAACCATAGAAGCTGCCAAAGAGGCTCCATCCATTTCTTCCATCCCCATGCAGCCCTCTGTGCCTTCCACCACAATACTTTCTATGCCCTTCATGTCTAGGGATGAGGTAGACATCTTCGAAGGAAGACTTGCTAGTCTTTTCGACGTACCTTCTACCTCTCCAACATTTAGTGCTGAAGCTGAGCCATTAGTCCTGGCTGACTCCTTGCTGGAGATTTTTGAGAGTCCTCCTTCTAATAGCAAGTCTTCTGCACCTTCAGTAGACCTGGACACATGCCTGGAACTGTTGACTTCCTTTTCGAGAATCCCCTTCGAGGCTCTACAAAAGCCTATTATCAGGAATGGGTTTCTTCAGTGCTGTAATATTGCTGAGCAGTCCAGTATGAACGTCTCAAATCACCTATCCCAAGCTGCAGCTACTATTGATTTCTATATCAACATTTGTCATGCTGCCAATACTGCCAATGAGAAATTGGCTAGGGATCAGCGTTTTGTTTCTCAGGTGCATACCGAAATATCAGATCTCAAGGAACAACACTCTTCTACTTCCCAATTTCGAAGTCAGCTGCTGGAGAGGAAAGCTCAACTTGAGGAAGATTTGGCTGCAGTAAACCAGGCCTTGGTTCGAACAGACACCAAATTGCAAATCACCAACCAAGAACTGTCCGAACGAAAAGAAGACATGGCTGCAGCTATTCAACTGTTTCCATCACTTAACAGTAGGAAATCAACTGTACAAAAACAATTGGAACATTGTAATGATTTTTGGGCCAATTTGTGGCACCATGTACTTGATTCTTTATGAAAAAATCAGGCTCTTATCTATTATGTGTTTGTACATGAAGTTTATTTTATTCCTTGTGTTTCCCAAATGGTTGGAAAATAAGGCTTCAAGTATCTGCCATTAATCTTCTTGGGATGTACATACCCATTCAAATTTCTTAAATGGTATGCTCCAAAAGGCAGAACTCTATGAATTTGATATGGTCCTTCCCAGTTAGGTGACCATTTGCCAAACTTATGGCTTTTAATCCTTATCGGGAGTATTGTTTTCCATACCAAATCACCTTCATCAAAGCCAATATGTTTGACCCTCTTATTATAATTCTTGGCTGCTTTCTTCTTTTGGAAAAGAATGTTGTTTAATGCCAAAATTCTGGCTTCATCTATGCCTTCTAATTCCAAGCACATACTTTGATGGTACTGCTCAGGATCTACTTGATCTTGGCATCTTACCCTCAAAGATTTAACATTAATCTCCACAGGTAAAACTGCATCATGCCCATACACTAAGGCATAAGGAGTAACTCCTGTGCTTGACCTTGGGGAGGTTCTGTAAGCCCATAACACATCTATCAATAGATTATGCCAATCCCTAAGATTATCGTCCACAACCTTTTGTATTCCTTTTTTCAAGGACTTATTGGATGATTCAGCTTGACCATTGGCTTGTGCATAATAAGGTGTGGAATTAACAAGGCTAATTCCAAACTCTGCCACAAAAGCTTTCACCATTTTCCCATCGAACACAGTCCCATTATCAACTGTTATGGTTTGTGGGATACCAAATCTATGGATCAGATCTTTAATGAACCCAATAACCTCTGTTTGGTCCACAGCCTTGTATGGTTTAGCTTCGACCCATTTAGTGAAGTAGTCAGTAGCCACTAGAATGAAACAGTGATGCTTCGAAGAGGGTGGGTGTATTTTTCCAATCATATCCATGGCCCATCCTCTGAATGGCCAAGGCTTCACTACTGCATGTAAATCAGTTATAGGCACATGCCTTATTGTGCCATGCTTCTGGCATGCCTGGCAACCCTTTGCATATTCTATGCAGTCTTTAAGGATAGTTGGCCAATAGTAGGAATGCCTTCGAAGCAACCATCTCATTTTTACACCAGGCTGATGAGCACCACAAATGCCTTCATGAACCTCAGCCATGGCTGTTAATGCTTCTTTTGGGCCTAAACACTCCAGCAATAAACCATCTCCCCCTCTTTTGTAGAGGGCATTACCATATAATATATATTGCATGGACTGTAATTTGATTCTCCTGCTGGCCTTCGAAGATGGACCAATTAAATACTGCATTATTGGATGCCTCCAATCTTGTTCTTGTAAGTCATTATGATTGACTTCCAATACCACATTCCTTTTACTCAAAGGTGGTATCAATTTTTGATATGTTGTTTGACTTATGTCCCTTTGGGCATTATCCCTTCTTTTGAAGTTCGAAGCTTTCTGAGCCACATCATTAGCTCTATTATTCAAGAATCTTGGAACATAGATTACATTTGCTATTTGAAACTGAGAAAGCAGATGTAATGCAACAACATAATATGGTAGGATGCTTATGCTTTGACACTTGAAAATCCCTTTTACTTGGTTAACCACCAATTGAGAGTCCCCAAATATGTCAACTGCATGTACTTGTAATCCAATAAGGATTTCTAGTCCTGCTATTAAGGCTTCATATTCAGCCTGGTTATTGGAACAACTAGCTTCATCCACTCTGAAACCATGCGTGGTTTCTACCCCTTGTGGAGACTTAATCACGATACCAATCCCAATCAATCCATTGGCCTTCGATCCATCGAACCACATTTGCCATGGTTCAACACTAGCCATACCAAGTTCCATTATCTCTTGGCTCTCTGTTTGAGATGGATGTTCTGCCAGAAAAGTGGCTAATACTTGCCCTTTTACTGCCCTTTGAGGGACATATTCTAAATGAAATTCCGATAAGGCTAATATCCACTTGCCAATTCTTCCCCTTAACATAGGTCTAGATAACATGTATTTAACCAAATCTGTGGTTGCAATTACCAAGACAGTTGTAGGTAAAAGATAATATCTTAATTTCATTGCAGCAAAATACAAAGCAAGACACAGCTTTTCAACAGCTGAATATTTACATTCACAAGAATTTAAAAACCTACTAAGGTAATAAACAGCTTGTTCCTTGCCTTCTTCATTGTCTTGGGCCAAGAAAGCTCCCAATGAATCTTCTGCTGCCGCTATGTATAGCTTCAAGGGCTTGTTTCCTTTGGGTGGCATCAGCACTGGAGGATTGGCCAAGTAGGCTTTGATACCTTCGAAAGCAGTTTGATGCTCTGCTGTCCACACAAATTCCTCTTCATCTTTCAGCCTTAACAAGGAAGAGAATACTTTAGTTTTCCCTGCAGTGTTAGAAATAAACCTTCGAAGAAAGTTAACCTACCCAAGGAACCTTTGTAATTCTTTCTTACTTGATGGAGGCCTAGCTTCGATGATGGCTTTGGCTTTATTCTGATCAATCTGTATTCCTTTCTTGTGCACTACATAACCCAAGAAATTTCCAGATGACACACCAAAAGCACATTTAAGAGGGTTGAGTTTCAACTTAAACTTCCTCATTCTTTCGAAAGCTGCTTCTAAATGAAGCAAATGCTTCTCCATGGACTGGGATTTCACCACGATGTCATCAATATAACATTCTAGATATCCTCCAATAAGGTCATGAAAGATAGTGTTCATAGCCCTCTGATACGTAGCCCCAGCATTCTTCAGACCAAATGGCATCTTAACCCACTCGAAGGTGCCAATATTCCCAGGACATCTGAATGCTGTCTTGTGGATGTCTTCCTCTGCAATACATATTTGGTTATAACCAGAGTGACCATCCATCATTGATAGAACTTGATGGCCTGCTGAACTGTCTACCAGCAGATCCACTATAGGCATAGGGTACTCATCTTTAGGAGTTGCTAGATTTAAGTTTCTGAAATCGATGCATACCCTCATTTTGCCATTCTTCTTGACTACAGGCACAATGTTAGATAGCCATTCAACATACCTGGCTGTTCTAATAAAGCCTGCCTTGAGTAGTCTCAGAATCTCTTCCTTAACTTTCTGAATTACTTCTGGACTCATTCTTCTTGGTTTCTGCTTGTATGGCCTGAAATTAGGCTTCATAGGGAGCCTATGTTCCACTAACGACCTATCCAATCCTGGTAGTTCATTGTAGGACCATGCAAAGCAATCCTTGTATTTCTTCAGGATAACCAACAACTGGTCTCTGTCCAGAATATTCAAACAAGCACTTATATAAGTGGGTTGTTGTATGGAACCTTCCCCTAGATTTACTTCTTCTAAGGGATCTTGCGTTTGAGGACTTATCGAAGCTTCTTCTCTAATTTCTTCTACCTTCGAAGCCATCTTCTCACCTCGTTCTGCTTTTAGGTTCTTTGGTTCAACATCTTTACCTTCCTCCTCATAGACAAAATCTGTCCATAGGGCATCCTCTTCCTGTATCTCCTGGACTTTTGTCTCAATGTCCAATGCACAATATTTCCCAAGGGTCAAACTTCTGACCTGTTGTTGCTCTTGTTTACAGCCAATTATCATGGCTTCTCTTTCTTGTTTCTGCACTTTCTGGACTATTGCCTTTACATCCAATGGTGAGAATTTGATCAGAGCCAAAGACCTGGCTTCTTGTTCTTCATTCCTTTGCCTACAACCAGGCATCATTGTCATCTTTAACGACAATCTCTTCATCAGCACTCTCTTGAACCAAGTGCTTCAGGTGTGTCACTTCCTCATCAGCCGTCACTTCGGCTGAGCCATCAGCTTTCCTCAATATACTGAGTGGGGTTACTCCCTCAATATACAGCTTGGCTTCTGCAAAGTCTGCACAAGCTATGAAGGGTTGAGGATCTGCATCAATCTCCTCTGTCTCTCCATTGCCCAGGGCCATCATGATCTTCTGATGCAAAGAGGAAGGCACACATTTGTTGGTGTGAATCCAATCTCTCCCAAGTAAGGCATTATATTTAGCATTGCTGTCGATCACGAAGAATGCTGTCATACAATCCCTGGTTCCCACACTCAAATTGATAGGCAGAATTCCTTGGGCCATCTGCTTATCTCCAGCAAAGCCAGCAATGGTTGTACTGGTTGGGATCAACCTGGGATTTTTCTTCCCTAATTTCTTCAAAGAAGATTTCGGTAATAAATTTACCGCCGTCCCATTGTCTACTAGGACTCGGTTTAACTGTATCCCATCAAAGAAAGCCTTAATGTACAAAGGCTTAACATGTTGAGTCATGGAATTCGAGGGGTATTCAAAAGGATATGAGAGGTTGATGCTCACCTCCTCCTCGCTTTCACACTTAGTTTCCATTGGAATAGCCATTTCAGGAGCATCCTGTACCATACTCACTTGTGATTCCTCACTAGAGACAGGAATTGGATCCATGTCTTGGTCCTCCTGATCCTCATTTTCAGCCTGGAATTCATGAGGTAGTACATGTACCATGTTGACTGATACAGGTGGAAATGAGCCAAACTGGATGGCTGGTTGTACCTTCTCTTCCCCTTGGCTACCTTGCCCAATGACTTCAACAGCATCCTCCATGCTGCACTCTGGCATTTCATTGTTAACTGATCCCTTCGAAGGATCCTTCTCAACTAAGCTTTCAGTCAGGAATGTTTGTTCAGCCATGAAGGCTTCGAACATTTCTTCTTCTGCCATTTCCTTCTTTTGGCTCATGCCAATCTCTTCTTCTATTTCACTATCACTTTCCATCAGAGCCTTCTCCAGCCCTGCCAAACTGGACTTCTCTCTGGCCTTTAGTTCAGAATGAACTTGGGCCAATTGTTCTCTGCTACAAACCACTTTACTTTGTAGCGTCGGTTTTGGAGTATGGTCTGACTTCGAAGTTTTCTTTCCTTCTGGCTTGACCAGTGAAGAACTTTCCCCACTTTCCTTCAGATCTTGCTGGTACTGGGTATACCTGCGCTGAATCTTCCTCCTCTGTGATCTGGAAATAACTGGAACCATATTTGGTTCCTTTGTCTTTGGATGTTTCAACAATACCCAGTTGTTCGGAGCCACCAAAGGAGGTTTGACCATTCTGCCTGTAATTCCAATATCTCTCCTGGCAGGGAATTCCCTAGGTTTGTTTTGCATTACAAACCAATCTGGGACTCCAGGCACCCAAGAGCTTACTGATTCAGATGTTGAATCACCCTTTTCCACCTTCGAAGCCATCTTTAGCACTGGCTGTGGAGGTAAGTGCTTGGTTCTGGCCTCATAGTTCGAGCTTGATTCTGGCCTTCGATGGGGATGGCCATTTTCTGTTCTGTGTGAGGTTGATCTAGGGGGCCAATCTCTGGCTTTAGTCCCACAACCTGAATTCCTCTCTAATCTTCTTTCAGAATGTTTGCTCTCCATTCTGTAGTAGTTAAGTGGCCTAGACTCATACAAGGGCCTTTTGCCCTTAGCATGCATCCTGTCCATTGTAGGCTCAACCATTGGTGGTCGCTGCTTGTCACCAGCCGGATACGGCCTTTTGTTGTAAGCGTTGGTTGACTTAGGATGCCTCTGAACGTCCCTGTAATATTGCTTACCGTCGACTGGAAGCCCCCTCAACCATTTGTAGCTTAGCCTACATCTGGGACACATCCTCTGCATTACTGCTGCTTCCAAAGAATCGTCATCCAGTACTTCTTCATCAGAGTGTTCCTTCTGATGTGAGAAACCTTGTCCAATAATTGGTGGGTTTCTAGTCTCCTTCTTGGCAGTTGTCTGGTTGGCAATATGCATTTGCACATTAACTTCTTCCAATTCCTGCAGAGATAGGTTCTGAAAGTTTGGAACAACCACATTAGCCGCGCTTTCTCCAACTTCTGGAAACGGGTTGCTGTCAATCCCCATGGCCTTCTCTGTTTTGGCTGGGAACTTCAAACTTCCTTTCCGAATTTGCTCTTGGATCCTGTCTCGAAAAACAATGCAGTTTTTAGTCGAGTGAGACCAAGAATTATGCCATTTACAGTATACTTTTCCTTTAAGTTCATCTAGAGATGGCAGTTTTACTCCTTTTGGTAACTTAAGGAAATTTGCTGCAAGCAAATGATCAAAAATGTCATCTGCTTTTGTTAAATCAAAAGAGTACTTTCTGTGAAAATCCTTCTTTTTAAACTGCTGATCGATGGTTGTATCCTTATGAATTAATGCTTCACAGATTACAGGCTCTTTACCCACAATCTCTGCTGCATCGATCTCATAATTGGGATCTCTATAATATGTCTTATACGAAGCATTATTTCGATCTTGTTCTTCCTCTAGTAATGCTTCATATCGAGACACCTTATAGGTCAATTCGACCAAATCCCTGAATTCAGTTGAGTCAAACTTCTTTCGAAGCCTGAACTCTAAACCGTTTTGAGCCAATCTTACAAATTCTGGCTCTGGAAGGATGACCCTACATTTATTTCGAGCCCTTTTAAATCTGGCAATAAACTGAGTGGCCTTTTCTTCAGGCCTTTGACTCAATCTTGCCAAGTCTGCCATAGAAACCTCTGGCTCCGTCTGGAAAAATTGGGCATGAAATGCCTCTTCCATTTGTTGCCAATTTTGAATGGAGCCAGGTGTAAGGTTGATATATCATACAAACGCTCCCCCAGTTAGAGAGTTTGGAAATAATCTCAATTTTATGTAGTCATGATTAGTGAATTCACCACACTGAGCAGCGAATCTAGCAATATGCTCTACTGTTGATTGATTTCCAGTTCCATAGAATAGGGTAAAATCTGGTATTCTGAACCCTCTTGGGTATTCATGTACCCTATCCACCCATTCTGGGTATGGTTTTCTGTATACAGGAGTCTGGACCCCCTGAGCCATTGGTCCACACATCTCCCTAACAATATCAGCAATTTGGTCCCTAGGGACCATATTTTGGGCTTGCTGAACCACTACTGGAGGAACAAACACAGGGTTTGGTGGACAACCTTGTGCCTGTGGTCCTCTTGGTCCATAAAGTGGTACATTTGGGGCTGGTTGCCCCTGTGGTGCAGGTTGCTGTTGGGGGTATGGGTAACCCCTTTGAGCCTGTCCTGCGAAGGGACCTGTGAAAGGTGCTGGAACGGGTGTTGTGTCCCTTCCATTTACAGGAAAACCTTCCGACCCCCCGGGTATAAATTCGAATAAGGGATTATTATACCCCCTGGTGCCAGGTATGGCTTCGAACATGGGATTTGCCACCATTCTTATGCCAGTTTCTTGTACTTGGCCAGATCTACCAACTGGTGTGGCTTCACTGTTGAATACTGTGGCATTTTGGCCTACTACAGGCCTTGAAATGGGTTCATACCAAGACTGAGGCGATGGTCTTTCATAGTTCTGAGTACTAGTCTGACCATTAATTTGTCCATTAACTTGCATAGGCTGTTTTTCTCTAGCCAATCTTTGCTGAGGGACATTTAAAATTTCCTCTGTAGGTCTTGTATTTGTTGGTTGGTGGTTGTTCATTCGATCCAAAAAGGATGTTGCCCACCTTTCCATTATGTTCATTAGTTGTTGTCCCATAGCATTTACTAAGCCATCCCATGGATTTGTTGGCTGAGTAGATGAAACAGTGGATGGTCCAATTCCTTGGTTTCGTCCAATATCCTGAACATATGGTTCTTGTCCAGAAGTACTGGTCTGTTCGACCAAAGGTTCTGATAACATAGGAGTCTCCACAGGGTGTGTTTCCACATTCTCCCCTGGATTAGGTATTTCCACCTCTCCTTCTACGCCCTCTTCCAAGCGTTCATTTTCTCCTTGTCGTCTCCGTCTAGCCATTTTAATTAGTCCCACCGGGCGTGCCAAAAATATATGTTGGCTTTTTGGCTTTTCGAAGGGTATATTTGTAAATGCGAGCGTGCCAGCAAGGATCAATCAGTCCCTACAGAAATTATAATTGCCAATCAATTATCAGGCGACTATATTTCAGTTCTTTCAGCCTCAATGAAGAGGACTTTTACTGGCGGCTTGACTTTAGGAGAAATTAAAAGAAACAACAATTAATATGAGGAACAATTGAAGTATTTTCATTAACATAAATACTTACAATAGTCCAAACTCAGCCTCGAGGAGGTTTACAGCAACAGTCTACTTGAATCTACTTGAAACTACTCCTATGAATTGAAGTACAGTGCAGGTATTTAAAGAACAAGTATTTAAAGTACAGGAAAGGTAAAACTGGAAAGATAAATATGAAATAAAGACTGGTTTGTATGATCTGAGTCTGGGGGGCTTTTCTGGGGACTTCCTTGCTATTTATACTTGTCCAGGATGACCTTCGAACTGTATTTCGAACCGTCGAACTGCTCCTCCATGATCGCTGATCATGCTGCCTTAGAAATAGTTCCACTACGCCATCACTTGTAATTGAACTTCCCACCTGTATTTGAATTTGAAATATAGGTAACCGCTGAGGCCACGTCACCTTGTATCTCATTACTAATCTAGTGCTACTCAGACCACTTGAGAACCAATATTTATCGCCACGTGTATGATTGAGATTGAAGGTTAAAATCATCTTCCCATAATACCCTCATTCTGCCACGTGTCGAATTGTAACTGGCTTTTACAAAATATGTAGCCAACAGTAATACAATGTAATACAGTGATGGTGACTTTAAATGCTTGTAGTTTTCTTTTATGAAATTTCTTTTATGAAGTGAGAGCAAATTATTTGTTCACCAACACACTCTCATTGGTGGGAGAGTAAAATAATCCCACTTTAATCTCAATGGTGGAAGAGTAAAGTAATCCAACTTTTACACCAATAAGAATGAAGATTAATGTTCACACATTACAAAATTGTGTGAACAAATTTAAATTTAATAAAACCTAATCAAAGTGATTATTTTCAACAATTTGATTTGATTAAGCTATGTTTGGCATAGGATTTTTTTTAAACTATTTTAGCCATAAAAAGATAAAATAGACTAAAAAGTCAATAAGACAAAATGCCACATTCAAACCATAATCATTTCATTTTTTCTCTCACAAAAGTCAAAAAAGTCAAAAAAACCTATCCCAAATGAGGCTTTTTAGCCCCATGCTAAAATAGTCAAAAAAATTAAAAAGTTAACTCACATCCCAAACGAAAGCTAAGTGGGTTTGACACTTGTTGGAAAAATAGTACCAAACTATATGGAAAATATAATTTGAAAATATGTAAATAGTTTTTAGGCAAAACCAAAGCTGAAATAAAATGACATAATAACTTAACAAAACTTATAGTACATAACTAGATAAAACCTAATCGAGTCGAGTGTGTAACATTCTCTCCTTAAGACAGATTCGTCCTCCTACCGATGCTTAGGATTCAATGGACGTCTATCTCCCGGGATACAACGATTAATGTCTTGTACTAGTAGCACTACTATTGCAAGCCTAGCGAACTTTACTGTGCATGTACTCTCTTTACAGGAAACTTAGACTCAGAAAATATAAAGAATAGATGCCAAGTGAAGAAGAAAATTGCAAAAATCTCTATCTTAAATTGAGGTGAGGGGGATAGAATTTATAGATTCCTCCATGACTCTTTAGAAAGGTTATGACCCTTCAAAAGGACACACCTTTTCATCTTAAGAGACACAACCATTGAAGTAAATTGTAATTCAAAGTTTTCAACAATCCCCCACATGAATGAAATTTACGGAAAGGACATGTAACAATATGCACACAAAAAGAGAGTACATTAAAGAAATACCCTGCATCGGGATAGGTAGCTTTTGGCTTTGAACCTTCCCTAGTGAAAGCCTATCGGACTTACTAGCTAATCAGTGGACGTGATGCCTTGAACTGTTCAGCCGTTTGTGTAAGCCAAGACAATAGAATTCACACAAAATATCTCCAAATACAGCTTAGTTCTCACAGTTGTGCCCGTTTTGGCCTTGGGCAAGTTCTGGTGTTTCATGAGTACTTTAGAGAATTTAGCCTTATCAATTCTCATAGAAGCGGCCCCTTCACACTCATATAGGTGATCCTTATTTCGAGTCTCTTAAATACTCCTTTTGAAAGATACCCCTCTAGCTTTTTTAAGATATAAGTGATCATTAAAAGCATAACTTACCCTAAATCTACTACATACAACACATGTTACAGATATCACTCTCATCATAGGAATGGATAGGAGATAGACTCCTTTAGTGATTTCTAACAAGTCACACATAACTTAATTGTCCCTTTGAACTTAGTTTTGGGATCTCTAGTCATCTAAGTAGGGTTACCATTATGATGACTCTAGTGTAATAAGTTTTAATCACATTTCCTTTGATAAATTTTCCCTAATTTGCTTTTTGGTCAAACTTTTTATTTAGCGGCCGCTATTTTTCGTTTGACCTTTTCAAGTATATATCATTGAGTAGTTAGTGGATCCATTATATTATCTTTAGACAATATTCACAACTGAAAGCAAATGTCCTACGGTGTTTAAGTCTTTGATTACATCAAGACTTACCATTACTCTAAGTCACTCTCATTTTCAAATAATAAACATAGAGTTGTTTCTTAGGAGTTAATGAAACAATTTTTGCTTCTACTCCAACTTTGTCCTATAAAAAGAATTGAGATTCTTTGTTGACCTACAATTAGAACCGTTACTTCGGTAAAATCCTCCAAGCACCCCCACATTTTAAGCATTCCAAGGAAACTTAATTTCTTATGCTAGTGTATAATTACACAAAAATATTAATACACCCTCACAATTCTGAGATAAATCAGAATATATCATTAATTGGCGTGCTTGAACTAAATAACAAGATGTAAATTGCTTTGTGAATATAATCATAATACTAATTTGTCTAAAATACAATTAGACTTCATAACTTGCTTTTGCAGTACAAAGAAGAAATAACTAATACTAGTTGTGGCCACAACACTTTGTCAAATAATATTTCTTTATCCATGATTAATTTCTTTTTGTTTACTGCAACCCTTAATTCTAATCTCAACATAGAATATAAATATCATTGTATAATTACATTTACATCTTATTTGTCTTATCCATTATTGGTGACTATGTCAACAATTACTAAAGTGTCTTTTACCCATGAAATATTTTAACTCATATAATATTTCATTACGGAGTTATTGGTCACCACACCAATTTCAGTCATTATTCCAAAGAATAATTAGAATTTCTCTTATGTCAAAACACATAAGTTCAAAACTATTAAAAACAGTTTCTAAAAACAATTCTAGAATTGAAAATCATAAAATAAATTTAAACAAAAATTCCAGAACTTGAAATACAGAAAAACAGTTTAAATTTCAGAACTGGAAAAATCAAAAAAATAAACTATTCAAAACCAGTTTAATAATTTCTAGAATTTAAAAAAAAAAAACCTCTTTCCAGCATCGTTTAATTTATTTTATTTTATTTTTAAAATAAATTGTTTCAGCACAAAACAATTTTAAATAAAACAAAAAAAAAATTATTTTGAGATTGTTTTAATTTAACCAAAAAACTAACTCCCAATAAACCTTGATCTTGTGGGATGTGTTGTATCATGATAATATGGCACCCATTAGTTCCTGTAGGTAATTCTTATCAAATACGTAGTGCTTTCATATATGGGGCTCGCAAGCTTGGTCAAACTTTTTGTTACCAAGAGAAAGAATTGCAGATGAGATCAAGAGATTCTTTGTGAACACTCTGGAGAGGAATGTACATCATTCTTGCAATTTATCCTCATCATCACATTCCAGAATATTTTTTGATGAAAAGATTCAACTCATTGAATCTTGATTTGGACAAAACGTTTCTGCAATATGAAACTCCGACTCCTTCTTCTCCCAAAAAAAAAAAAAAATGCAACTGTGACTAAAGATACAAGTAATTTGCCGGAACAAAGAAGACTGAAAATTCTTTCTCAAGTCTGCTTGAACTTGTTACAGACAATGATGTTTAGGGGTTCAAGCAATCGGTTTTTGCGTATTGCTTTTGTAATTAATGAAATGGGACTCTGGTACATCAAACCAGATGGCATTTGAGAATCGAACCCCGTTACTGGTTGCTGTCATGTATGGCAGCGTTGATGTTATACTCTTTTTATCCGAGGCAGATGTAAATCTTTCATGTGGCCCAGATAAGAGCACTGCCCTTCACTGTGCTGCATCTAGTGGATCTGTCTATGCTGTTGATGTTGTAAAGATGTTATTACTTGCTAGTGCATATCACAATTTGATTGATGCCAATGGCCATCGACCTATTGATGTTATTGTCGCTCCTTCAAAATTTCCTAACTTGAAAGATACCCTTGAACGACTCCTCAGGAATGATGATTCTGTTCATCTACTGGACATTGAGGTATCCTTTGGTGGTGAGAAATCGAATTATCATCACACTTTTCATCTCTAGAAAATGGTCCCTTGTCTTCCGCTGTGGATTCAACATCATCACTAAATAATTTTAAGCTCTATGATACCCGAACATGGAAATAATACCTAGTTGATCCTTCTCTTCCAGACATCAAGAACGGTGCATATTCCAAGTACATAATACTCATCAAATAAAAGAAGAATCAGATTAATTCAGTGACCAATATACTAAGCCCATTATAAAGAGTTCAACCCTAAAGAAAAATATGATAGGTCCAAGCACCAATTTTAGTGCAAAATTAAAGATACCGTTTGGCCTCTTTCGACATTCACATGGCAACTGTCATATTCTTACTACCACAGATTGAAAATCATACCCCAAACACATCCAACTCTACAAATGGATTGATGTTAACACAATATTAGTTAAGGTCGAGAAAATGGCTATGTAAACTATTCTAGCAATGCAATGCCACTATCATTTCTAACAGTTTGACAAATTCACATGAAAAATCAAAATTATATTTTCCCAAAAACCATAAACAGGAACGAATCTGTCTTAAGATTGTTGGAAAAATAGTACCAAACTATATAGAAAATATAATTTAAAAATATGTAAATAGTTTTTAGGCAAAACCAAAACTGAAATAAAATGACATAATAACGTAACAAAACTTATAGTACATAAATAGATAAAACATAATCGAGTCGAGTGTGTAACACTCTTTCCTTAAGACAGATTCGTCCTCCCACCGGTGCTTAGGATTCAATAGACGTCTATCTCCTAAGATACAACGATTAATGTTTTACACTAGCAGCACTACTATTGCAAGCCTAGCGAACTTTGTTGTGCATGTACTCTCTTTACAGGAAACTTAGACTCATAAAATATAAAGAATAGATGCCAAGTGAAGAAGAAAATTGCAAATCTCTATTTCAAATTGAAATGAGGAGGATAAAATTTATAGATTCATCAATGACTCTTTAGAAAGGTTGTGACCCTTCAAAATGACATACCCTTCCATCTCAAGAGACACAACCATTAAAGTAAATTATAATTCAAATTTTCCAACAACACTCTCTATTGTGTCTCACAATGTGACTCTACTTAGCACATATTGAGTACAACACTACATAAAATGATTATACTTACCAAGTAATATATTATTTACTGGTAAGGTCTATCATGTTCAGTACATCCTTGTGACAAGTGTGGGGAAGGTAGTGATCTCACATATTATTAAATTTACAGATCCTAAATTTCACCCCCTAGGGTAAATGACAAAATATTAAAAATCAATCTCAAAACATGCAAAATGTAGTGATCTCACAAAGTAGAAGAGCCCGAATATTTTTTACTCCTTGTAACATTAAATTTGTAATCACAAAAAATAAAAAAAATACAAATAAAAGAGGATCAACTATTGTGGGGATATATTTTCTGAGTATGAACACGTGGCAAGGTGACGCCGACGTGTCAGCCGACGTGCCACGTGTCCTGGTCATGACGCCGAGGTTATCTCGGCAAGGCCGAGGTCACCTCCGAAGATGTCGGAATCCAAGATAAGCGGATAAGGGACAAGAGTCCTAGTATGAAGAAAGACTTCAAGATGGATAAGGATAGTATTCTTAGGGAGTCTGTCCTTATCTCTTGTAGAGTCCAAAGTAAGCACTGAATGGGAGTCCATAGAAGTCAGGTTTCTAATGGGACTAGGATTGAGTAAACTATAAAAAGAGAGGCACCCCCGTAGGTCTAAGGTACGCAATTTGTGCTTTGAGCAATGAATTTAGCACTTGATTATCTTTGAGATATACTGACTTGATCATCGGAGTGCCCCCGGGTGGACGAACCACCACCGGAATCTTCTCTTTCTGTTGCAGGTTAGCCAGGTGTCATCTATTCTGCCGGTGCCTCTCCAGCTAAGTACTAAGCGGGCAATGTGACCGGAAAATCACTCACACAATTTGGCGCCGTCTGTGGGAAAGAAAGGAGAATAGATGACCAGTAACAGACAACAAGAAAAGATTGGGGACGACGCTCCTGCTGGAAGTCAGAGACCAACTGATCTTGATACCGCAGGAGACAACCACAATGCAGAAACTCGTAACCAGGGTCATGGAGAGAAAGACGTCGACCAGATTGGCGACACACTAAAGAAACCAGATCAAAACAGGTACTATAACGAAGATAACCTCCAGGTATGGAGGGAAAGACGCCTAAGAAGGGATAAAGAAGCAAAAGAGATGGCAAACAAGTTGGCTGACCTATAATCAGTCGTCAACTTCATGATGCAAAACAACGTCATGCAACCACCATTCCCACTGCAGGACACGCCGATCCCAGCAATTAATACCCAGAAGGTAGGACAGGAAACAATCCCAGTGGCCCCCCAGCACACAGGGGGCGAAAGACACTTTCACCAGCCTCCTAGGGAGGTCGGGCGGGGAGAGCTAGGAAGAGAAGAATCACAAAGGACACATCGTACAAGGGAGGCAGACCCCAAAAAACGTCGGCATGTTCAGGGACAGGTACTATGCTTCGACACAACTCATGGAGGAGGGTCGAAAAGGGCTCACCACGAAGCCGAGAGCAGTATACCGAAAAGGTTAAAGTCCATAGATAGCCGAGCTCCCGGGCGAAGCAAAGAAGACATGAGAGATTACCTCAAGAGGAGGCAACAGAACACCGAAACCGAGGTAACCTCCCCGGTTAAGCCAAGGACACCATTCTCGGTGGAATTGGACAAATTTGAAGCACCAAAGAGATTCAGTATGCCGAGGTTTCAAATATATGATGGTAAGTCAGATCCCAACTTTCACGTTGGACTATACCTAAACACAATGGCATTATATAGTGGGAACGAGCCGCTACTTTGTAAAGTGTTCCCCTCGTCCTTCGGGGAGATCACATCAGATTGGTTCCACAAACTACCGAAGGGAACCGTGAAGACTTGGGAAAGCCTAGCCGAGATGTTTGTAGCTAGGTTTGTAACAAACAAACTACAGCCCTTAAGGGTCGATGCACTGATGGCTCTAAGAATCACCCAGGATGAAGGCCTTAGGGCCTATGCAAAGAGATACTATGAGGTATTCAACCGAATACCGGAGTGTAATCAAGAAGTGGCGGTCGTATCCTTCAAGAACGACCTAAAGGAGAACTGCCCACTACGGAAATCTTTGGCAAAACATTGCCAAAAAGCATGGAAGAGCTCATGGCTAGAATCGAGAAGTACGCCAAGGCCGGGGAAGATACATCGGGACCAAAGGAAACGAAACAAGAGAAAGGAAACGGCTCGCCTAAGCAAGGTCGAAGTAACAACGCATCCAACAAACAGGAGACGGAGTTGAGGGCTGAACAGGCAGTGACAACTGTGTTCCGAATTCCAATTCAAAAAATCCTAGGAAAAATTCAGAATCAGCCCTATTTCAGAACACCAGCGAGGGCACTGGGAGAATTTATGGAAAGAAACGTGGACAGACGTTGTGCTTACCACAATGAAGACGGACATACAACACAGGGCTGCAGAGCCCTAAAAGCACACTTGGAAGATCTGGTAAGGCAAGGCCACCTGAGAGACCTTGTCGATGAAACCAGAACGAGAGAAGAACAGGCAAGACTGCCTCAGGCACCAGCAGCTCCGCCACCTCCGGCACAACAACCTCGGGCAGAAGGACCTCGGGTGGTTAATGTAATCCACTCAAAGGTCAACGAGAACAAAGTTAGAGGAGAGACCCAGAGGGTAAGGCATTTACAACATGTCTACCAAGTCGGAGAAAAGAGACATCGGCCAGAGGAGTGCCAAGGACCAATGATAGCCTTTACTGAAGCCAACCTAAAGATGGTCCAGCATCCGCATAATGATGCCTTGGTAGTATCCCTCCAGGTTGGGGAGTGCCAAGTGAAATGCATCCTGATTTATCAAGGAAGCTCTTGTGACATCATGTATGTCTGATGCTACAAGGAGCTCGGCCTTCGTCCAGACGACATGGAACAATCCAATGGCCCAATGGTTGGGTTCAATGAAATGCCAACATGGCCACTGGGGGCGGTAAGCATGGAGGTGCAGGCAGGCACCAAGAAGATCACAACAGAGTTCACCATCATTGACACACCATCTCCTTACAACATCATTCTGGGAAGGCCATGCTTGCATGCAATGGGAGCAGTTCCCTCAACGTTGCATCAACTATTGCGGTTCCCAACAGAACAGGGGATTGAAGAAGTCAGAGGAGATCAACTACAGGCGAAGAATTGCTCCATGGCAGCAATGAAATCCACCTGCAGCATTCGAGAGCCAGAAAAAGCAGAGATTGAAAATGAGGACATAGAGGTCCTAGATGATGTCGGCAAGGAGCCAGCCGAGAAAAGCGAAGAGACACTGAAAAAAATCCTCGTTCAGAAGGGGGATGAGGAACGCTTCTTTCTATTCAGCTCAGGATTAGCCGAAGAAGAAGAAAGAGAGTTAGAAGCCTTTTTGAGATCAAACATTGAGGTGTTCGCCTAGACACCTTACGAGATGCCAGGCATTGACCCTGAGGTCACTTGCCACAAACTGAACGTTAACAGGTCAGCCAAGCCTGTAATACAACGAGCACGAAGACCGACATTGATGCACGTCGAAGCAGTGGAGGAAGAAGTAAACAGAATTTTGGAGGCCGGGGCCATCAGAGAAGTCAATTACCCGACATGGCTATCAAACACAGTGGTAGTCAAAAAGAAGAATGGTAAATGGAGGGTGTGCGTGGATTTTACTAGCCTGAATAAGGCTTGTCCCAAAGACAGCTTTCCCCTACCTAAGATTGACCAACTAGTGGACGCGACATCAGGGCATGGAAGGATGAGCTTCCTGGATGCCTACAGGGGGTATCACTAGATAGCCATGTACCCCCGGATGAAGAGAAGACTGCGTTCATCACCCCAAAACGATTGTATTGCTACAAGGTGATGCCTTTTGGGCTGAAAAACGTAGGAACAACTTACCAAAGGTTGGTAACCAAGATGTTTAGACACTTGATTGGCCAAATAGTAGAAGTTTACATCGACGATATGGTCGTAAAGACAAAGGAACCTGAAGGTCATCTAGCCGACCTAAAAGCAGTCTTTGAGATACTCAAAAAATATCGGCTCCGACTCAATGCATCCAAGTGTGCATTCGGAGTTGGATCTGGCAAATTTTTGGGTTACTTGGTGACTAGAAGAGGCATTGAAGCCAGTCCAGACCAGATCAAGGCCATCCTAGAATTAAAGAGCCCGACATCGGCAAAACAGGTCCAAATACTTACTGGAAGGGCGGCAGCCCTAAACAGGTTCATAAGCCGAAGCTTAGACAAGTGCAAGCCTTTCTTCAACTTAGTAAAGAAAGCGACAGACTTCCTCTGGACCGAGGAGTGTGAAGTAGCTCTGACTGACCTGAAGAAATATCTGACCACGGCTCCAATCCTCTCAACACCTGAACCTGAGAAGATCTGTTTCTGTACTTAGCGGTTTCAGAACACGTAGTAAGTGCAGTGATAGTCCGAGAAGAAAAAGGGGAACAAAAGGCTATCTACTATGTAAGCATGGCCAATCCAGAAACAAGGTATCTACCATTAGAGAAATTAATGCTGGCCTTAGTAATGGCTTCAAAGAAGTTGAACCATTACTTCCAGGCCCACAAGATTGTGGTACTAACAGAGCACCCACTGAAGTCCTTACTACAACAAGGAGATTTAACGGGGAGAATAGCAAGATAGGCAGTGGCCTTGGGCCAATATGACCTGGCGTTCAGACCAAGAACAGCAATTAAGGGCCAAGTTTTGGCCGACTTCGTGGCCGAGTTCATGCCAGAATCCATCGAACATCAGGCTCCGTTGAGCCAAGATAAACGATGTCCAAACAAGAGAGAAGAAGCCCAACCAAAAGGAAAAGAACAAAGGGAGAAGGAAAAACTCAAACCTTGCAGCATCTACATCGGCGATTCCTTCCGCCTGTTTGTCGATGGGAGCTCAAACCGACAAGGAGCAGGGGCAGGAGTAGTATTGGTATCTCCAGATGGGGAGATATTGGAACACTCTATCCGATTAGGGTTCAAGGCCTCAAATAATGAGGCAGAATACGAAGCATTGATTGCAGGACTGAAGCTGGCAGTAGCAGTAGAAGCAGATGAAGTAATAGTTTTTTGTGACTCACAACTAATAGTGAATCAGACAACGGGAGAGTTTGCAACCCGAGATGAAAGAATGTCGGCATACGCAAAGGAAGTCATCAGACTGTCAGCCTTATTTCATAATTGCCGACTACTTCAAGTTAGCCGAGATGATAACAGCCACGCCGACGCGTTGGCCAACCTGGCAAGTTCAATACAGACTGGAAAGACTAGGACAATAATGATTGACTATCTGTCAGGCCCGAGCATAGAATCGCCGACCATAGAACAGGAAGCAATGTGCGTGGACATGGGACCCAGCTGGATGGATGCAATTGTTGCATTCTTGAAAGAAGGAAAGCTACCAGATGACCACAAGGAGGCACACAAGGTCAAACTAAAGTCGGCAAGATTCGTTCTAACAGCAGAAGGGCATCTCTACAGAAGGTCCTTCACTGGACCCCTTCTAAAGTGCGTACACCCATTGCAAATTGAAGATTTTTTATATGAAATCCATGAAGGAATTTGTGGAAGCTACGCTGGTGGCAGATCTCTAGCTCATAGGGCCATTACCTAGGGGTATTGGTGGCCCTACATGCAAAAAGATGCATAAGCCTACGTGAAGAAGTGCGAACAATGCCAAAGGTTTGCACCTTTGATACACCAGCCAGCTGCTTACCTGAACCCAGTATCTAGCCCCTGGCCGTTTGCTCAGTGGGGCATGGATCTTGTTGGACAACTTCCCCAAGCAACTGGACAAAGGAAGTACCTACTGGTGGCAACGGACTACTTCACCAAGTGGATAGAAGCTGAGCCCCTAGCCAAAATTCGAGATGTAGACGTAAAGAACTTTATATGGAAGCACATCATCACCAGATTCGGAATTCCAAGAGCAATAGTTGCCGACAACGGAACGCAATTTGACAGCAAACTCATCAAGAACTTCTGTGCGAAATTCAAGATCAAGAATTACTCTTCAACACCAAGCTTTCCCCAAAGCAATGGGCAAACAGAAGCATCCAACAAAGTAATTTTGGACGGGATAAAGAAGAGGCTGCAGGCAGCAAAAGGGAAATGGGTAGACGAGTTACCCAATGTACTCTGGGCATATCGAACTACGCCGAGAAGATCAACGGGAGAAACCCCCTTTGCCATGGCCTATGGCACAAAAGCAATCATTCCACTAGAGGTCGGCATCCCAGGGATCAGAACCCAGGGAGTGGAGAATGGGACTAATGATATACTTTTAGCCCGAGATCTGGATCTCTTAGAAGAAGGAAGGGAGAAAGCTGCAATTCAACTCACAGCGTACCAGCAGCAGCTTACAAGAGCTTACAATAAGAAGGTCAATCCAAGGGATTTTCAAGTCGGCGACCTTGTCCTGAGAAAAGTCGTCGGCAACAAGAAGGATCCCAGAAAGGGCAAGCTTGGCCCAAACTGGGAAGGACCCTACAAAATTACTTCGGTATTAGGGAATGGGGCATATCGGCTTGAAGATAACGAGGGCAAAGCATTGCCTAGACCCTGGAACACTTGTAATTTGAAATTTTTCTATCATTAGATGTCCCTTGTTTTTTTGCCGACGTCATCAATAAAATTTTAGCAGAATTCTTCAACACTTGTGAACTAGTAAAAGATGCATGATATTTCTGAATAATGAGAACCCAAGTGGAACTCAGGTTCACATTGGGGACAGAGAAGAAGGCAAACAAAGTTTACCACTTGTTGAAATTTGTAGCAATTTACAAGTTGGCTAAACCAATACAAAGTTTACCACTTGTTAAAATTTGTAGCAATTTACAAGTTGGCTAAACCGATACAACGTTTACCACTTGTTGAAATTTGTAGCAATTTACAAGTTGGCTAAAACGATACAAAGTTTACCACTTGTTGAAATTTGTAGCAATTTACAAGTTGGCTAAACCGATACAAAGTTTACCACTTGTTGAAATTTGTAGCAATTTACAAGTTGGTTAAACCGATATAAAGTTTATTGCTTGTTGAAATTTATACCAATTTACAGACTGACATATGATGTTTAAAACTTGTTGAAATTTTGTGGCAATTTACAAGCTGAGGTTAAACTGATATATATTGCTTAACACTTGTTGAAATTTGTAGCAATTTACAAGTAGATCATTGTTTAGCACTTGTTATAACTTAAGTAAAGTTTACAAAGTTGAAACTAAACCAGTATATGTTTATCCTTGTTACAATTTACAAGCAATTTGCAGGACAAGAACTTACCGAGGTAAATCATCAATTGGTCCAACCGAGGTGTGTTACCCCGAGAAGGTTGCACAAAGAAGGAAGAGTACATATACAGAATATTCTAAGTATAGATTCGTGCAAAGACAATAAAGAGAAGACAAATATTCAAAGAAAGTTGTATTGATCATTCAACAGAAACAGGAGGCACATCGGCCATGAAAAGAAGCTTACAGTGTTTCTAAAACAAAAAAGTGCAAAGTACAAAAGAAACAAAGCAAAAGACATAAAAGTTAAGATTCCTCAACATCAGCAACTAGCAGGAACCGAACCTCGGACGGTTGCTCAGAAGCCACCTCGGCTGCCTTTTCTGCCACCAGCTCAGCATCAATTTCTGCAAGTGTTTCATCAACACTTTTATCGGCTAGAGGAGCGTCAGATGGTGCTTGCTCAAGAGTAGCCTCCTTGACAACCTCCCCATCCTCCTCATCATGAGTCAAGTCTAGGACTTGATCATCCTGAGGAGGGGACTTGGCCTCACTAGCATCTTTTGGCTTCCTTACCAAGGCCTCATCTTCATCCTCAGCCTCATCTTCAGACTCAGACTCAGATTCGCCTTCAGGTTGACTTGGAGGTGGAGGTGGAGGTGGAGGAAATGGAAGAGGGATGACATCGGCATTCCGAAGAGGTGAGTCCTCGGGGACGTTGAGCTTTTTCAGAAGGGACATCCAACCAAGGGAAAAACCCCTGTTGCATGCCTCCTTCACTTGTATTTTATAAGACTCCGTGACGTCGGCCATACCCTGGGCATACGCCTTCTCATCGGCCTCTTTGATTTCAGCATCTTTAGTGGCTAGGGCCTCCTGAAGCTCCTTTTCGGCTTGGGCCATTTTCTCCTCGACCTCTTTCCTCTGCGCCTCGGCAACCTTTCTTATGGCCTCAGGAGAATCGGCCTTCTCTTCGGCGTCAGTTTGGGCTTTAATGGCAGCCTCAGCCTGGTCCTCTAGCTTCTTCATTTTTGACTGAAGACTTTTGTTGGCTTTTTGAAGAGCAGAAAGCTCCCTCTTCATATCGACTAGCTTCTCCCGATTTTCAAAAGCTTGCATGGAGAGAAAATGGGCGTGCTGAACTGCTTGAAAGAGCACAAGGCAAAAGTTATTGCAAAAATATTACAAAGTATAGAAAAGAGAAAGAAGGACAAGTTACTAAGTGAAGACACTTACTTGAACAGAATGTTGAAGCATTAAGGCGTAGTTCTCATACTCGCTCAACTTGGCGTTGCGATCAAGATCGCCAGGGAGGAGCAGAGCAGTACTGAGGGTTACGCCGACATTGATATCATCAGCACTGTCACTAGCCAAAACAGGCTTATCTTCTAGAGTGATTTCAGGCACCCAGGGGACATTTGGTATTTTAGACCCCGAGGTCGTTGCAGACGATGACCTCGGCTTCTTTGACTTTGAGAATTCTGATGGCTGTGTTTCAGAGCGTCTCTTCCTAGCAGAGGGTTGAGATTTGTCGCTCTCAGCCAGCTTGGAGATAGGTAAAGTATCCTCAGATTCAAACTGAGTCACTTTAGCCTTTGGCTGAGCCTTTTTAGTTCTTTTAGGCTTTAATGGGGGCATGGTTTGTGTCGGCTGAGCGTCAACATCAGCAAAAAGGCTGGCTAAGAGATCCTCAGCAACAGGTTTCGGGCGACCCATCTCGGCAGCTAGGACAAGTCTTCGCCGACGTTTTCGTTCTGGTATTGGGACCAAGTATGGAACCGAAGTTGATGGCTGATCAGCTGGATCAGATATTGATCCTTGATCTGTTCGTGATGTGGATACAGTCAATGGAGTTGTAGTGGAGGTGGAGAAAGGCTTTTCTTCTTCCTTTTAGAAACGTCGGGCAAAGTCGACTTGTATGTTGGAATAAAATTAAGAAGCAGAGGCGCTTTCCTCTTATGGATCGGCAAGTCCAGAAGTTTCTTCAAATCCTTGCTAGGAACGTAGGATTGACGAAAGTTTTTTGGCAGCTTACGAACAGCTGCAAGAGGAACAGACATCAGAAACAGATAGAGTATTGAAAACCTGAAGAAGAAACAACTAAGTATTGATAATGGGCTCTTACCCTTGCCCTCTAAACTGATCGGAGAAGAGGGTAGAGATGAGGGTCCTCGTCTGGAGCATACTCCCAATTTCCCGAGGTAATGAAGTAGTCATCTCCAGCCCTCTTGTTGGAGCCTGGGAGGTCGGCTACAATTTTGAATTCTGTTGACCTCGGCTTAAGGTAATAAATGTAGCCTTTTTCTTTCAAATTAAGGGCACACATGATATAACAATACTGGATATCAGCTAAGGTGATCCTAGCATTTTCCTATTTTGCTAAAGCTATAATGCCATTGATCACTCGATAAGAGTTTATGGCCAGTTGCATGGGGTTCAACTTGTAGTAGTGAAGAACCTCGCGAAAGAGAATGTTAAGTGGGAGCCGAAGTCCGCACTCAGTAAAAGCTACAATGGGAAAGGGCATAGAATCGTCTGTGAGCATAATAGAGTCATCATCCCCAGCTAGCCTTAGGTAGACATCGGCAGGAATAGAGAACTCTCGCCTAAAGTACTCAAGTTTGGTCGGAGTGTCTACCCTATGTTTTCACATGCCCATGATATCGGCGTAAAGTATTTGATTTCAGAAAGAAGTTATTTTTGAAGGGTTACTAGGACTACGGCAACAACCTGGATAAATGCTGGCAAGGATTATTTTAGTTTTTCCTAAGAATTGGAAGGTTCTACAGACAAATCCCAAAACCTAAATCTATGAAAGCAGAGATTGAAGGCACAAATCTGGAAAAAAACACAGAAAACAAGAACAAGTTTCAGAATCAAGAACGAAGGTGGGCTATCAAGAGCATAAAGAAAACAAGAAGTCTAAGGCCAAGAACAGTGGCAAAAGTGCAAGAAGTGGTAAACTAGTGCGTATGTTCGAGACATAGGCAAGGGCAAAATCATGGGGGAAATGGATCTAAGCGTATGATTCACGAGTTAAAAGTTTGAACAAAGCAGTAAAAGCAAACGAAGAATGAAGAACATCAAAAGAACTGAAGATGGAAGGAACAGTGGCTTACCAGAAAGAGCGAAGCCGGTATGATGATTGCCGGAGTCGGATGACAGTTACAGAGGTAACAGAGCAGCGAAAGTTTCACTTAAAAGACGAAAGGAGACAGTTGCAGAAGCCTGGAGCTTGAGCAATGGCGAAATTAGAAGAAAAAGTTTAGAGAGAGAGAAAAAGCAAGTAAATCAAATGAAAAGTGAAAAGGCGAAAAAAGGGGAAAAACAAGTTTTGTCAAAAACTTGAAACGGCAGGATAAACAGAAGCATTTAATGCCCTTGGAATAACGCATACGTCAGACGGCGCGCAGAGACACAAGACTACTTACGAGCGCATCACAGGCACGAGCCAATAGGAATAAAACGCGTGAAAGAATCGGTTAAACAGTGATATATGACAGCTCATACGCATGAAGGAATTCATTAGAAAACTTGTTCTCTGGAGAAGACATGTCGGCCAGAAATGAATGATCTCGACTGAAGAGTTCTTGCGCCGATGTGCAGAGAGAATGTATCAGTATAGGTTCCATCACCTCAGAATGCCGAGGTAATAGAACCTAGGGGGCAGTTGTGGGGATATATTTTCTGAGTATGAACACGTGGCAAGGTGACGCCGAGGTGTCAGCCGAGGTGCCACGTGTCCTGGTCATGACGCCGAGGTTATCTCGGCAAAGCCGAGGTCACCTCCGAAGATGTCGGAATCCGAGATAAGCAGATAAGGGACAAGAGTCCTAGTATGAAGAAAGACTTCAAGATGGATAAGGATAGTATTCTTAGGGAGTCTGTCCTTATCTCTTGTAGAGTCCAAAGTAAGCACTGAATGAGAGTCCATAGAAGTCAGGCTTCTAGTGGGACTAGGATTGAGTAAACTATAAAAAGAGAGGCACCCCCGTGGGTCTAAGGTACGCAATTTATGCTTTGAGCAGTGAATTTAGCACTTGATTATCTTTGAGATATACTGACTTGATCGTCAGAGTGCCCCCGGGTGGACGAACCACCATCGGAATCTTCTCTTTCTGTTGCAGGTTAGTCAGATGTCATCTATTCTGGCGGTGCCTCTCCAGCTAAGTACTAAGTGGACAGTGTGACCGGAAAATCACTCACACAACTATTAATCACAAAATTTCATTATTCACTATTAACTTACATGGGCAACATGTAAATTATTACATTCAAACCTTTTGTTGTTGGACGGTCAAAATTTATCCCTAAAAAAATTTAAATAAATTTTTTTTTTCTAAAACCTCTATTTTTTATTTTTTATGTATGGTACTCAAAAATTACTTTTGTTACCACAACCAAACCCATTAATATGCTTTTTAAAAAAGAATAGAAGCACGTGAAACACAAAACCCAATTAGCAAAATAAACAAACAAGGAACCTAGAAAATAACCAACAAGAAAAGAAACCTTGATAGGTTCGTTAATGGCGGATCATTCAAAGACAGCTGAATATTCCCAAAACCCCTATGGCATCATTGACGACATCACCCACCTATCACCATGTCCTTCCATTTACCCCTCTCTTCATTCCCCTCTAAAATACACTCTTTTACGACTCCACAAACAAACCAACAAGACAGAGAGAGAGATGGCACCTACAGAGAGCGTGGTGGTGGTGATGGATGCCAACCACCGCAAAGTGAGTGTCGAAGCCGTCGACTGGGCCATCAAACACATCGTCCGCCCAAGAGACACCGTCGTGGTTCTGGGAGTGTTGTCTGAGGTTGGCAAGAAAACAACCACTTCTTCTTCTTCTTCATCTTCTTGTTTGCCTTTCCACGTGGGGGCTAGCCTCTCTCGCATTTGTAAGTCTTCCTTCCCCTTCTTTGCCCTGCCTTTTTTGGTTCTTTGTAGCAATCTGTGTTTGGAACTAGAATCGTCAATGATCAAAGAGAGCCATGAGTTCAGTTACTACATGGATGGGGTGAATTTATGACATGCCATGCAAACATTAAAAGGTAATGTTTGCATGGCATGAAACACTGGAGTAAATATTGGTAATAAGGGTGAGAAATTTTATATTTGGTAACAGTATGAATCAAGATCCTCTCCTTCACTTTCTTTCTGGACTTTCTACTTGTTGGGTTATTGGGCTTACTTTAGGCTCAATTTTGATGATTCGAACCATTCACATTTTAAGATTTGTTGAGTATATCATACTTATAAAAAATCAAGTTGATCGGATATCAGAAAGCATATGTTCGAAAAATTGTTTATTAAATTTTTTTAAAAAATAGTTTTTAGTTCAATGATCTGAACACGTAGTTTCTGATATACAATCAACTTGATTTTTTACAAGTATAATATACTCAATAAATCTTAAAATATCAATGGTTCGGATCATCAAAATTGGACCTAAAAGTGCGCTCAATAACCTAACAAGTAGGAAATCAAAGAGGAAAGTCAAACAGAAGATCCTGACTCGGCCTTAAAAATTCTTCATTTAGCCTAAAGGTTCACAGCTAGACCCGGCTGGTTGGCTGGGATTTTCCTGGCCCAAGGCCATACCTTGGATAGGCTGGTTAGCCCAAATAAGGCTTGGGTTATGCTAGGTTATGTATTCAAACCTGGTCCAACCCAATGGCCTGACTCGTTGACATATGAGAGTCATCTCTCAAGTCCAGCCAAAAAACAAATAGTAGGCCCGAATCTCAGGCCACTGTGCTTAGCCCACCCAGCCGGCTAACCACGGATGGATCTAGGTAGGAGTGAGCAGTGGATATATCGATCCGCTCAAACCGATCGAATCGAACCAATACGCCACATTTTGGACGGATTCGTAATGACGAGCGGACGGTTGCGGATTGATTTTTTCCAATCCGCCTAGTTTCGGATGGATGGCAGATTTGAGGTTCTTTGGCCGCAATCGAACCGTCAAACCGTGAGCACTTCTAGTAATTTGTAAGACTGTGTTTTCAATTTATTTAGATATTCTGTTTTTGTTTTCAATTAAAAAAGAATTTAAATATTTTGTTTAATATATTCTGTTGAAAAAGAATTTTCAACTTGGATATATTTTTTGAATTGAAAAAAATAAATGCATTATTCATTTATATTTTTTGGTTTTTAAATCTAACTGTAAAAGTAATAAATACAAAAAATGTATATGCTGGTTGATTTTTGTTTTTAAAAACAGATATAGATGTAATAATACATAAGCATACAATTTTTGCTACTGCTCTGTTTATGGTTTTGGTGGTTTGAATTATATTTTATGAACCACAAATTGTAATATTTGGGTCGGTTGGGAACCACAAATTGTTTTTTTCTTATCTGGCGGTTGGGATGGGTAACCGCCCATTTCTTCCATATGTTGTGTTTAATTAAAGAATGAATATATCAACTTCTGAATGCAGTAGTGGATGTGAATCTGGTTGGACAAACTACTTAGATCAATCTTCATATTCTGCTGCATATCAATTCCAGAAAGATGGTAGTGAAGATTGCAGATACAAATTAGGAGAAAATGTGGAGGAGAATGGTGAAGATAAAGATTTGTGGAGATGTGGATGGTGTCGGATGCATCGTCCGAGCCTCCACATTTCCAGGAAGATGATGAAGAGGATTGCTTTGATGAAACTGGGTATTTTTGTTATGTTCTTCAGTTTCTGAGCAACCAAACAAGACAAAGAAGAAAAAGAAAATCAAACAACAAAGAGGCAAACATCAATTTTCTTGTCTCGATGACACTGCTCCCTCCGTTGTCTCAAAATTATACATTTGATTATTTTAAAATAAAATTTTTAATTAATTAATTAATGTGTATTTGATTTTGTTGTTGAACCAAATAAAATAAAATAAAATAAAATTGAATGTATATTAAATTTTGGTTTAAAAAAAAAAAAAAAAAAAAAAAAGATCAAGGTGGGTTGAGAAAAATTCAAATCCATTAGGCAAGGATGAATCGAGGATTATGTCTTTGAAAACTACTCTATAGTTTAAAAATTTGAGAAGACTACTCTATATAACTTTGAAATTATTTACAAAAAATTTGAGAATGTCAACTCCTATAATTTAAAATTATTTTAAAATTTTTAATATATATTTTTAAATTTTTGGAGCTGCCACTACCCCCCTAGCTCCCAGATCCATTATTGCCATTAGGAAATGAAAAGAGTAATACCATGGGGAATAGGGAATGAGGAATGAGAAATGAAAAAAAATTATTATAAGAAAATGGAGATGAGAATTAATATTCACCCCATTAACCCATTGCCATCCCTACACAGTAGGCTTGGAACCAATTCTGAAAACGACTTTCTTCTTTTTTGTTTTTCTCTTTTGAATCGTAAAAACTGTTTGTAAATCATTGAATGTGATCTCCAGAAACTTCCATTAATGAAAACCTCGTAACAATAGATATGCCTAATTGAATGCATGCTTCAATTGCAACTTATTGCAGTGAGAATAGAGTTCTCAGGACATGGAGAAATGAACCCCACAGAGCTTGAAGAAGAGATCGAGAAGAAGAGGGAAGAATTCCACTCTACTTTCCAGCCATTCTACCGACGCTGCAAGAGGAATGAGGTTTAATTAGTGGCTAATCCATATTTGCTAATACTAAAAAATCTAGGGTTTAGCATTGAATATTGCTATATCCACCAATTGGTGTACTAATCGATGATATAATATAATTTTAGAGATTTTAGATATTTGTAATTTGTATAATAGACGGAATCAATAATAATGTTATAACATATGTTGGTACACTAATTGATGTATGTAGCACACCGTTTAGCATTTATGTCAAAAAGTATGCATTTGTGCAGGTGAAGTTGGAAGTTATACTCGCTGCTGGATATGATCCATGTGAAAAAACCATTGAACAAGCTCAAAATTATAATACTCAGTGGATTGTTTTGGACAGGTAATTAATTGAAGTCCTTGTTTTTATCTAGAGAGGTATACAGTATCAGCAATACAGTTATAAATCTGTCCATATCATTGAATATATCGGTATGGAAAATTCAAAATCTCAATATGTATCAGCCTATATTTAGAATCCTGCTAGAGACATCTAGACATTTAGACAATAAAGGCAATATAAAACATACTCACATTCTAATCCTCCGCTTAGTTTGGCAGAAAACATTCACACTTTTGATATGACAAAAAAATGAAAGTCGGAAAATATTTTTTACCTTTGAAAGGTGAAATACGTTTTACAAAGTGACATCTTACTAATGTCACTACATTATCACGATCATTATTTCTTCCACTAGCCTATCAGTACAACCCACCACTGCTGCCGTCACCACCACCACCATCCAACCACCACAATTACCACAATCACCTCCGCTGCCACACACGACCACCATTAGCACAATAGTTTCAAAATCGTAACCGAATATAAGAAAATGTTTTATGTAGAAAAATATTTTTCACCAAAACAAACTCAGTGTAAATCTCTTTGTGATTAACCTTTATGATTTTATTCATAATTGCAGTCACTTGAAGAAACATAAAGCACACATACAAGGTCGTGTAACCTGCAATATTGCAGTCTTTAAGGGGAAAGATGTTGCTACGTTGATCTCATCCAGAACTCCCGAGTACAAAACAGATGGTAAAAGTGTTGCCAATGTGGGTGTCATTGCCAAAGAAGATGACGAACTCCAACATGAAGTTCTCAATCCTCCTCCAGAAAAATCATTCATACCAGCACCAACAACGCCTCCAAGTCCTTGTTGGTACCCGCTTTCATGGAGAACTGGTTTCCCACGAGCTTTCTCCATTAGTGAGCTTGGAGAGATAACCAACGGCTTTGCCGATTCGAATATTGTTTTAGAGGAACATGAAAAGAAAGTTTACAAAGGGATTTATCAAGAAACCCGTGTTTTAATCAAGCTTTTCTCTGCCAGTGATGACCAGTTCTGGTCACTGCTCAAGATCCTTTCCCGGGTCCGCCATCGCAACATTTTAAACCTTGTTGGGTACTGCTGCACTGATGCTTCCCTGTATCTGCTCTGTGACTACCCTTGCAATGGCACTGTTGAAACAAACCTACTCTGTAAGTAAAACTCATCTTCAATTCATTTGGTTGTGCTACTGTTTCATATTATTACAAAAGAATAGGTAGTCAAAGGGTACTAACTATGTGTGTTTTAAAAAAAAAGGGTACTAACTATGGAGTATTGCATATCCCACAAATGCGAACAAAAGCACACCCACGCATCAACCGAAGAGAAAAATACATAGAGAATTCACTTGGTTTGGCACAAATCTGCCTACGTAAACTGATGAAAGAGATTAATCCAATGCAAACAGTAGATAGTACAAACATGAGAGCAAAACCCCGACACCAATACTCGAGTACTGAAGCAATGCCCATTTCCCTGTTCAAGGATAACTGAGCCACGAAACCATACCGATTGGCTCATACCCTGTACCCGGGTATGTTCTGTCTGGCCCTACATTTCTATAAATCCTCTCAATCTCACATCACAACGCAAGAATTCTCAAAAATTCCCTATTTATAGGCAAACTTAAAAAATTCTAGTCCCAAACCATTGTTAAAACCATAAGCATAATGGACTCCTTGTGAATTCCAGAATCTACAACCTAATTTAAATATATTTTAAAAAATCAATAACTATATAGGTCCTATAGAATACTACACAACAATATGATCATCGTTCTTCAAATTGAATGCTAAGCTTGTGTCGTGAATTTAACATCACTGTGGTTGCACAACATTGCATATCCTTTTAATTTTCATTTTGTCTTCAAGAAAATACTCTGCTTCAAGCTTAGATCAACAGAAAAAAAAGTGGATTTTTTTTTTGAAATCAAGCTCCATAAATTTGTAGGTGATGAGTCAGCAAAGAGACTTTCGTGGAGAGTTAGGTGGTATATTGCTCTAGAGATAGGCATCGGCTTGCGCTATCTTCATGAAGAGTGTGTTGATGGACCTATAGCAGACCTCTCTGTCTGTTCCACTTATGTTGTATTTTCTAGTGGTTCCACTGTAATGGTAAGTCTATTTTGTTGCAAGTGTGTTTCAAGTATATTTTGGCCTATTTTGGGCTTAGTGTTTATGATGATCATACACTTTTCAAAAAGGGTGTTGAGAGAGAGCCGGCTCATTGCAATATTTGTTAGTCATAGTGAAACTCCTTTACTGTTCTTCACCCGTTAGACGTAGGCTTATTGTCGAACCTAGTAAATCTTTGTGGTTGTGTTTGTTCTGTTTTAGATTTAGTTTTTTTTTTCCCCCCCATCTTTGCCTTTGTCATGACAGTAATTAACAAATTCACTACATTAAATATTTGGCTTTCGGCTGTCTAAAACAACCAACATGCAAATCTCAACTAGATGAAATTTCTATGATTTTTTTTACCACTGCCATCAATCAACTCTGTTTAGCAGAGATGATTATCTCAACTTGGATGTGCTTTTGTTGTACTACAGTGACCTTAAAAACTGATTTTTTTTTTGCTTTCACTGTCATTCAAGCTTAGCATCTTCAACACAGCCAAGTGGCTCAAGGATGATCTTTCTCACAATGAAGATCCACCAGCCGAGTAAGAAATCTTCTTAAACTTCTTTTTAGTATCTTGCTTAACCACATCTTAGTTCAAAGTTCCTTCTTAAGATACTAACTAGAATTGTATTTGATGGTTGAAGAAGCCTGAATGCAGAAGAAGATAAGCACCTTTTGGCAGATATACATGACTATGGGCTGTTCCTCATAGAACTCATAACCGGGAAGAGTGCCCAGTATTTTCAGAAGCAAGCCAAGGGTCAGTCCTTAATTGATTGGGTAAGATGTTTAAGCAACTCCTGCTTTGTTTGATTCAGCGGAGAATATTTTTCTACGGAAAAGTTTTTTATAGAAAATATTTTCTAATGTTTGGTTGCAACCTTGAAACTAATGTGCTAGTGATGGTGGTGATGGTGGTGCGGTGGGTAAGAGTTTAATCCAGAAAATGTTTTCCATCTTTTAAAAGTAAAAAATGTTTTCCGTTCAAATGAGCTTGTCTTTTAATGACTTTTGTTTTCCATTGTACCAAATGCCAAAAGATACCAAAAAATAAAAAAGAAAAGAAAATGTTTTTCACTAAAACAAACAGAGCATCTGAGTATTTTACTGAAAATATGATATTGATAATGAACTTTTGTAACGATGCTTTGCCCCTTTTTTTTTCTCTCCCTCGAACAATATCACGAAAAATAGCAGTTTTTTTGTTTTTAAAACGAAAAACCTCAAAACAAGATCATTAACAAAAACAGAAAATCAAAATCTAGTTTTCATGTTCTGTTTCTGTTTTCATTTTCTGGGAATATTTGGCTAGAATTACAAAGTTTCTTTCTTCCAATGTGACTAAGTTCTAATCTCAGTTTTCATTCTGAATCAAGTGGATTAGCAAAGTTTTACATCTATTTGTACAACAGGCATTGCCATTTCTGGAAAATGGTTCCCTAAACCAAGTGATGGATCCAAGAGTGACAGACACTAGCGATACTGGGGTTGTATCACATATGTCACACGCCGCTTTGCTCTGTCTAAAGAACGATACGGCTCATAAGTTTTCTATAAGTGAGGTATGATTTACATGGTTTATATGCCCAATTACCAAATCCTTCCCTTCCTTGTAGGTTCCATGTGAGACATGTTTCTTGTTGGGTGTAAGTCATTTGGCAACATGGAAGGGATTTTAGCCTTGTTAGGTAGTGATGTGGATCTAACCACCCGATCATATATCCAACTTCGTGGTAAGTTGGGGGAGTTGTAGGGGCAGAGGCCCATCCTTGAATGTGGGGGCGTTTAGGGGCTTGTAGCCTGACCCGAATTTAGAGTAAGGGTATTTTTTACTATTTTCATACATATAACTTGTTTTTTGTAGTTGAAAGTAAGCAATTATCTCTATAATCTTTTATAACTTTTTGATCATAGTAAAAATCGCAGCATCTGTCGTCATAACCCTAGTTTTGAGATGAAACATAAACCTTGTGTTCTTTGTGGAAAATGGCTCTTCTCTAGTTGGGCTTCCAACTGGAGGGGTGGTGTTGGCTTCGGTGGGCCCATCTAGGGATTCACTTTGACAAACTGAATTGTCTATTTTATAAAGTTTATTCAAAAAGTTCATCTATGTAAAAAATCAAGTTGATTGAATATCAGTAGCTATGTGATTGGATCACATGTAGCTTAAAAAATGAATGACAAAAATGATTTCGAGAATAGCCCTTCTATTTTTATTTATTTTTTAAATACAAATGTGATTCAATCATGTGACTACTGATTCTGATCATCTTAATTTTAGCATAAATGATCTGTTCAGTGAGCCCTACAAAATGAACAATTGGGATTATCTAGACGGGCCCATCAAGCTCAACAAGACCTGTCCAGTTGGATGCCCAAATGGAGAAAATCCAAACCCTTCTTTGTGCGTGTGATTTATCATTCTTGTGGGTTTGTTATCTTTTCATTTTTTTTATTTTTTTGGTATTTCCTGATTAGATGTTTAAGATTCCTAACAAGCTTATCTCTATCTATTCTCCTTTCATCCGTTTCATGTGTTTTATTTTGTTTTGGTATTCTGATGTATAATGAAACCGTTACAGGTGTTAGCTGTGGTTCGTGGTGATCAATTTGCAGTGAGCAACTCTTGAATTCCTTCATAGATGTTTGCAGTGTCATTTTATGTGTAAAATAAAATTAGAGTAGATGTTTTCAGTGAAAAGTTTGCATGATTACATTTACAATTTTGCATATATATATGCATGTGAAATTTGTCACACCAAAACTTGTAAATGTCCACAAACAAGCAAGAGGAAAATGAATTCAAAGTGACTTCTATAGTTTAAGTTCTTTGTATGAATGAATGTGACAATAGGATTGGGATGTGTCATGGAAGTAATCATGTCCTTATAAACTATCTGAAAATTGATAAAAACAGAACACTCAAATTGGACCAGCAATGAATTTGAGTGATTCATGGCTATGATATTAGGCCATTCATTGTAAAAAAGGGTTGTAATTAACAATCTAAGATAGAGCTCACTCAAATATATATATATTTATGAATTAACCACTTTTTTTGCCTCTATTTAGTTGCACTTTTGCTATTGTTGTTCTTATCTTCTTTTCTTATTCCTATAATTTCCAAGTCTTCAGAAGTCGAATCAAATTTGTTGGTGCGAAAGGAAAAAACTCAAAGTTTGCTCAAATGACTATAATTTCAGCTCAAATTATCCGAAAAGGTGGTTGATTCAATTTGGAAATTTTAATCGTCTGCTTCCGTAGTGTACTTCTTGTTGTGGGTGTGTCTTGAATTCGACCCGGATGATGCTTATTATCCGTTGCCAACCCACACAGCCCATTTAACAACTGATAGGTCTGACCCAGTATTGTATTTGGATCTGTTTTGACCTGTTTACAACTTTCAGGTCCTTGTATATATTGAGTTATTTTGGGGTTCTAGAGCGGATGATGATGATCTTGTGAGTTAGGATTTGAGGGATAGAGTCGGCTTATTGTAATGTCTTTCTTTATAATCAACTCCTTCGTCTTTCTTTGCCCATGAAAGTAGGAATATTTTTGAACCACAAAAGTCTTGTGTTTGTTCTGTTGTAACTTTTTAACTCAAATTGATAGTTGTTGAGCTCAGGGCGCAGACATTGTGATTACATGACTAGGTTTCATTTCCCTATCAAATTGGTGCACAAGAAGAGTAGAAAATATGGACAGAATCAAATGCCATATAACTCTACAATGTACAAAATATAAGACATGACAACATCAACATATAGCTCTACTTTATTGAGACAATTGGTACAATCTTTTCCTCATTAAAAATTACAAAAACAGCACCGCATGGCATAAAAATCAAGGCAATTAACTTTTGGACAGATGAGTTTATAGATGGCTATTCCCTTATAAGAGCAACTCAAACATCACTAGAAAATAAAATTGTAATCTATGACCGATTGAGAAGTAGTGAAATTTGCATACTGTTTAACAATAAAGCTACCGACTCAGAACTTTTAAACATAGGTAGTGTGTGGCAAGATTTGGTTTTGGGTTTTTTTTTATTTTTTTCACTAAAAGAAAAAGTTTTTACAAAACTAAAAAAAACAAATCCAAATAAAATATAACATCCAACCCTATAATCATTTTATTTTTTCTCTCACAAACAACACATCCAACCACAAAAAAACCCAACTATCTTCCCAAACACCAAAAAAATTTTATCCAATAATATCCTACAATTAAAAAAACCTCCATAAAAACTCACTTTCCAAACACCCACATAAACTTACCTAAAAAAAAAATCAATGTTTGGTCCAGATTTAATTCTTGTATGGTGACCCAGTTTACTTATAATTTCTTCATCACCTCAATTTGTGCTTGTCCGCACGTGCATGTGCGTGAGATAGAGAGGGAGAGAGCTGTTTAATGCTCACTATGCAAAGGATGCATGCTGAAAGTGAAACCACTCTCTTTCCATGCCCCATCCTTCATCTCTCTAGAAACTACCTCTGTTTCTAGGGTTTCGTCAACTTCTCATTAATGATGGAAAATGTCCCTCAGTCACCTTCCCAGGTTTGCAATACTCACGTTGATGATAGGAATTGTGGTTTGGTTACTGGGAAATCACCGATTCCCATTTCGACAATAACGCATGGCCTCTCTGAAGGTGATCTCCATTTGATAGAAATCACTTATGTTTGGATTGAGTGATTTGGAGAGAAAAGAAAAGAAATGGAGGGATATGTATTTCTCTTACTTGTTTGGATAACCTAAGTGGAGAGAAATGGAGAGAAACTCATTTCTCTTATAAGTCTCATTTTCAATCTTCCCAAAAGTGGAGAGATTGGGAGAGAAAAGAAACCACTATTTTCATAATACCAATTTTGTCCTTATAAAAATAAAAGAAATAAAATGGTTGAAAATATAAAAAGGTTTTTTTGGTAATATCACATAAAATAATTTCTTTTCTTTTCTCTTAATGAAATCTAACCAAACAAGAATGAGAGAAATCACAATCATTTCTTTTCTTTTATTTCTTCCTTATCCAAACAAAAAGGAGAAAAATCATAATCATAATCATAATCATTTCATTTATTTTCTTTTCTCTTATCACTTAGTAATCATTTCTTTTCTCTTCTCTTCTAAGTTCCTAAACATAGTGAACGTAGTGGTATGGCCGATCGAGTTCGGATTCTCGGCCGCCCTTCTCGGCTGCCGTTTCCTGCAGCCCCCAAAACGGCGTCGTTTTGGGGGGTAAATTTTCAAAAAAAAAAAAGCAGAGGAAGAGGGAGGAAGGAGAGGAAGAGGGAGGAAGGAGGAGGGAGGAGGAGAAGGGAGGAAGGGATGGGCCGGACTTGAGGGGGCCATAATCACAGGGGGGAGGAGGAGGAGGCGGAGGCGGGGCCGGAGGCGGAGGCGACGACGGTGCAGCTGCTGCAACGAGCTGGATCGGGCGACGATCTGGCGGCTGCGATGGCGGGCGGCGAGGCGACGAGCTGCGACGGCGAGCTCGCAGCCTCCTTCCTCCTCCTCCTCCCTCCCTCTTCCTCTCCTTCCTCCTTCTTCCTCTGTGTTTTTTTTTTTTTTGAAAATTTACCCCCCAAAACGATGTCGTTTTGGGGGCTGCAGGAAACGACCGCCGAGAAGGGCGGCCGAGGATCCGAATTCATGGCCAATCAGTCCCCTGTTTCAATTTCGACACTAACGAGCCGTTTACAAGCTTTGAAAGACACAATCGAGTCGGGTAACCCCTTGGTCCCCAATTCGGGGGCTGAGGGGCCCTCTGGTGGTGATGAAATCTCATCCCCGATAGTCAGATCCTTGGAGTTAGGGCTAGATGTGGTGGCTGAACCACGGTTCGCGAAAGATGCTGCTCTGAAATGGAGCGATAGAGTTGAATCTAATGAGCTTCGGTTTGAACATGTTCAAGATAGCCTGGTTCGCACAAGAGCTAAGGGTTTGACTACGGCTTCGGAAGTAGGATACGTTCCTGTGGGCGATATAGTGGAAGCAAGTCTCCAAGGTATGAATCTCTCTAGTCTTGCTGTGCAATCTTCACTTAGTGGGGAGAATAATATCCAAGTTCGTAGACTAAATGATATGGGTCACCATCCTCAACAGACTTAGGGAGGTAGAGGTTTCGGTTTGTATCGTGGGGGTCGAGGCCAAGGTGGTAGGGGAAACCCTAACAGAGGTGTTGATCATTCTGCTGGGATTTCAACTACCAAATCTTGGGCTGAGGTGGCTAATACGCCTAGTAGGTCTTCAATTAAACTAAGGTATATTCCTCCTCCGAAATCATCTGACCCAAATGTGGTGGAACTACCTGTTCGTCAGGTGGGTTTGGAGAAATGGGAAGCTTGCTTGGTGGGTTATTTTTTGGATAAAAAACTCCCTTTCAACTATATTAGGAATGGTGCTTCTAATCTGTGGAAGAATATGGGACTCAAGGAGGTCTTAGCAAATGGGGAGGGATTCATGTTTTTTATTTTTGACAACACAGACTCCTGTAATAAGGTGTTTGAGGGAGGTCCTTGGTATATGGGTAACCAGCTTCTTATTCTTAAGAAGTGGAAGAAAATGATAAGGTTAACCAAGGAGCATGTGTCCTAGATTCCTGTTTGGGTCAAATTTTCAATATCCCAATGGAGTATTGGGATCATGAGGGTTTAAGTAGAATTGCTAGGAAGATAGGTGTTCCTTTGTTTATGGATCATCTAACTTCTACTGGGACTAGAGTTTCTTTTGCAAGGGTGTGTGTAGAAGTTGATGTGACCTCTGAGCTGCCACATCAATTTTTTTTGAGATGTGAGGATGAGGTTGTTGAAATCAAGGTGGAATATCAAGGACTTCCAGCTAAATGTGAACATTGTAGAGTCTTTGGCCACGACACAAAGAAATGTGTGACTGCCCAAGTGGAGAAATTAACCCAAATGCAAAAGGTGACAGAAGTGGCAACTGAAGATGAGTGGCAACATGTCAAAGATAAGGGGAAAAAAAAGGTTGGAGTACTTGAGGGAGATGTACAGACAGCGGAGCACACACCCCCCCTCCAGTGGAGACTGCTGCTAAAGTAGTTCTAGACGAGGGTTTAAACCATGTTGATAACCCACTGTAACTGTTGCATAAGGAAATTCAGGGACTTGCAAGTGCCCCTGATACTGTGGCTGAGGCACCATCTGGGCTTGAGGAACCAGTGGATGAAGTAGACACTGATGAGGAAATGTTGGCTGCTATGGTGGACAAACTATCAACTCCAAGGAAGAAAGCTAGGCAACAAGGTGAAACATCACGGCAGAACTCCTCTGGTAAATCTGGTAGCCAGAGGAAGAAGAAGAAGTAAGTACTCTAAGTTTTTAGTTAGTGGGTCCCCTTCCTCTTTTGTGTCCATGACTTTTAAAATTGCTACTTGGAATATTAGAGGGTTTAATGAATCCTCTAAACATAAAGAAGTGAGGAATTTTGTGGTTAAAAATGATATTAAAGTCATGAGTCTTTTGGAACTCAAAATAAAATCCTCAAATGAAAAGGAAATTTTTGGAAAAGTTTTCTCAAACTGGGGTTTTTTGTCTAATGCACTAACTAATTCAAAAGCTAGAGTGTGGGTTTGCTGGGATCCTAATTTTTGTGATATCCAATGTTTAAAAATGTCTAATCAGTATATTTTTTGCAAAATCACTTAAGGGTGCTTGTCTTGCTGTCTTGGCTGCAAGTTGCGCCAGTCCGAGTACATGCTCTCCTATAGACAGTTTTATGTGTTACTTTGTACTTATAGCTTTCTAGTTTGTCTTGTTAGACCCTTTGTCTAGTTTCAATGCTGCTATTTTGCACCTTGAGGAGGTGAATGGAGATTTTGTTTTGTTCTATTATGGGCATGTTCTTGGCCCTATCTATCTTTGATGGGGTTTTGAACAGGGCAATTAGATTTATGTTGTAGCCTCTGCTTCCTCTTAGGTTTTTTGTGTATTTGTCTAGTTAGCTAGCCGCTCGTGTGCTTCTGTGGCTTTGTTTAGTTTGGTAGGTCCTGGGTATGCCCCTTGTATTGTTGTATTTGCCCGTTTGCTGTTTTATTTTATGACTTATTCACCAAAAAAAAAGAAGATAACAAACACCAAAACAAACTCTGGATAATCCACTCCAAGCTTATTAAAAATGGTGGAATTATTCAAAACTCTCATCACAGACTCACCTATCACCAGGTTCATCAGAGAAGCCCCAAAGTTGGTGTCATTTAAAGATTTCTTTTTCACAGACTCACCCATCACCCATCTTTACCTTCTAACTGCAATAGCATTCATCATTGCAATTTACTGTTTCTCTTTCAGATTCTATTCCGTGTACCTCATCGACTTCTCGTGTTACCTCCCACCTAATCACTTACAAACCACTAATGCCAGACTCCTCAAACACTACAAATCATGGAAAACCTCGAACAACAGGCCAGAGATTTCCTATCAAAAGTAGTCAAAAGGTTAGGGATTGGGTGTGAGACTTGTATGCCCCTTGCAGTGCACGAAATCCCACCGAATGGCTCCTCTTCACAGTTGTCAAAGACATCTCCAAACACAATGTAAATCCCAAAAGCATTGACATTCTTGTGTCAAATTGCAGCCTCTTCTGCCCAACACCATCCATCACGGCCACAATTATGAACAAGTTTGGGTTCCAAAGTAATGTCAAGAGCGTCAGCCTCGGCAGAATGGGCTGTAGTGCTGGACTTTTGTCTGTAAGCTTGGCTAAGGACCTTCTCAAAGTCCACAAGAACTCAATTGCATTAGTTCTCAGCATGGAAATTGTTACGCCCAATGGTTACCACGGGAAAGCTAGGTCCATGCTTTTAGCCAAAGCTCTCTTTCGTATGGGAGGAGTGGCTGTTCTATTATCAACAAGAAGCACAACAAAGGGAAAGCCAAGTACAAGCTCTAACACCTTGCCCAGACCCACATGGGACCGAACGATCAATCATACCAATCAGTCTTCCAAGAACCTGATGAAGAGGGGCATGTAGGTGTGTCACTATCAAAGACTCTTCTACGCGTTTGGCAAATTGCATTTGGCAGTGACTTTAAATGTAACAGTGCAGTGTGGAAATGCATTTCGAAACTTGATCCTAAGGCTAGAAATGCATGGTCAGATTGCATCCATTTGTATCCTGTTGAGGTCCCAGATGTTTCTCACCATTGATTCTCTATGGCAAGAGTATCTTCGCCCAAATCATGAACACGGTTCTCGGCTTGCATGCTATAAATGGTTTTCAATTTCATTAATAGAAATGCTTAAATAAAGACGGATCAAAATCAAGTCACTATGGGGCAAAAACTCATATCTAAACCAAGATATTATAAACTTTAGGAAGATCTTAGTTTTATATCTAGTAAGGATATCAAGTTGCTTAGAGAGCTTTTTTTGTTTCAAAATAATTCTTCACACTGGTCCTTCGAGTGCTTTTACAGACCACGAAAAGTGGTGACGATTTTCATCACCAATGCATGTATGGACAGCCAAGTCCAGTGCAAACCACTCACTTTTTAATAATAATAACAATAAAACAAAACAAAACAAAATTTAAATTAAGAAAATGATGACTTCGTAAATTTTAAGGGGAACAAAAATTTGACATTTTGTTATACTTGATTGAGAAATACGAACACAACCAATATAATAATGACACATCGACTTAATAATAAGATATATGAAGATGTGTGTACGACACGTGTTGAAGTGTCAAACGATTGTCAGTATCCCATATGAATCAAACACAGACACGAATACAAAAAAATTTGGAAGCATCCAATCTTTTTAGATATCCGGTGGCACCAATATATCAAAATACCGAAATTTGGTGGACTCTTTTTTGGGCTCCAAAATGCCAAATTTTAACTTTAACATTAGATTTAATTTGACACACTACTAGAATGAAATTCATAAAATTTTCCCTATTCCTATTCACTTGCTATCCACTAGTGTGAGTCACACACGCGAGAGTGTTGATTATACTGTCAAATTAGAATCAGAACTAATAAGAGATAGCAATACCAGAAATCCAATAATAACTTTAAAAACTGAGAAATTGAATAATGGTGCATGAAGAAACTGAGATCATCGTTCGACGAATGAGATTCAAAAATCGATCTTTACTTGGTTTTCAATGGGAGATGTCTCACAACTTTGATCCTGCAACTTTTTGGGGTTCCAAATGTTGGCATTTTCGAATATTCTGGTTTTTTTTAACTTTTTTAATTTTTATTTTTCACTCCATGAAAACCTATTCCATTAGCCCCCCGGCCGGGGGGGGGGGGGGGTTGTTGGGGGTGGGGGGATAATAAAAAATAAAAAATTATATTTTGACAATTAGGAAAAAAATCAAGTTATTAATTTATTTAGGTCACATCATTTCTCTATTTTGTTATATATATTTTCAAAAAATTGACTCTTTTCCTATCTCCTAAAATAGGCCTAAGTTATGTTATTATTATTTTTAAGTATGACTAATTTTCTTCTTTAATTATGATATTATTTTGAGATATTTTATTATGCCTCATTTGTATTTGGTTATGATTTTTTTTAGTTATAACTCAAAAATATAAAGTTATACTATTTTATTCTGTAATTATTAGGTGCGTATACTCTTTCACAATAAAAAATCACCCTCAATTACACTTACATTTATGGATAGTAGAGGAGAATGCCATTCACCCAAATAGATTTCAACAAGTTAAACATAAGGGATAAATTTTATATAATAAGGGTTATCATTTGATTCGAATGGTCGTGGCTATACCTAGGCTCACCTAGTTTGAGCTTGTATCTTGACAAGGTCGGTCCAACTCGAGTGAGGCTGGGTTTGGATTTAAAGTTTGAATCCTAATCCAGCCAATTAGCTCGCCTATCAACCTACTTTAGCTAGTCTGCAAGTCCAAACCGGTGGCTTATGAGATGTGCCATGGTCTTATCAAAAATTATAAATAAATACTGTACAGGGAGCAAATATTCTTCGCTTCCGTACTCCTTTCGTCCAAGCCTTGCGTTACTCCAAACGGTGTCATACAACCTGAAAGCACAACGACAATGAGCTACTCGGCGGGTGTGTTGCCGAAAAACCCTTCCGACGGTCAAGTTAGCACCCTTAGAGAGAGAAAGAAGACAAAAGTAAGGATAGCTTTGTGTAAGGGAAGATTGCAGACCTTTTGCATGAAGGCGCCGCAGAGCTTATATAGCTTGTGCGCGCACTGTCTCTACCGTCCTTTTCTAGACGCGCGGCAGTACTATCCTCTCTTTTTTTTACACGTATGCGCGTCAATATTGCAAAACAACGTTGGCCAAACTACCAAACGGTATTGACGCGTACTCTAGGCGGATTCCTCGCCATACTCCATTGGGCCACGTGGAATGTCTTAGCTGAGCAATCACTTGTGAAATCCTTAAGTATGTTCACTCCACTGGTCCATACACCAAGCTAATTCAAGTCAATCTAACCCAACCATCTTGAAAACCGACTTAACTCTGGCCAGACGACCGCGAGGGGCTTCCTTAGCCTGGTTCATGCTGTGATCCCATAGCTCGGTCAAACTTCGTGCACTTCTATACAATTTAGTCTGGTCTATCATTGAGGCGCTGACCTAGCTCGGTTACGATCCTTGCCCCGATCAAGGATAGTGTTCTCATTCCACCTAGCTCGGCCCACGACTCAAGCCCATTATCTAGCTTGGTCCCAACATCTAAGATACATGTAGCCCGATAACTAGGTCAAGAGCAAGCCTCACATTAGATTTTGCTTGGCCCATTTGTTTGGCACAAATCTCCCTCTCAAATACAAAAAAAAAAAATCTCATAAAATATATTTAAAATTTTAGCCTAATGAACTCACCACCATGGGCCAACTCGTGTGCACAACCATGAATCTGTTTATGCCAAGCTTGTTTGACAAGGGTTAGGTCTGAAGTTTTGGTTTTTTTATTGACCAAACCCAATAGGATTGAGCTAGCGGTGCTCGCGGATCGATTTTTGACGATTTGATTTGCGATTTGGACCCCTCATATGTTTACAGTTTGGAGAAAATTGAACTCTCAACCGCCCGCAGTACGAGATGTGGTTTGTGCTGATAGGGTTCACGGATGTGCGAGCTATTTGCGAATTGAACTTTTTCCTTTAAAAATCCATTCACTATCTAGTACGCAACAACACAATTAAAGTAAAATTATTCAAAATCCTGAACTTACCTAAAAGTAATTCTTCATTAACTTTTACATTCATCCAAAAACCAAAATGCAATAATAATAACTAGTTGGGAACCAAAATAAATTGTTGTCAAACTTCATCCAAACTCATTAAATAAAATAAAATAAAAATATTTGCAAACTCGCAAACTTTATAAAAAATGAAAATCATATAATTTATTTAATCTTCAATCTTTATAGAAAATCTTAGTGCTCTCTCTAAGAATTTTCTTCAGGAGAAAAAGAAAAAATAAATAAGGTTTTATACCCATGTTTTGTGGTCTAAAAAATAAATAAAATTTGTGAAACAAACCTTTGTTGGTATTTTTCCATAAAAATACAAGAAAAATATATAAAATGAATTAAATAGAAATGACAAAACAATTATTATTATTTATTATTAAAGAATGAAATATACAATAAACTGTAGAATTAAAAAAACACAAGAATAAACTAAATTACACCATGGAACATATTACAATATGGATTCAAATAGACATATAAAATAATATACGAGAAATTATTTAAATTTAAAATTTGAAGAACAGAAGATAAAGGATGCAAATCGAAACATGTGTGATACCACAATTTCCTTAAAACAGATTCACCACCTCCCAGTGGGTGCTGGAGGTACGCTGGCGTCTGTCTCCCAAGATACGACCGTCGAAACCAGCTAATGCAGAAGCACCTTCTGAATAATTTCGGCGAACTTGACAATGGCTGCACTCTCTCTAACAAGAACCAAAGAATGGGTTAGCAAAAGAAGATAGGAAAAAATTTCTTTGGCGTAAAATAAACAGCTCTAACTTTTTATCTCAAAACATCATTTCCATTTTCCATAAAAAATCTCTCTAAAAATCTTCTTCCAAGTTGGAGGGGAAATACCTCTATTTATACAAGTAGGGAAATCCCTAACCATAAAGGCTATACATCAATGGGGCTATCAAATACTATTAACCAAGGCCATCAACTCTAGCCATTAGGGCTAGAGTTACAAAGGTTGAAAACCTATGGCCATTAATATGATTATCAACTCCATCATCAAAAGATGAGAGTTACAAAGGTCTAAACCTCTCATGTGCTTAATATATACAAATAAATATATATAATGATATTTGAATAAACCAACTAGATAGGTCACAAAATGGATACTAATGTTGGGTCATAACCTAATCCAAATCCAATTCTCAAACACATGTACAAGCTAAACCCAACACAACATAATTTAGCCCAAGCTTAAGATTAAATTCAAGTCTAAGTCCAAAACCAAACCCAACACATGCACAAGCACAAACACAAGTACAAGTCTAGGTCCAGTCCAAACTAAGACTAAGTCTAAATCTAAATCTAAGTCCAACTTTATTGATGCCCACTTTATGAGATAATTCTCATTTACAATCAATGGTTTCGGCACATTATTTTTATATTGTAATCTTCTCATTTGAGAAAATACAAAACCACTTAGATCCACCTCAACCGGCGGTTGGGTCCCACTTTAATTTCGAATTACAGTTGCCGAAAAACCATTATTTTCTAACAACCTTGAAGCTTTGTCCAAAGACAACAGAGAACTCAAATGCTGAGAAGGATTCTGAGATAGAAAAACTTGCCGCCAACTTTATCTTTCCCTTTTACAAAACTTACAAGAAAATATGACAGTTTAGATTTTTTTTAAAAAATGTATAAAGATATGGGCGGGTAAGTGTGAGTATGGATAAAACCCGCAACCATCCGCAACCCGTAAAATAGGAAAATCCTAACTCGTATCCAACCCTAACGATTCTGTGAAACTGCCTAAATAGGTGCGAGCAATTTGGGTTCAACAATTTTTGCAGATCGAATAACCCTATACCCAGCCTCTGTTTTCATATGGCAAACTAGCCTGATGTTCATCTTTATTTACAACAATGTGAGATGTATAATGTGCCATTTGGACACAACTAAAAACCCTTGTTGGTTCATTATTTAAAAAAGTCAAGTTTGATTTAATAACACACATTTCTTTTGTAAAATTTAAACTAGCAATACTTGCTTATGCTACAAAAGTTTACTTTTATATTAAAAATATGTTTAAAAGTTATTAGAAAAAGTAAAAAAATAGAAATATGCCTAATAAATTAAATTTGTAACACACATACATATTTGTAGGGTTGGCATAAAATAGAGGTGTAAAAATGGCCCACGGCCCGTGGGCGGCCCGAAATCCGCCCGTGGCCCGAGGTGGGATAGGCTTGACTTGGTTATTATGCCTAGACTTGAGCCCAACCTGAAATCCTGAGCCTGGGCCGTCATTTTGAAGCCCGCCCATCGGCCTACTCAAGACCCACTCAAAGTCCGGCCCGTCCGAGACCTAGTATCATTTTTGGTGGAAAAGAATAAAACTTTGGTGGGCCCGAGCCTAGGCCTAGGCCCAGGCCCGTCAGCTTGACTGATCGATCAATCCAAGGCCCGAATACCCTTGGGTCTGGGCTTAATTTTTTGGCCCATGGGTCGGCCCTACTCAACCCAAATTTTGGTTTGAGTTTGTGCTGCTCTACATGGGCTGACGCAAGCCGAGCCAAATTTACACCTTTAGTATAAGACGGTTAAGCTAAGCTTGTAAGTTTTTTTTCTTATTTCTTTTAGGCTATCCCGGGCCAAAAATTTAAACCTAAACTTATTAAAATTCAAATTAAGTTTAAATATTTTTATTACTCAACTTGATAAAATTATCTACATTGTAGGAAAATTAATTATTCTAATTTAACTCATTATCTGTTCAATTAAAATTTACTTGATATCAACTAAAAAAAGTAAACAAATCAAATTAATTTCAAACTTTCAAATTAAACTCAAACAATCTGGTGCTTAACTTGATTTGATTCATTTACAACACTATTCCTATAAAATATTAACATTATTCCTAGAAAATATTGGAGGAAAAGTGTTCATGTTTGATCATGAGGGATAATTGAGATAGTTGAGAAAAGTGTGAAAAGTTTGAGTGGTGCTATTAGCACCACAATAATTATGTTGGACCCCCCAATTTTTAGTTTTATTTTTTATTTTTAATTACAATAATCACCTTAAATGAAATTATTAAAAAGGGCATCATTAATGTTGGGACACCCCATCTTACAATTAAACTTACACACCCACTATATCATGAATTAGGGTTTATGCGAACACCCACCTCGATCACCACTCATTCATCTTTCCCAAATCTTACCTTCAAAACTTACTCACTCTCAAAATCTTGAAAACCCTTTGGCAACCATTTGATTACTTATACTCCTCCGGCAATAACAATGAGTGGAAGTTTTTCGGGCAGCTAAGTAATGTTCGGGAGTATAGGCCCCGAATATAGAGACTTCTTAACACTTTCAACAGTCAAAATTGTTAAGGCTCCGAGAAGTTTGTATTTGTTCATGTTTGGGAATACAGGCTCCGAACATTACTTATTTGTTTGGTAACGCCTTCCCGAACAAATAAGTATTGTTTCGGAGTACAGGCCTGAACATGGAGATTCCTTAACACTTTCAACAATCAAACTTCTTAAAGCTCCCAGAAGTTTGCATTTTTTTATGTTCGGAAATATAGGTCTGGACATTACTTATTTGTTCGGTAACGTGTTCCCAAACAACTATGTAATGTTCGGGAGTACAGGCCTGAACATGGAGACTTCTTAACACTTTCAACCGTCAAAATTCTTAAAGCTCCCAGAAGTTTGCATTTTTTTTTATGTTCAGGAATACAGGCCCAGGCATTACTTATTTGTTCAGTAACGTGTTCTCGAACAACTATGTAATGTTCGAGGAATACAGACCCAAACATGGAGACTTCTTAAACTCTATGATGATGTATATATAACGATAAAAATACAACAACAAATTTGAAGCCATCATAGCAATCAAATATGACATATATAACTCAAAAGTATTAATGATAATTTGAGAGTGTTGTTCTTTATCTATGTGTTGGCTCTCCAATAATTACGTCACTTGTTTGAATGCATTGTACAGAGTTTGTTTTTTTTTTTTTTTTTTTTTTTTTTTTTTTTTTTTGAGGGGGGTGGGGGGAGGTGTGGGGGTGTCCATTCAATTGAGTGTAATGTTTAAGGATAATTTTGGTATTATTTGAGGGGTGTAAAGAAATTTTTAGGGTTTTAAAAATTATAAATAAGGGTTTAAAAAAATAGGGAGTCCAAATTAATTCTTGAGTGCTAAGAGCATCTCCAACGGTTCAGCAAATGTTTCATCAGATTTGAGTCAAAAATGGGCGATTTCCTTGATTTGATATTTCGCGCTCCAATGGTTTGCATCAAATTCGTTTCACCAAATTAGAGCCGGGCAACCGGTTGGTTGACCGGCCGGTCGACCGGCCGGTCAACCGGTAAAGGCCAAAAAATATATTTTTTTTTTAACCGGTTTGAACCTTTGTTTCTGAACTTTTTGAACTTCTGGGTGGTCGACCGGCCGGTCGACCGGGTGGTCGACCACCTAGGCAAAAAATTTTTTTTTTTTTTTTTTTTTGACTGGTTTGAACCGTTTAGTGAACTGTCTGAACTTTTTTCCGGGGCAACCGGTTGGTCAACCGGTTGGTCACCCGGATGGTCGCCCGGTTCTCTCATCCCAACGGTCAGTAACAGTATTTTGGTGAAATGCTTCGACTGTACTCAGTTTGGTGAAAGATTTGCTGAATTCTCGATTTGATATCGATTTGGTGCAACGGTTGGAGCTCCAAAAAGTGGGTTTTTCATCAAATTTTGAATTTGATGCTGGGTTTGGTTCTCCGTTGGAGATGGTCTAATAGTACCACTCAAAAGTTTTTATGTTACTTTTGCCTAATGTTGTTTTTTCTAAATTTTAAATTTCATTTGTAAAAAGAATAGTGTGAATAACACCATTAAAAAAAAGACAAAATCACAAAACCTTTTGCATTATATTTGACAACCCAAATCTCAACCAAAAAAGGCAGAAAATTTATTGAGTTGCCTTGGGGACCATACAGCCATGCCACCCACAGTTTATTAATTATTTTTCCAAAATGAATTTATAATTTTTTAAAAATAATTTCAAAAAACAAAATTTAAAATTCAATATGTTGGATTGAGTTATCAGATATTTGTTTAGCAAAAATTAAAAGCTAAAGTGAAATTTTTTTTGTGTGATTTTATACTTTTTGGGTATTGTTTTTTTAACATAAATTATCACTAAATAATTTCATTAATCACGTCTTTACAATCCAAACAAAAACAATTCTTGAACTTTCCAAAAATAGATTTCAACAAAATTTTCATTTATTTTGATCAAATTAATTTTTAATCTTTAAAAAAAAAAATCAATCCTTCACTCTCCATAGGAGTGTGTGGGGTGTGGTTCGAACAATTTAAGAGTAAAATTATAAATCAAATGACGGATTGAGAAATTGCGATTTAGGTGGTTTGAAGCGGATTGACGAATTGAAAAATATTCTTAACCAGTTATCAAGTATTTACAAAATATATAACAATAATAATATTTCATATATATAATACAAACTAATTTTACATAATAATTTTCATACATATAATTACTAATTTATAACAAATTTTACATATTGAATCTCTCTCACACTCATTTTTATTTTGATCTTTCATTAGAAGTTAAAAAAAAATATATGTATTAATTATAACAAAACAAAATAATTTCAAAAACAAATTATAAATTTTAAAATTTAAACTATAATTGACAAATAAAATGATACAAATCAATATAATTTTAACAAATTAAAAACGATATTTTAAACTGTCCTACTCTCAACTATCCTTATAATTTCAAAAAGAGTAATGATAGAGACATCAAATATTCTATTAAAAATTTTACCAAATGTCTCATGTGAGTGTAAGATTCACACAATATAAGTCGCATATGAATCTCATACATATATAAAACATTTGATAAAATTTTTAAGACCTATAACAACTATAACATTTTTGTTTCAAAAAACAAGTTTCAACAAAAGACCCGCACCATTTCTCCAACACACATTTGGCAAGTTAACCCCCACGTAGCCGTAGAAGAGAATTAAAACAAGAGAATCCACGGCATCTGAGCTGTGCATACTGCGTGAGGATCCTCTGAAGTAAAAGCCTGAAGTGATCTCCTAGAATGATCCAATCCAATGGCTAAAATTAAAACTAACCAAAACGACGTCATTTTGGTTAATAAGTTGAAAAATAAAAAAATAAAAAAAATTCATCTGCTTCTTTTTCCAACATTAGTCTCGTAATTCTCTTGAATCCTCGTAGCTTTTCCTTGGCTCTCCATACTCGTTTGTTTCCAAAAATCAAAAAAATAAATTAGAAACAATCAAACCCAAATCAGTGTAAACAAGAGAGCAAGTAAATATTGATCTAGTAGAGTATATATAGATATATATAGAGAAAGAGAGAGAGAGGGAGTGTGTTTATGAGAGCTGGAGAGAGTCCGGGAGAGTTGAACATGGACTTGGCAAGAGAAGGAGAGACGAGGCGTTGCTGAGAGATTACACCAGTGGGCATATTGTGGTTGTTGCTGTAAGGTATGTCGGCAACAATTCTAGCACCGCCATTGTGATTGTCAAGAAAACCCCCAAAACTCATGAAATAGGCCTTTTTTTTTTATTTGTAAATACGGCAACACACTCAATCACCTTGCCTTTCTCTCACCTTATTTCTCTCTCTAGATTTCTTCACTCTCTGCTAGACAAATCTATAAACACTTGTTGAACGAGTGTACAGACAATTGCATTCACAGATTAGCATCATTTTTTTTACCCAACTTGAAAATTTGGAGAGAAACAACAATCTAAAATACAGTGTTTGTTGTATTATACACAGACAAACAAAAGATTAATTTGGGGGAAAAAAAAAAGAAAGAAAATTGGGGAGAAGAGAGGTAGATGGGGTAAACCCAAATGCCTCCAACTTCCTATCTGGTGTGATTTTCTGAGAGAGAGAAAGAGAAAGGCAAGCAAAGAAAGCTGATTTTTTTTTTCTTTTTTTTTTTTCAACTTACTAACCAAAACGACGTTGTTTTGGTTAGTTTTAATTTCAGCCGTTGGATTGGATCACTCTAGGAGATCACTTCAGGCTTTTATTTCAGAGGATCGTCACTAGTGCATACTCACCCCAGAGAATTGCATCCTCCACCCAAAACGAAAAAGTTATTGACTGGTTTGGGGGCAACAGAGGTGGTGCGTGTCATTGGTAAAAGAGATGAAATTTATAATTTGGTGTTAATTGATTTAAAAATATAAAAATATTATAATTAATGTGAAATATCGCTAAAATTGATAAAAAAAAAAACACTGCTCTGGATTATCAATAATTTTTTCCAACGGTTTGGCTTCCTCTTGAGGTATTGTTTTGATAATTTGAATCGTTTAATGTGTAAAATTCGTTGAGTATTATATATTTACAAACAATCACATTAATCGGATATCGATAGTTACGTAATCAAATTATTTTTGTGTAAAAAAAATTAACAATAAAAAAATAAATAATTAATAGAAATCTAATCCGATAAAATTACTATCAATATTGAACCAATATAATTTTTTACATATATATATTATTTAAGGAACTTTACCCATTAAATAATTTAAATTATTAAAACGAAACCTCTAATGAGCCGTCACAGATCCAACGATATCCTCTTATCCGACCATCCGATCACAGGAGAGAAGGGAATCCCTTTTTTTCCAAAGCTACAGTTTTATGCTTTACGTGGCAAACAGTTCAACGACAAGCACAGCACTTTCCATACGCCCACCCCAATCAAACAACAAGGTCCCCCCCCAACCCAAACTTCAACGTTGTCGGAGTCAACATCAACCAATAGACGTGGATCCCACTCCTTACCTTCTCGACACGTGTCCCCACTCTACAGTGCCAGGGTGGTCTCTTTCTCTCCTCACAGCAGGCAACGGCACAGTAGAGAGAGAGAGAGAGAGAGAGAGAGATTTTTTGGAGAGAGAAAGTGTTGATTCTGGTCACTGTGCTGTTGGCTTGGACTCTGGAAACCGATTCGGATCAGCGTCGTGTTGTTAAATCTCTAGGGTTTCGATTGATTCTATTCACTTCGTTCAATCCATCTATTGCAGGTGAGTTTTGTGTTTTCTCTGCTTTTGGCATTGGAATCTGTAGCTATAGCGACTAGTAGATTTCTCTTCACTTTATTGAATTGATCAGAAAAAAATGGGGCAGAAATGTGGGATCGATCGGTTGGTTGTTTCAATTGAATTGCAATGTGATAATCTGAATAATTGTTCTTTGATTGTGATTTTGTGTATGTGTATTTGTTCTTGATAATTTGCTTCATGTTTGTTGCTTCGATGTTCTCTTATTGATGTCTAGTGCTCTGTGTTTAATATTAATTGCTATTGCCGTCAATCTAAGCAATTATGCTTCGCATAAGGAAAAAAACAAAAAAAGAATACAAAGGTATCATCATGAATAGGTTCACTATTTGTATCTATTTGAAAAATGAGATTCTTTATATGCTAACACCACAACAAAAGGAGTGTTAGAAGCTAACAATATCTTGTGTTGTCCACTTGGATTACAAAAACTAACAAAAGCCACACAATTTTCTCTTAATGTTATGCTGGCGATGTTTTAGAGAAAATAAATAATCTATTGTCATTTCTGAGCTATAATTCTTTGCGATATCTTTCTTTTGTCTTTTTTGATAACTGGGTGTACGGACCAGCTTGTGCATATCTCAATTAATCCCAGCGCCTGAAGTTAAGAACTGGGAAAACTTCTAGTAGCCTCTCCCTCCCTCCTTCCCTCCCTCTCTTTCGTTTTTTTGTTTTTGTTTTTGCACACTCGTGTGTGTACACTTCTATTTAAATCATACCCAACCTCCTAGTTTCTCTAGTAGAAGTCTCTTTGATTAAGACTTCTTTCACTATTGTTTTGATGTAACTATCCATCTCATTTTGATATAACATTGGTTCTTAGTCTAGATTCTACACTCTTTTGTCTTGTATCTGCAGTACAATTTTATGAGCATCGTTGTCCATTTGTGTTTCTAGTTTGCATGTGAGCATGGTTTTGCATTTGAGCATCAACTTTTTGATTGTTAATTTGTTTGAAAATGTTTGTTGGACATTATGTCTTGATTCATCAATGAGATGAGTTGTTTGCTGTGAATTGGAAATTTGGCTGGTATGAGAATCATTATGATATTAATGTCGTGCCAGCTCTTTGAAGTTCTCAAACACTGTCACTTTCACTGCACCCTGCTCCTTTTCTCCCCTTTGGACACATAGACATACCGTAAGTCTAAAAGTTTATGTGATATTTGGAGTGCCTAATACTCTACATTATCCTAGATTTAGGCATTTTCCATATCTGTACTTTGGTCTGATTGGTAAGATTAGCAAATTCTTATGTTATAAAATTTTAATCATGTGGCTATATCATTATCTGTCTTTTTAGGACTCTGTGCTCTCTCCACTAATACAACAATTATGCAATTGTATTTCTTAAATGCTTTATAGTAAAAATACTCTCGGTAGATATTTCATGATCTCCTAGGAAAACAAATCTTATTAATGGGATAATGTGTGAGCTGCAGTGGTAGATGCCACATGTATACTGAAGGTATTTTTGCTAAAAGTAATCGATAAAAGGATGCAGTTTCAGGAAAAAAAGTGAATTTTTTTTTCTATAAAATGAAAAGATGTCAGATGTTTGTGGCATTCTAATGCTCTTTTTGCAAGCAAGAGATTACTCAGAAAATGAGAAAGTAGCAATCTTTAAAGCATTATTTTTTTGGTACATCAGAGGCTGTAGCCTAGGGAGGGCGGAAGTTTTGCATTTGGCAAGACTTGAACCCTTAACCACCTATTGAGGTGGAGGGGTTCTGACCATTTGAGCTAGCCCCAATTGGTTATTCTTTACAGCAATATTGAAGGCACTTAGCATGACAAGAACATATTATAAAAAAAACAAAATATAGATTTAAGACAAAGCATCACATGAAACGCCCAACAAGATGGTCAACCATTACAGTCAAATGTCTTGCAAGATAGTAAAATGGAGGTTGGGTTAATGCCACTTCCCCTCCACAGCATCCTCAGTCAACGGGGACGACACTAGGTAATGATCCCTTTTCTCTTTCAAGGTAGTACAACCCCTATATGCAGCTAGTCTTTTTGATCCTGCCACTCCGGAAAACCAAAAAGAAAATAAAAAACATAAAAACCCAGCAATTCTTTGGTAGTACAGTCAAATTGGGAGTTTTCTGGGGTTCTGATTGTCGTTGTGTTTAAAATGTTGATTTCTCCGTTCTCAATATGACAATTGTTTTCATTTTCCAGAGCATCACAATTCAAAATAAGAGATTCTGTTCCATTGGTTAAGGTTAAGCAAGGTGTTTAAGATGAGTTAATTGAAAGTTATCAAGGACTGCTATGGAGAGCAGTGAAAGGTTTTTTTTTTTTTCCTCTTAAGCATCTGTATTTTTTCTTGGTGATAGAATGTCAGTTTTTCCACATGAATATGGATTTTAATATACTTCAATACATTTCATGATATTTTGGTTAAAATGTAACGTATTTTTTCAGGTTCTGTGAGAAGGTCTTCTTAAATGGAGACATCTATGTTGGTAATTTCAAGGGAATCTTTCCCCATGGCAAAGGAAAGTATACTTGGTCAGATGGAACAATCTATGAGGGTGATTGGGAAGAAGGAAAGATGACTGGGAAAGGAGAGATTTTTTGGCCATCAGGTGCAACTTATGAGGGTGATTTTTCTGGGGGTTACCTTCATGGATGTGGCACCTTTACTAGTTGTGATGGGTCTGTGTACAGAGGAGCCTGGAGAATGAATGTTCAACATGGGTTTGGAAGAAAAGAGTACCCTAATTCTGATCTTTACGACGGTTTATGGAAAGAGGGACTATATGAAGGCAGGGGTAGGTATGCTTGGAGTAATGGTAACACATATATTGGAAACTGGAAAGCTGGGAAAATGTTTGGTAGAGGTGTTATGAAATGGGTGAATGGTGATCTTTTTGATGGGTCTTGGTTGAATGGGTTCCGACATGGGTCGGGCTGTTACATGTTTGCAGATGGGAGTTATTATTTTGGGTCATGGACTAAGGGTCTAAAGGATGGGCAAGGAACATACTATCCTACTGGAAGTAAACATCCATCACTTAGAAAGTTGTGTAGCTTTGACAAACACCAGGGCAAGAGCAAAGGGTTGCTATCTCATAGTTCATCCTTGAATTTGGAGGAGTGCAGGGTTCCAACTCCTAGTGTCAAGCGTAGTCTTTCTGAAAAGATTTCTATTAATGGATTTTTAAGAGGTGCAGGTCGACTATCACACAGGACTACGTCATTGGATGAAGGTTGTAGCCTTTGTCACTCCACCAGAGAGTTTTCATCTTGCGACACTTCATCAATGTTATCTCATTCCGCTGATGGACCTCAGCGTGAGGTGCAGGATAATACTACTGTAGTTTTTGAAAGGGAATACATGCAAGGAGTTTTGATTAAAGAAAGGATTAGAAAAAGTTCAGGACTATCATACAAAAGTGAAAATTGGAATAAGTTTCATGCCAAAGAAGTGAAAAAGAGTTCATGTGTGAACATTTTTGAAGGCTTACTCGATAGGAGTTATTATCTGATGCTCAATCTGCAACTTGGTATCAGGTAACCAAAATGAGGAAAAAGTTCCTATCCTGCTACTATGATTATTGTTGTTATTATTGTCAGCAGTTGTAGCAATTAGTTCATTGGTCATTTGTACCTATCTGTAAAAGATCTCACTATTTGATTTTGATTTTTTCTTGAAATGTACAACATAATATGTGAAAAGCATCCTTCATTGCTGGAACATCTCATTTGAAGTTGACAGGTACACTGTTGGAAAGATCACACCAGTACCCATGCGTGAAGTGAGAGCTTCGGATTTTGGAGAACGAGCTAGAATACAAATGTATTTTCCGAGGAAGGGCTCCCAGTTTACACCTCCACATTATTCTGTTGACTTCTATTGGATGGACTACTGCCCTATGGTATTCAGGTATTTATCGATCTTGTGATGCCAACATCTTTGTGTTAGCATTGACCTGTGCGGTTTTCTATCTTCATATTTGTAAATTGTAATCATTGAAAGCTTGGTCATGTGTACAATGAAGCTGTAACTATTTTTGCTCTTGTTCGAAGTTAAAAATAAGAATTATGCTCCTGCCATGGTTTGGAAAAATTTAGTGGTTAGGTTTCATTACATTTTCCCTAAAGTTGGCTCATCCTGGTATAATTTGTGGAGCAGAAAGAGAAATCAGAGAAGTAAGGAGAACGGACAAAATTGGGGAAATGGAAGTTTAGTTTGCTCACTAGGAGGTTACCCTAATATCTTTATGCATACTTAACATGGTACATTCAATATCATTATATTAAGTTCTAATTCATTCTATGCATTTCTCAAATTGATACATGGAAATCAAGCAAATTCAACTTGCCTAACACACCATGAAAGAAACACCTGAATTTCCCTTAATAAGATCTCATCTGTTAATTGATTTTTTTGGCTTTGTGAAGGGAGTACAAAATTTTCTATTTTGGAGCTTCTCAGTAATAGTTGGCCATTTACTTTAACATGCTTAGTTCTTTCATTATTAGATTGGGTAACTGCTACTGCTTTTTTGTCAGAATATGAATTCATAGCATCTTAATCACATGACCTCACAATTACTGTGAACTTTTTTTTATTAGCCCTTTCCACATCACCAGATACCCCTATCAAAGTTGTGTATCTAGAGTTGATCTCCTATCTGAGGTTGATCTTGTCAACTGCATTTATAAAGGTTAAACCTTTGAGTACCCATGACTTGCAAATAGGATGTTCTGCGGAGGACTGATTTCTGGTAAACACCTGATGAGAATCCTCCTGGTTATTCATCCTGTGATAATGCATGACTTGCCTCGCTCACTGTGTCAGTATTATTTTGTTTATTGGGAGACAAATATATTAACCCACCCAACCTTTTCTAGCAACAACCTACCTCTTCAAGAGGTTTCCACTTTTATCACTTGAGATGTGATTAGCCTTAGTCACGTTATGTGAGTGTCTAGAGTCTCTTAGAAGATTAAGAACATACTTTCTTCAAAGTAGGGTAAATCTGAACTTCAACAAGTCCCTGTTGGAGAAAAGATAGAATAGGAATTGAAAGCATGTGTAAGAAGTTAGTTGTGGCATCTAAATATGATTGAAAGTCATTTGAGACTAAGATGATTTTATTATATCCAATTAAGACCCCTGAATTCACCAGCACAGAGGGGGTGGTTTGATTTAAAGTGAAATTGTTACAAGGAAGAGGGATGGATATGCAAGTTGATACCATGAGAAACGACACGGTTTCTCAGATTAATAGAGGATATGGCTCTAGACAGAGCAAAGTAGAGAGAATGAATTATGTATATGACCCAAGTACCTAAGCTTTTTTTGGCATGAGATTAAGTAAGACTTACTTGAACCCTACTAATTGCTTTCTCTCTGATGATATGCAGATTATCTAACTCATTATTTTCTTTTGTTCTTGATGAAAAGGGTATGTTCATGGGCAAAGTTCGAATTCACCATATGATTGACCAACTGTATTTGCTAGTAATTAGTTACGTAATGCCAGAAAAGAGGCACCCATGGAAGCCTGTAAAGGCACTACTGACCAATGCCTTATTTCCACCAGCAATTTACTCCAAATTGTTACTGCTTGTAGTGTTAAGCAAGTAAAGCTATGGTTACCAACTGTAGTATGCTACAAATTAACACTCTTCAGAAGGAGGTGACTTTTTTTCTCTAATGGATATGTTTTATGATAATTAATCATCTGTTGGCATTGCCAGTTATGCAATTCATGGAAACCCAGATCATGTTCAAGTTCAAGTTCATCATCATCTCATCAAAGGCGGCAACAAACATGATTTTGTTTCTCCATCTATGAATTTAACGGAAAAAACTTGGTTCACCATCGTCAAGGCCTTCATTTCTCATATATGTAACAGAGTTGGCATTAGATAGATATTTATACTCTTGCCTGACTTTGAGTGCTGGCTTTTTTTATAACTTATTACTACCTCTCTTTACATTTTTTATTGTGCCGTATACATTTAGGGACTCGTCCTTCTTGGCCTCGTCTATAACTGTCTTTGTATTTTAAAGCTGACATATTACTTTTATTGTCTGTTTGCATAGTACACCACCATCTGTATTTTAGCTTCTAATATTTTGTAAAGCTATAAACTCTCAATTCCCGTGGTCACATTTCTATTTTTTTAGAATATGATTGTCATTTTTTTATGACTTAAACGATGCATGGAATCACATTTTCAGGAATTTGAGGGAGCTGTTCAAGCTGGATGCTGCAGAGTACATGATGTCCATCTGTGGTGATGATGGTCTGAGGGAACTTTCTTCTCCGGGGAAAAGTGGCAGCATTTTCTATATTTCTCATGATGGTAGATTTTTCATTAAGACTTCACGAAGATCTGAAATGAAGGTCTGAACATAGGGAGACATCTGTACTGGGTTTTGTTTGTTATGTTTTTTCCCATACCCAGCATATTATTATACTTGCCTATTCACTTGAATTTAGTCGTCAGATAATCTCATATAAGATCTATTACCTGAAAGAAATAAAGAATTAAGTATGAAGATTTTCCATTCAACAGCTTTTTAATCTGAGGATAAGCAGATACTATCGTACTTTCATATTATTTTGGATTTGATCTCCACTGCTTAAGATCATGTTGAAGTTTGCCAAACCTACTTAAAAAGATAATGAGCTTGAGAGTAAAGTCTCACCCTATGGCCCTGGTATGTAGTAAGCACAAGCTTCACTTGTTGACCAGTAAGGAGTTTGAGCAATAGAGTAGAATTATATTTAATATTAGTTTGAGCAAGAGAGTATAATTATATATTCAGAACTTAAACAATTATATATTTCATAACTTAAACATGAAGATTTCATTCATGTAACAATTATATTCTAAAAAATGCAAAACAATTATAGAACATTGTAATACACATGATGCATTCCTCTTATAAATGTTTCAAAACATATTTAGAGTGCATAAGTTGTGTTTTCAAGAATGTATGACGTTATTATTTTGAACGTATTCATCACATAAGACACGCTTGGAGGGTTCAAGAAGTGTCACTGAAGTGTCGATAAAGTGTTTGTTATTATGAATTTATTTTTTTTAATTAAGACACGTTGAAGAAGTATCAGATACGCATTTAGGAGTGTCTGAAGATTGTCGGTGTCCGACACGATGCTTCTTCTGTAGAAGTGTCTGTGTTTCGTAGATATTAATCTGCTTATATTGATTTTTTATCCTCGTGAATAAAGGTTGCTGACAGTAATTTCTTTAATGATCTTTAGGCTCTACTCAAGATGCTGCCTAGCTATTATGAGCATGTAAAAGATCATGAGAACACCCTGATAACAAAATTTTTTGGGCTCCATCGAATAACATTGAGAGGTTTTAAAAAGGTATTTGGTAACCCATATAGCTGTTGTTTTCTCTAGTGCTATAATTTTTACTTTGCAAGTGCAATCAGTGCAGGTTTTTATAATCTATTTCATTTTCAGGTATACTTTGTAGTCATGGGGAATATGTTTTGCACTGACTTGCGAATACATCGTCGTTTTGATTTGAAGGGTTCAAAGCAGGGACGATTCACAAATCCGGATGAGATTGATGAGAGTACCACTTTGAAAGATCTCGATTTGTCATATGAATTTCATATGGACAAATTGCTACGAGAGTCACTTTTTAGGTACGTTCCTTTCTTTGGAGGTGTATGATGTTTGCAAATTAACTGTTTATTCTAGTTCATTGATAAGCCGCAAATCTTAATGATAAAATTTTGGGTTATTTAAGCCAAGTCTCCCTTAACTATTAGTGTACATCTCTTTATCCCCTCATCCATGAACTCGTACATTTTGACTGTTTCAACTACAAAAATGCATCACTTCCATCCCCTCCAGAAGGGGGCATTTGTAAAGTTTTTGTAGTTGCGAGGGCCAAAATATATGGGTTCATAGATGAGGGGTACAAAGTGATATTCGCTAATAATTGAAGGGGTCTTGGAGTAATTAACCCTAAATTTTTAATAAAGAACGCTAAAACTAAAAGATTCACTACAAGTTCAAGCCATAAATTGCTTTATGTTCTGTGTATTGCCTACTGCCTACTAGTGAGATTTAGTTAATACCAAGAGATCACCTGTCATCCATGCTGCCACTTTCATCTTTCTTTTCTTTTTCTTTTTTTGGTTTGTCTTCTTTTCCAAACCCAAATCCATAGCAGAAACACTACATAAGGGATATTGTCAATGAAAGACTCCTTAAGTCCTTCTGGAAGGAGTCCTAAGTGTGAGAATATGCCTATTCTATTTAGTGTTTCTTTTTAGGATTAGGACTTAGTGTTCTATATTTATTAGAATGAACAAATAGCAGCGACAGAGATCAAAGTACGAACAGTAGTCATCTTGGCAACAGGAGCAAATGTCTCCTCATAATCAATACCATACTCCTGGGAGAAACCTTTGGCAACCAGACGAGCTTTGTAGCGCTTAAGAGAACTATCTGAATGAGTCTTGACTTTGTAGACTCATTTGCAACCAACCAGATTCTCACCAGCAGGCAATGCTTACCAGCAGGCAAATGAACTAACTCTCAAGTCTTAGTTTTCTGTACAGCAAACAACTTATCCTCCATAGCTTGAACCCAATGAAGATCTTGACTGGCCTCCTTGTAAGACTGAGGTTCTACAAAAGAGTGAATAGCAGACAAAAAAGTACGATAGGAAGCAGAAAAACAAGTATTAGATCAACCCAACTTGTTTGGAGGATGACGTGCTCGAGGAGGATATCTGTGTGCAGTAGGATCAGAGTTGTCAGAAGCAGGAGGATCAGCAGCAGGGACAGAGACAACTGGTGAAAGAGGAGCCTTGCGACGAGAATAAACTAACAACGGAGGAGGAGAAGAAGTCGAAGGAGGAGAAGCAGCCAGAGGTGAAGCAAAAGGAAAAGATGGAACAAGCTCAAGAGGAACTGTGGAGATGTACTCATCATACGGGACTTTAGAAAGAAATGGATCAATATGAACCAAATCTTCTTTGGAAACTGGGGCGGTGAGAAGAGGAAGCTGAAAGTAAGATAGACGCTCGAGAAAGGCAACATGGCGGGAGACATAAAGGCGATGGGAAACAAGGTCATAACAGCGATAACCTTTCTGAGTAAGACTGTAACCCAGAAAGACAAATAGGACAGACCGAGCACTAAGTTTGGTTCTATCTTTACGGGGTAAAATGATAAAACAAGCAGACTCAAACACACGAAGGAGGGAATAATTAGGAAGTTGAGAAAACAGAGCCTCATAAGGAGACCGACCAGAAAGAAGGGGGCTAGGCATACAATTGAGAAGAAAGTAGCAGTAAGAACTGCCTCACCCTAAAATGGAGCTGAAACGGAGGCAGAGAGAAGGAGATACCTAGCTGTTTCAAGGAGATAACGGTGTTTACGCTCAACTCAACCATTTTAGGCAGGTGCATCCATACAAGAAGTTTGGTGAATGGTTTCCAATTTGGCCAAATATTCACAGAATTTGGTTTTAAAGTATTCCCCACCCAAGTCAAACTGCAACAATTTAATAGTAGACCTAAACTGTGTAGTGACTATAGACTGGAAGGTACAGTATATCTGGTAGAAGTTAGACTTATGAGTCATAAGATAAACCCACGTGTAATGGGTGCAATCATCAATAAAAAACACATAGTATGCAGAACCCCCTTTAGTAAGAATAGGATAGGGTCTCCAGACATCAATATGCACAAGAGAAAAAAGAGAAACAGAAATAGATGTACTTTTATTAAATGATAAAGCTGACATTTTAGTAAGTTTACACCCCCGACATTCATCAATTTGACAAGGAGAAATTTTACCCAACAATCCTGACTAAGCTAAAGACCGTAAGCAGTCAACAGACAAATGATCGAGGCGAGAATGCCATAAGTAAAACCGACTCGATTGAGAATCTAATTGAAATGAGAAAAGTGCAGCTAGAGAGGTGGATAAGGGGAGATGCAAGTTTTCGACCACATAGAGATCTCCAACTCTACGGCCGGTCCCAATCTGCTTCTTGGACACCCGATCCTACACACAACAGACAGAAGAGGAAAAGATAACATCAAAACCAGACGTATCAAGTTGACTAATTGATAATAAACTGACAGATAACTGAGGGACATAAATAACAGAAGGAATAATAACAATAGACATGGCAGAGGGTAAGACAAACCTAATAGACAGAACAGATATACCAGACCCATTAGCAGTATTAACAGTAATAGGAATGGGTGAGGGAATACAGTTTTGAAGTAAGGAAATGTGAGGAGTCATATGATGAGAGGCACCAAAATCAAAAAGCCAGACAGAAGAAGGAATACCTGAAGAGGACCCAAGCAAACCTAAATGAAGAAAGGTAAGAGTGGAGGCAGATAGGGATGGCTGAGAGATGGACAGGATATTTTGAAGTTGTGCAACTTGAGTACTCAAGGAAGCCATGTCAGGATCGGGAGTTGGAGTAGATGTAGTATAAGCGGCAGGAGGTCGGAAAGTACTCGAAGTAGGACCATGGAACTGTGTCTGAGTAGACGAAGCAGGCTGACATCCCTTCTTGGGAAAGTTGTTCTTCCAATGACCCCTCTGATGGAAAAAAGCACACTCATCTGGCTCTAATGGTCCTTTCTTGGGTTTCGCAGTGGCTTGAAGCTGATGAAAAGGTGGGGTTAATAACAAGGGAGGCCTGGCAGGAGCCAAGAAGACAGAAGGAGGCAGAGTCTGACTGGCCGCCTTAAGACGGATTTCCTCGGAGAGGAGCTCATGAACAATAGCATCCACAGAGGGAAGAGGAGAGCGGTAAAGGATGTTACCTTGGATAGCCTCATACTGAGGGGGGAGAGCTGTTAAGAACTGCACTAAACGACCTTGCCTTCGAAACTTCATATAAGCGTCCACTATCTTGAGACTAGGTGGTTCCATAAAAGCCAACTGATCCCAGAGACCGGTCATCTCAATATTGAAGTCCTGAATAGTCTGATCTCGCTGACGAGCACTCGGAATAGTTGTTTCCAACTCATACTGCTTGGCAAAGTTGGACTGTTGATATACACCTAGTAAATAATTCCACACCTCCTTGGCAGTACTGTACTTGGAAAACATCATTCCAATACGGTCATCCACATTATTATGAAACCAAATCAGAACTTGGGCATTATCACAATCCCAAGTGTCATAAGAAGTTAGATACCCTTCCGTTTTTGGGTCCGATGGACGAGAAACAGAACCAGAAACATAGCTTCATTTTTTTTGACCAAGAAGAAAATTCTTCATAACACTGGCCCAATAGGCATAATTGCCACCGGTGAGTTTGCATTTGATGGCTTGAATTTTAGTATCAGACATTGTAATAAAACAAGGTTTTATGATGTCCAAGAATAAATAAAACAAATTAATTAGAGGGGTCAAACAGAGAGCTTGATACGAGAGAGATGGCGGAGCTGAATGTCAACGACATATCTGAATAGATCTGAAGAAGAGACAGTGGATTTGAAACGGTGACTCCAACAGCGACGAAGAGACCAAGATCGCGAGTTTGGTGAGAGGCGAGGTGAACGGCGACAGGGGTGAGATGATTGGTGGCAATTGTCAACCACGATCGACTTGAACAGAGGCCAAACGAACCAGATGGTTCGACTCGAACCAAGACCAGATGAACTGAACCCAATCTTGAATAAGATGGGTTGCACGTATTCACAAGGTTGAACCAGAGACTTCAACGAACAGAAATGCTTTAACAAAACATAAAAGCTTCAACAATGGTTGCTAGGGTTTCGAACCAGGCTCTGATACCATATAAGTTTTCTGAATGAAACTGTATATTAGATTGAATTAATTGAAAAAGAATACACCAATACATCACTTATATAGAACACTAAGTCCTAATCCTAAATGAATACATCACTGATATAGAATTCTAATAGATATAGAACACTAAGTCCTAATCTTAAAAGGAAACACTGAATAGAATAGGCATATTCTCACACTAAGGTCTTCTTAAATTTAATATTATTTTGAATTTTGTGAATTTTGTGGCATACCATGTTACCTGCATTCTTCTAAATTTGCGAAGTTCCCTTGTCAGACATTTGATTTGACTCTTTGGATAAATGTGTGGGATGTGTCCGACATCATGTCTAGTTGGACATGCACTCAACAAGCATATCTAAGCAATAATATTTACTATATAATTATGCAAATGACTTCCATTTCATGGAATACATGGTCCATGCTAGCTTATAAACTTAATTTTGCCCTAAAAAATAAAAGAAGTGTTTAAGAATTTAAAATTCAGCTGTATGGGTCCATGGACATGAGATTTAGATAAACTGAACACGTAGACGTGTATCTGTTTCCTGTGCTCAAGTCGATGTAACATAGGTGGCACGTTTCAAACACAATGGAAGTTTTGTTCATTTTAGATGTGTAGTACCATTGTGAATATAACACACACACACACACACACACACACACACACACATAAATATTATGTGTAGGATGTACATTGAAGAAAGGAATGTTTTTGTTTTTTGGTTAGGTGAGGGGGAGGGGGAATAAGGGAAGGGGATCCTAGCTTGAACCCGGGTGCCGAAGTTGGCTAACCCCTAGGGATCTGGTGTTTTCGTTTGCACTAATGATCTTTGCTGAAGGAACTGTTTCTCAAAGTGAGTGGGAACTGTTTGTGCTGTTAAAGCCCATACCTATGAAGCATGGACACGGACACGGACACGGACACGGACACAATACGGACACGCAAATTTTCAAAAAATGAGGAATACAACACGCTGGGGACACGTTTAATATATATAGTTAATTTTATTTATTATGTGTCATAAAATTATTTTAAAAAAAATTATTTGTTTTATTTAATGTTATTTTAATAAAATTTTATTTATTATATGTCATAATTAATTTTATTTATTATATTATATGTTTAATACATATTATTCAAATGAACAAAACTAATCAAAATTTTTTTTTTTTATATAAAATGGAATTAGAAAAAAGAAAAAAAAAGAAAAGAAGAGAGATGTTACACTGACCATTTAAAAGAAAAAAAATAAAATAAAAGTTCACTCAAAGGAGAAGAGAGAGAATGAATGACTGCGAGAGAGAGAGACACAGCGACTAAGACCGAGAGAGAAGATCAGAGAAGAAGATTGCGAGAGAGCGAGAGACAACGATTGAGACCGAGAGAGAAGATTGGAGAAGAAGAAGAAGATCAAAGAGGAAGAAGAAGACCGAAGAAGAAGAATAAAGAAGAGCAACGAAGGTGTACCTTAGATAATAGCCGACGAGCGACGGTGACCGACAAATGACCACCGAAAAGCGACCAGGTCTTCTCTATTTTGCTTATGTTCTTCTGTTCTGTCTTTCTCTTCTGTTCTAAATTGATTTAGGGCAAATATTGTTTTGGATTTGTTTTCTTACAAATCGACCCATAGAAGTTTTATAAATTATGAAATTGACCTCAGTGTTTGAACATGTCCGAAATGTGTCCGGCTGCAAAAAAAAAAGAAAAAAAAGAAAGGGGACACTCTCTGTTGCGTGTTGGACACGTGTCAACCGCATGTCCGATGCGTGTCTGTGTCCGACACTGGTACGGAGCCCTTGGAGAGGTGTCTGTGCTTCATAGGCCCATACCCTTCAAGAAAGCCTAAGAGATGCCTCTTCAATAAATTCAAAATTGCATTGAAGAAAGGAGGTAGAAGGGTTTGTTGAAGGTATAACCATCACATCACATAGGGGAGATACTGAGCTTTGCACCTATCTTGCAGTTCAGCTTTCGTTGATTTTTTGCTCCTGTCTATGAAGTAGATTTGTTAGCAAAGATAGGAGCACCTATTTGGGAAGACTAACCATTTTTTATTCTTCTTGATATTTGGCGATTTGAGATTCTTTTGTTCTAATTCATCTTGTTTTCATCAAATAGAGTTGATTGAGCATGTTGTAATGTAAGGGCATTTGTTTTGGGAGGATCTCACATCCTTTCCAGGTTGAAACTTTTTTGCACTTTTATCTTGGTATATATATACTCATGTGCCTTCTTGGTTTCTTGTGGAATTCTCTGAACACGTTATGTTGAGGCATGTCCTCCTCTTGTTGTGTAAGTGGTGAACAGCTATGTAGCCTGGCATGCATGCCCAGTTATAAAGCCAAGTAGGCTGAGAAGCTAAGAAACACATACACTTCTAAGTTGGTGATGTGTTTGTGTTAGACACCGTCGGATGCTCCCGGACATGCGTCCAAACATGTCATATTATTAAAATAATTACACCCAATTTATTAAAAACATGTCATATTATTATTTTTAATATTTTAAGAACTTGACACACTTCAGACACTTGAAGGATACACCTGTCCATTACTTATAACACATTGTAAATTTGAAGAATCTAAATCGGGATCCAATGATAAAATAAAACAATGTGAATTTATTGATGTTGGACAATTTAGGAAACTTGTCTAAGACTGCCTACAATTGTGGTGGTTTTGTTATGAAAAGATTATAGTGTAGAAGATAGATTTATTTGTTTGTCAGAAGGAAGAGGGTGAAATTGAGTTGATTTCTGAAGTGTTAGGTCACAGAATTTGTAGAGAAGCTAGGTTGGATTATCGCGGGTTTCTATTGTGGATTAAAGGGCCAAATGGTACGGCAAAGTGTTAGGAATGATTTGAACTTGTTTGACTAGGGTGTAGGGGTTGAAAATGGCACTTTTTAAGGGTTGTGAAACTGAGAATTGCTTATACGCTCAAAGAAGAAGAGAGAGAAGTGGAAGAGAAGGAAAGAGACACTTCACCCTTGCACTCTCCTACTTTTAACAGGACAAGGACTTCAATTTAGAAACTAAGAATATTTGGTGACTATAAATATTCTAGACCAATTAGGACTCCAAATAAAATTAAAAAAACATTACTTGTATTCCCGTGTCCAACTATTATTAAAATTACAAAATTACCCATAACTACTAAAATTGAATAACAACAGTTGAATCTATAAACTACATAAAAATAAAGCTCAAACTAAACCTAAACACGATTAAATAAATCCCCAGGTGCATTTCGTGTGAAATTTCAAGTTTACCCTTTTTCTTTTATCCACACTTGTCATCATTTATACCTATTATAATAATCCCTCTATCTTTAGATTTTTTAATTTAAAGAATTGCAAAGTCCAAAACTTACAATTTGTTTGTGAATAAAGCTTTCTAAATAAATATTAAGATTTTTTGTTCACACACTTTTCAGATATGTAGAATGTGAAAAATGATTTCTTACTACTTTGATATAATAAAATATAAACATATTTTCAATTAAAAACAAAAATTTAGATATTATTTTCATATACATATATAAATATATTTATTTGTTGTCATATTCCTCTTAGTTTTTTAAAAATTGCAATTTCGGCATATTTGTATCGTGTTGTATCCATGTGCTTGTCCATTTCCAGATTTGTTCTCCTTAGTCAGGAACAGGAAGAGTGCTCTAACCTTAATCCAGATTTGAAGCAACCTCCTTTGAGATTCGGCCATTTTCCAATTATAAAAATTTCACACCTTGAGAAATTCATTTTGTTGTTAGCATCCTTGGCGGCACATGTTTGAGTCACGTAAATAGCCTCTCCATAAATGGGGGTAAGGCTATGTACATCTTGCTCTCCCCCATAGTCAGCTTTAGCGGGGGCCTCATGCACTGGATCACCCTTTTTTTTCCATTTCAAGTCTTTCAATGCTGCAACATATCTCTAATTGGTTTTGTATTGTGGGTCTTCTTCAAAAAAGTCAGAATTAAAGGGAACCTGCATAGAAAGTTGTGATGTCACTGCTTGAAACTGGAGGTATCCAGTTTGACTAAACAGCATTGAATTTGATGCAAGTTCTTCAACCAAAGTTGAAAATCTCCTTGTACATCTTTGGGGTTAGTTTATTAGTTTATTTGTGCTCAAAGATAATACCTGTAGGCTGTATCTCTTTAGTGAGGCTGCAAGATAGTATATTTTAGATTTCATGTCAGATGGAAATGGGAAATCTTGTTTCCAACATGCATTGTCAACTCACCTTGGTTACATGGACCCTACCTGTGTACGGATTATATGTGCAGCCCCAGTATCCAAAATTTGACGCTTGGATCTTCTAAATTTTTATGATGTTTGAAGAAGAAAGAGCTAAAATTCATAGTAAAGAAAAATTTAGTCTTGCACATGAATGGAAGATAGAAATCTCCTTTTCCTCCTAAATTCCATTTGAAGTACATTCTTGAATAACATCTTATGCAAAATATTACACATGCACAATATATTTAAATGTTCAGGATGTGTCCACGTACCTATACCCTACTTTTTTGGATACGTATCCCTATATCTAAGATTTGGGCTTTAGGGATATAGATAAACCTTTAAAGTTTCAGGTCAACTTGGAATGAAAGAAGCTTGTTTCTGCCATCCATTGTTCTTTTTTCACGTATCATCTCCACTAATTTGTAAAGTTTTTGTATGGCATGATGATACTCTTCTTGTTACAGTTTAGTTGCTTTTGTTTGTATTTATTTATTTATTTTTTTGAGAGAGTTGCTTTTGTTAAAATCAATATGCACATTGTAGCTTACATATCTAAACATTATTTGACTATTGTTAACCCTGCAGATAACTTCATCCACATTCTAATAGGTTTTTGTTTTCCTCCTCTTTTGCAGACAACTCAAACTAGACTGCAAGTTCTTAGAATCTCAACAGATAATTGATTATAGCCTTTTGTTGGGATTACATTTTAGAGCTCCTGAACAACTGAATGCCTTCTTAGAACCCCCTGATGCACTGCACAAGCATGAGATCTTGCCTCAAACTGATGGTAGATATCCCTTTCTGTTATGTTATGAACATCTTTCGCTGGTAGTTATAGTTATTTTGTTTAGATCCATGGTTGTATTTTTATTTTTTTATTTTATTTTTTGGTTAATTTTTGTTCTTGCAAGATATCTTTAAATATTTTGGCTTAATGGGTTATATTTATTTTTGTGCCATTTATTAGACACTGATAATTTGATTGCGTACTTATTTTATGTTCTAAATTGGTACAGTTCTACAGTATTGATATTGAAGACTAGATAGATACTAGGACATTCTCTATTTATAATATGTGAGCTGGACAATGACATATAAATATTTTCTGTTGCTTATAAGAAATTTTAATACCTGTGTATTAAGAAGCTTCTTCTCTTTCTGTAACCAATAAAAAGATATGCTAGAAGAGACACATGCGTTGTATTTTTATTATTAGAGTTACAATACAGATAATCTGAATGACAAAGGTGCATTGGTGAACAGATGAAACGAGAATTAAGGCTTCTAATGATAATTCATTTCTTTTCATCACCCTGAAGCTTTCTTTCCTTCCTCACAAAATCTGAAATAAGACTAAAGAGATTAATTATGTATTACCATAAAAAATTAAAAAAAATAAAAATGAAACTGTAGAACACCCTCATCGGCATGTGGTTCTCGCCAATTGGGATTAATAGTATTGGGTAGGCTTTCTAAATTAATTAACATGATCTCTAAATCCAACCGGTTCAGATTCCTCTTGTGCATTTAGTGCTTTTGTGGGACACTTTTACCTGCTGCTCTCCTTATAAAGCCTACTATATCTTACACATGTGGAACTATTGTTTGAAAAAGACAACTGATGTCTCTGATGAGTTTGTAACTACTAAAAAAGAATCATTGCTTTCTAACTCTAGTTTTCTTCTGTCATTTAGTTATTTCATTGTTTTCAGCTTATGTTTACTTGCTTTAGGTGCAATCTCACGTGAGATCTCGATTCCTCCAAAGGGTCTGCTCCTAGTTACTCACGAACCAAGCTCTGTCAGCACTGCACCAGGGCCTCACAGTAGAGGAAATACTTTGAGAGCATTCTCTGTAGGGGAGAAGGAAGTTGATCTTCTTCTGCCTGGTGCTGCAAGGTAGCTTGCTTTATTTTTTCATTTATTTATTTTGATAACTAAGATACACAAACAGAAAGGCATCAAAGGGGATGCAGCTGTAGGCTTAATTAAGTTCATGGTCAATTTACTTTGAATTTTGTTAATGTGTGCCCTTAGGGCACATGTTCAAAAGCTTAAGACGATTGTACATTCTTCATGAAAGTGAGTGCAATAAAGAGTGTACAATGTTTTCAAGCTTGCTTAACATGTTCCCTAAAGACACATGTTAACAATACTCTTACTTTATTTTCAACTAATTTAGCTTGTAATAGGCTCTGTTTGGTTCATGTTCAAAATGCAGGAAAAGGAAAATAAAATACAAAGAAAACCCTCTTTCCTGTTTGGTTACAATGGCAAATAGTAAAGAAGAGAAAATGTGAAGAATACAAAGTAGAATTTCTTCTTATTAGACGTCATTTTTTTTTATATGTTACTTTCCTTTTTATTTTTCTATATTTTTAACCATTTCAACTTCTAAATTATGAAGAATAACATTTTTCCTTCGTTTTTTTATTACATATTTGTCAGAAACTTAAATTTGGTAATAGGAACTTGTTGAACTAGTTTACTACCAAAGCAGTAGCTATTTGCAATTTGTTCATGTCATGAGTGCAATTAGCAGTAAACATGACAGTGTACTCGTTTAATTATTGTCTTTCTATTACATATTTGTCATTAACTTGAAATTTGGTAATAGGGACCCGTTGAAATAGTTTACTACCAAAGCATCGTTTATTTACAACTATTTGCAATTTCTTCAGGTTTCGAGTGCAATTAGGAGTGAACATGCCGGCGCAGGCTAATCGCAAGCTTCAACCAGATGAGACTGATGCAGAAGTTGAACTTTTTGAGGTTTATGATGTTGTTCTCTATCTTGGCATAATTGATATATTGCAGGAATACAACATGAAAAAGAAAATAGAGCATGCATACAAATCACTGCAATACGATCCTATGTTGATTTCTTCTGTTGAACCCAAGCTTTATTCTGAGCGTTTTATCAAATTTCTGGAGAAAGTTTTCCCCGACCCTGAACAACCTTGAAAGGCAGGAAGATCTTTGTTTTTATTCTGCAAAGTTTCATGGTTTTTTAGGTATGGCTTTTGTTATTTTGCGTGTTTCGCATCAATTCTTTTACCATTCTCCATAAAGCAATGTTATTGCATCATATATAAATGTGCCTTTTTTATTATAAAAAAAAAAAAAAAAAATTAAAAAAAGTTTGTACAGTAAAATTCAGCAAAGCATTGCTGACTCATATTCAATTCATTTGATTGTATATAATATTGTTACAGTTAATATTCAGAAATGAAGCTGCAATTATTTTGTGATCATATTCAGACAGTACTATTTTGCTTTTCTACATTACAAATAAGAGCTAGTTGAGAATGCTCGGTTTGATTTGATATTTTGTTGTTCTTCTTGTCTTTGCTTGTACGGGCCACAAATAAGAACAGTTGAGAATGCTCAGTTTGATCTGATCTTCTGTGAATTTTAACGATAGGATAGGATGATGGTACAATACTCATTCGGACAGTGGGGATCATGTCTACATTTATATGCAACATTGAGCCTAAAAATGAGGGATGTGAGGTCAAAAAGAACATACATCGGCTCATTTCTTCAACACTCTGTATACTTTCTTGCTCATAACAACATATGGCCCAGTTCTTGTTGAATTCAGATATGTGGATTTTTCACAAATGGATTTGTGGGTTATATTAACAATATGTATGTACAGAAACAACCGTTAAAATATAGAAAAATGTACAAAAAGTGTATTATGGGATTTAGATTTATCTCAAGTATGACCCACATAACTTAAGATGGATATGTGAACAATACATTATACTTTTTGTGCATTTTTTGTGTTTTAATTTTGTGTAACTATCAATTTGGAAGGATTGGAGGGGGGATTGGACTCCATGTCCAATCTACCGAGGTCCATTATTTAGTTGAGAATTTGTAGGTAGGATTAGGAGTTTCACCGGACTATGAATCACATATATGTTGGACTATTGTGTCATAGGGGGATGCAGGATAGAAATTGTGGGATTGGAATCCCATAGGATTAAATTATAAAATAACACATTTGCCCGCCAAATATTTGATTTCATTATGTATTGTGTTTAGTACAATAAAATAAAATATAAAAATCTCAATTAAAAAATAAAATAAAATACAATAATCTAGTTTTTATTGATGTTTATTTGCTTAAATTTTTAAATTAATTTTTATAGATTTTTTATTGATATTTTATTTTAAGTTTTTGTTGATATTTTATTTCATTTCATTATTTAATTTTTATTGATTTTTTATTTAATTTCATTATTTAATATTTAATATTTTTTAAAATAAATTTATTTAAAATTTTATTTTAAAAATAACACAAATTTTTATTGATGTTTTATTTATTTAGTTTAGTTAATTAAAAAAATAAACTTATTTAATTTTTAAAAAATAAAATAAAATAAATTTTTTTATTATTTAATCTATCCAAAAATAATTAAACTATTAAAGACAGAATTAATATTGTTATTACTTAGTAAACAATTGAAAATGGTAAAATAGTCAATTAAGCATTTATCCTTCTTCATAATATTACAATCAAATATTAGATTCAATATCATAGTCATTTTCAGACATCTAATCATATAGTAAAATAAACCTGTGATACACATTTTTTCCAACCAAATAGTCTAGGGATTCCATATCTCAGGATTAATAGTTTGGTGGATTACAATTCTTTTTTTATCCAATTTGTCCAAACAAACATGACCTTATTGAATTGGGTTTTGGAGTTATATTGAGATCTATACTATATGATCTATATCTATCTATCTATATCTATACTACATATATAAGCAAATGTAGTGAAGTATGAGAATTTTCCAAATCTCTATCCTACATGTCACCTCTCAAGTCTTCCTTCTCACTTTTCCTAATTTATAATCATTTGTCAATTATCTAAATTTCAAAAGTCAAAAGGATTATATATATTTAAATAAAATAATAAATATTTAGATACGAACAACAAAGAGATAGAGATAAAAAAATAAATAAAAAGATAATTATTCAAATTTCAACTACAAAATAATATAAATAGTCAAATAAAAGATAAAAAAATAGTACAAGTCAATTAATTTTAAAAATAAAAAGTTAACTATTTATATATGAACAATTAAAAAATATTTAAATAAAAAAATATTACGAGACAAATAATTTTTAAAATAAAAGGTAATTATGTATATGTGAATAACAAAAAATATAGAGATGAAAAAAGTATACAAAAATAAAAATATAACTATTTAGATTTGAACTGCAAAATGAAAATTCAAATAAAAGATAACAAAATATTTAAATAAAAAAAATATTGGGATATAAATATCCCAAAAAGATGATAATTTTTTTAACGATCTATATTTATCTTTTGTTAGTTTGTTATAGAATTTCCATATATTTCGGTTTAATCTTTTTAAAGTATATCTTTAGGTTGAACTTAATATTTTATATTTTAAAATTATCAATTAGTTATCCATACAAATTTTAAATATGATAGAATTCCATATATATATCTTTTGTTTAAGCATAGTTTTTTCAATATAAAAACAAGTTCTTGCAAAAGAAACTATGAACAGAAGATTGGGGAAAAAACAATCAACATTGAGCCATTTCTGATCCCTTTTCGGTACCTAAAAATTTTACATATTTGCTTTACATTTGAAATGTGTACTTGCATGAGTTTTTGCATTTGTGAGAAAGTGAGTTTATGTAAATGGATATTAATATTTTATTTTTAAATTTTTTTGTTACAATCTGTATTTTTCCTTATTTCTTTCTTTTTGTTAATAATATGTCATTTAATTGAGATTTTATTCATTTTTTTTTAATATTTATAAAAGCGCTACTATTATCAATTTGTAACTCTCTCACTTATTGATTATTTGTGTTTTTTTTTTTTTTTTTTTTTTTGGTGCAGATGTTAGATTAAAAATGAAGACACACATCAAAATTTATTGGATATGGGTTTATACTTTAAATGTATTCATCAATTGATTTTTTACTGTTGATTATCCTGTTGAAATAACTCATGATTAAATTTATTTTTAGAAACTCATTTCCTCTAAGAACTAGATCTTAAATTTCTTCTTTTTATGAATTTTATTTTATTAGATTCAGAGTTTGAGCAAAGATATCTCATATTTAAAATGTTAATTTTTTTTGAATAATTTAAATATTTATATTCTTTATGTTTGTCAATTCAAGTTTAACGCATTTCCAAACCATTTTTTTTTAATCATTCCAAACCTATTTGTGTTTAATGAATCAATATAACCAAAAAACAAATAGCATGTAAAAAAAAATTAACCACTAACTGAATATACTGAGAATTAAAATTAATTTTATTTAATTTATTATATTATATGGGATGATTAATGGAATATCTACTATTGATTAAACAAAATTAGTGTTTCTTTTATTTAATATATTAGTCATTTTGATTAATTTTAATATGCCTTTGTTACCTTACTTTTGGTTGTCTGAAGTAATTCTTAGATAAATTAACTATTATATATATGATGATTTACTTAATGTATGATTGTTTTTTAAAATTTTCAATAATGTGAAGTATTAAATTTTTTTAGGCCATGTTTGTTTGGGTGGACATGAGCTTGGGATTGGACTAATAGTCCAATAAAATTATTAATCCGATATTTGATTAAACAATTAAAGTACAGACTAATTATTTTAAACTTGACTATTAGTTAAGATAGGATACATAATCCAACGAATTCGTAGTTCTAGGACTATTAGTCATGGGAATGCTAATCCAGTCCGCCCAAACAAACATGACCTTAATGATGTAAAGTAAGATATATATACACAAACTAAATAAAAATATCAAGAAATACAATCAAATAATAAATTATTTTTAATAATTACTGACTTTCTAAAATTTCGTGTATCACACGGGCGATCACTAGGATCTAAATGAAGTGAATGGCGTGGATAAGTGAGATGGATATTGTTAGGAAAATTGTGCATTTGGAATCTTTCTTAGCATGGATTTCAAATAACCTATTTTATCAGTTCCACTCACAATAGTCCTCCAAATTCATTGTATAAATTTTCAAATAAATAAAAATCATTTTGATGTTTCATTATTATTTCGGAAAACTTTGTAAAGGGACTTCATAGGAATTTTTGGTTATTAATTGGTGGGGAGAGAGAGAGACATGTAGGATCCACCTGAGGAAAAGCGATTAAGTTCATGGTTTGAGCCTCTTCTTCTTAAAACTTAATCAAATGAGGGTCCAATCCAACCAAATTCAAACTAAAAGGTTCAATTTTTATTTGGTATTCCACTTTTATATTTGGTTTAGTGCTTTTTTTTTTTTTGGATAAATTATTTATAAATCTTATTTGAAAAATTTGTATAAGATATGGTCGTGTGAAAAAATTTATAATCTAATAGATCATGTAGAACACATTCCTATTTAAATAGAAATTCAAACTCTAAAAAAATATTCATAAAATTTTAAATTAAATAAATCTTTCAAATAAAACTTATAAATAATTTTCTCTTTTTATTTTTTTTTTATTTTTATTTTTTTAAACATATAAAGCAATTTTAACTTATATTAAAATAAAAAACAAACGGAAAAAACAATAATTCACCTACAACATCGCGCCACCATACAAACATGGTATATAGGAGAATAGCAATGGTAGAGGGCCACAATTTTTGTGGCTCAAATGGCTCGAAATTGCCAAAACGACGTTGTTTTGAGTACAAAACAACATCAAAATTGCCAAAATAACGTCGTTTTGGCAATTTTGAACCATTTGAGCCACAAAAATTGTGGCCCTTAAACATTTTTCTATAGGAGAAATATGAGGTCCAAACTGGGAAGTGTTGCACCCTCTTGAAATGAGTGCATGTACATCACACCTTTGGTCTATTTTGGTAAGTTGATTAAGAGATTGTTTGGGATGAACTATATAAGTACTTTTTATTTTTTGATAAAAAAAGTAGAGAAAAAGAAAGATGTATGTTTGGGATAATTTTTTGATTTTTTATGGAAAAATGTATATTAAAATATTATAACAAATAGCAAAATTACATTTCTATCCTTGATTGGACCTCCGACAAAGCTGCAGCGCCTGGCAGCTTTTGCGTTTCATTTTTTATTTTATTTTATTTTTTTATTTTTACATACTGCTACAAATTTGTCGTGGCCCAACGTGTGCCACGTGTGTATAGATAGGGTGATGGGATGCCATAATTGGAAGGGGGAAAACTATATTTTTGCCGTCTAAATTGTCAGACATACATTCTCGCCCAAACAAAGTAAAAAGATGAACTTTTTGACTTTTTTAGTAATTTTTTAGCTTTTTATATTTTTTAGAGTATGCCAAACGTGCACTTAAAAGTCAATTTTTTGATTTTTTTTTTTTAATCTTTTTTGAGTCACAATATTTCTCTATTTTTTACATATTTTTTCAAATAAAACTAAAAAAAAAATTAAAAAAATCAAATTTTAATCAACTTCTCAAAATAACCTTTTATCCTTATCTTAGTGGGTTTTTGAAAAATGAAACCTTTCATGAAAAACGATTTCCATATTGTTTTAACAAAGCTGCTACAGAGCCCGAATGGGCAGCGACTCGAATGGCTCAAAAAAATTTTCCCTCCGAAAAATTGATTGCACATGGAGTCCATGTGTGCTGGTTTGGAGATCAAACATGTGAAAGAAAAATAAAACAAAAAAAAAAAAAAAAGAGAAGAGAGAGAGAGAGAGAAGGAAACCAAGAAGAACGACGAGAACGACGAGCTGGGTGTTCATTGACGACCACGACGACCACCACCGACTTGGTGTTCACCGACGACCATTGCTGACCATTGTCCACCTCTCTTTTCCATTCCCATACTTGCAGCTTGTGAAGTAAGCTATTGTTCTTATTTTTTATTTTATTTTATTTATTTTTTATCTGTGATGCATTTGTGAAAAGAATAATGGATATGCCGAATTGTGTGACTTGATGTCTGTAAAAAAAATTTTTTTTTTTGGTTGTTCTAGAATCAGACCCTTGGTTAAACATCTTCCATTGTATTGATGCATTCCAAGTGTTTGATGAAAGTCCCCATAGAAAAATTATGCTTGATTTTATTCTTCCTTTACTTCCTAAAGTTCCTATTAGGAAAATTGTATTATGTTGGAGAATAGGCAATTTTTATGTTTAATAGAAAATAAGCAAATTGTATTATGTTTAACAGAGAATAAACATTCACGAATTATATTCTGTTCTGTATGGAGAATAAGCAAATTTTAAAAGAACCTTATTGATTTTAAGATAGAAAAATTGAAATGTTGTATGGAGAATAAGCAATTAGAAGAAGCAATTTTGAAATAAGCAATTTCTAAAATAACCTGATGCCTGTTCTATGCTGTATGGAGAAGCTTAATGTTATGAAAATATTATGTTGGAGAACTTTACTGATTTTAGGATAGAAAAATTGAAATGTTGTTCATGAACCTTGTTGATAATATTAAGTTAAGATTTGCATTAGATTATCATCTTACTACATTCACTTACACTTTATGTTCTGTCTAGTTACTAGTTATGTTCTCTGAATTTTGGTTTCAAGCTACACACTTTAATGGACATTAGTTCTGATAAACTTATTTATTTTGATGATTTAGTTAATTATAATTTTAATTTATTTGGAAGAGAAAAATAGAATCAAAATTTATTTTGATGATTTATTTAATTATGTTTTAATTTATTTGAAAGAGAAAAATAGAATCCAAAATTTATTTTGATGATTATTTAATTATATTTTAATTTATTTGAAAAAGAAAAATAGAATCTAAAATTTAATTTGATGATTTATTTAATTATGTTTTAATATAATCCAAAATTTATTTTGATGATTTATTTAATTATGTTTGAAAGAGAAAAATAGGATCAAAATTTATTTTGTCTCATTATTTCTCACCCAAACTTTTATCCTAAATATTGTTTGAATGTATTTAATATTTGCTTAAATCAGGAGTTCATTTCAACCCAAAAATAATGCCCAAACCAGAGGTTCAAACAGCCCAAAGTAAAGGTTCAAACAACCAAGCACAGCAGCAGGCCAAAAGGTTCAAGTGGGAGATATTCAAATTAGTAATGATGAAGTGGAAGATATTCAAATTAGTAATGATGGAGTGGAATATATTCAAACGAATACAACGGCTATAAACGGCTATAAGTTTCATTATATATACCAAAGCTTCTAATGTAAACAAGTTACAAAAAAAATCAGAAAATATTCTTTGATCTATAATCACTCACATCTATTCTCTGAAAAATTCTATGAGAAGTGTTCTTCAATTTTTGTTTACATTCTCTTTTAGAAATTATACACTGAGACGTATAGCTTTAATCCCATCTTTCCTGTGTGAGGTTTATAGAAAAACCAGAGCTTCATTTTTATATCTATCTTTGAGAAATAATTCTTGTAACTTTCTTTGAAAGCAAGAACACCTTCTTTTCAACCTTGTAAGAGTATAGTACACTTAGTGTTCTTGACTTAGAAAGTCCGTATAAAATCTGTAGAGGATTGCTCAATTTGTGAAAAGGTTGCTAGCACCCTGTGAAGCTAGAGAATAGTGGAAAATCTCAAGTGAAGCTTGAGGAGTGAACGTAGGCCGAGTTGAAGCCAAACCACTATAAATTTGTTTGCCTCTCTCTCCCTTATCTCTTTATTTTATTTAAATTGCCATAGTTATATTTCATATTTCTATTGTGCTAAAATCATTAATTGACATAATTGTTAGAACACTTGTTTTAATTATTTTTATTTCATTAACTATATTTATCTATTGTGCTAGTTATAATTTTTATTAGGGTATTATTATTTTATTTGTAAAAACCTAATTCACTCCCCTCTTAGGTTATATTTTGGGTAACACTTGGTATCAGAGCCTAGACTTTTGTTTTAGATTTAACTATCTGGGAGTTTCGATCCATGGCAACCTTAACTGAACAACAAGCCACAAATAGGCCACCATTGTTTGACGGAAACAACTATGGTCATTGGAAGGATAAGATGACCCTATACCTACAAGCCATTGATTATGCCATGTGAATTATTATCACCAAAGGTTCAAAAATTCTTACCAAATTAGTAGACAATATTAGTGTACCTAAAACTGAAGATGAATGTGATGAGAGAGATCATAAATTATTGCAAGCCAATACTAAAGCCAAACTCACTCTTGTTTGTAAATTAGACTCTAAGGAGTATAATAGAATTTCAAGTTGTGATTCGGCAAAAGAAACTCGGGACGAACTTGAGGTAACGTATGAAGGTACAAACCAAGTGAAGGAATCTTGTATTGATATGCTTGTTCATAGTTATGAATTGTTTAAAATGAATTCTGATGAATCTATTTCATGTATGTTTACTAGATTTACTGAAATTGTAAACTCTTTGAAATCTCTTGACAAAACTTATACTAACAGTGAGTTGGTGAGAAAAATTCTTAGGTGTTTACCAAAGAATTGGGAAGCAAAAGTCACGACCATCATAGAAGCAAAAAATCTCTCCACACTTGGATTGGATGGGCTTATGGGTTCCCTTATGACTCATGAGATCCCAATGAAAGGACATGAGGATGTTGAAAACAAAAAGAAAAGTGGAATTGCATTCAAAGTCTCATCAAATGAAGAAGAACATGAAAACTCCAGTAAGGATGAAAGCTATGTCATGTTTAGTAGAAATCTCAAAAAGCACTTCAAGAAAAACAATTATGGAGGAAGAAGACCTTTCAAGAAAAAGTACAACAAAGATAACAAGAAAGAGCCTATTATTTGCTACGAGTGCAAAAATCCAGGACATATGAAGATGGATTGTCCAAAATTGAAGAATCATGGAAAAGACTACAAAAGAAACAAAAAAGCCATGGTAGCAGCTTGAGGAGAAAGTGAAGATGAAAGCTCAAGTGATAAAATTGAAAATGAAGTAGCCAACTTATATCTCATGGCTCTTGAAGGTGAAGACTCTATTCAAGATGAGATAAATACTCTTTATGAAGAACTTGAAAGTACATTCCATGAACTACAAGATGAATTTAGAAAAGTTTGTACCAAAAATAATGTATTAAAGAAATCTGTTGCATTTTTATCTATTAATGTAAAAGAATTAAAGAAAGAAAAAATTGTTTTGAAAAATGATTTTGATACTATCTCTAATGAGAAAACTACTTTAAAAAACAATGTTGATGATTTTACAAAAACACTTGAAAATTTTGTAAAAGGTAGAGATAATCTCAACATGCTTCTTGGAAATCAAAAATGTGTTTTTGATAAAGCGGGTATTGGATATGACCCTATTAAGAAACAAAAGAATCTCAATACAATTTTTGAAAAGACACCTCTCATGACACACCCTCGTATTACTTGTCATTATTGTAGAAAGAAAGGCCATTATATATCTTATTGTCCATTCAAAAAGAATATGAACATGAGAATTAAAAAGATTTGGATTATTAAGGGATCTAACAAAACTAACCAAGAAGGACCTAAGAAACTATGGGTACCAAAAACCAACACTTGATTGTCATCTTGTGGGTTTGCTTTAAGTCTAAAGCTAAAGAAGGGAAGTGGTACCTTGATAGTGGATGTTCCAGACATATGACCAAAGATAAATCATTCTTTACTAAACTATCATCAAAAGATGGAGGATTTGTTACTTTTGAAGACAACAAGAAAGGAAAAAACATCGGTATTTCTTCTAACCTTTCTATTGAAAATGTTTTACTTGTTGATGGACTTAAGCATAATCTACTTAGTATTAGTCAATTATGTAATAAAGGAAATCGAGTTATTTTTGATAAATCACATTACACAATTGAAAGCTCAAACGGTCATCAAGCTTTATTCGTTGATAATCGTCACAATAATGTTTATGTTTTTCATCTCAATGATCTCTATGCTAGTGATGTTAAATGTCTATATGTTAATAATGAAAATAGTTGGTTATGGCATAGAAGACTTGGTCATGCTCATATGGATTTAATTGCTAAACTTTTGAGAAATGATTTGGTCATTAGACTTCCAAAAATTAAATTTGAAAAAGATCATCTCTGTAGTGCTTGTCAACAAGGAAAACAAACTAAAATATCATTTAAATCAAAATCTCACATTTCCACAACTAAACCTTTACAACTACTGCATATGGATTTATTTGGTCCCTCAAGGACATCTAATCTAGGTGGTAAACATTATTGTCGTGTTATTGTTATGATTATTCAAGATTTACATGGGTTATGTTTTTAGCACACAAAGATGAAACATTTTCTTCTTTTACAAAACTCTGTCGTAGAATTCAAAATGAAAAAGACTTTCTTATTACTAATATTCGAATCGACTATGGTAGAGAACTTGAAAATGAGAAATTTGAATTGTTTTGTGATGAGTATGGTATTGGACATAATTTTTCAGCACCTAGAACCCCTCAACAAAATGGTGTAGTAGAAAGGAAGAATAGAACTTTAGAAGAGATGAGTAGAACAATGCTTTGCGAAAATAATCTTCCTAAATATTTTTGGGCCAAAGCCGTTCACACCACATGCTATATTTTAAATCGTGCATTAATTAGACCTATTCTTAAAAAGACTTCTTATGAACTTTGGCATGATAGAAAGCCCAACATTAGTCACTTGCATGTTTTTAGTTATAAATGTTTTGTGCATAATAATGGTAAGGATAACTTAGGTAAATTTGATTCAAAATCTAATGAAGCAATTTTTCTTGGCTATTCCTTAATTAGCAAAGCTTATCGTGTTTTTAATAAAAGAACTCTTGTTGTGGAAGAATCTATACATGTGGCATTTGATGAAACTAACGTCTCTGCTCAAAAGCAAATTGTTACCAAATGTGGAAGATTCTAGTATCTACAAAGAAGAGAACCAACCATGTAAGTTGAAGAAAGAGATTGAACAACCTATTCTCCTACCTCAAGAAGAAGGAGGAAACAATGATGATTTGCCAAGAGAATGGAAGTTTGTTCATAATCACCCTAAAGATTTAATCCTAGGTGACCCTACAAAAGGTATTGAAACTCCCTCTTCACTTAGAAACATTTGTAAAAACTTGGCTTTTCTCTCACTGATTGAGCCTAAAAACTTTCAAGAAGCCGAATTTGATGAACATTGGATGATAGCTATGCATGAAGAGCTTAACCAATTTGAGAGAAACAAAGTGTGAGAACTTGTGCCAAAACCTAAAGATCGTACCATTATCGGTACCAAATGGATCTTTCGAAACAAGCGTGATGAATCCGGCACAATTATAAGAAACAAGGCTAGACTTGTTGCACAAGGATACAATCAAGAAGAATGTATTGATTTTGATGAAACCTTTGCTCCGGTTGCTAGATTAGAAGCCATTCGCATGTTACTTGCATTTGCATGTTTTAGAGATTTCAAACTTTATCAAATGGATGTAAAAAGTGCATTTCTTAATGGTTTTATAAATGAGGAAGTTTATGTTAAACAATCCCCAGGTTTAAAAGATCATGCTTTTCCAAATCATGTTTTTAAACTATCAAAAGCTTTATAGTTTGAAACAAGCACCCCGTGCATGGTATGAACAATTAAGTAAATTATTGATTGAAAATAATTTTTCTAGAGGAACGATTGACACAATACTTTTTGTTAAAACTAAAAATGATGATTTACTTATTGTGCAAATATATGTAGATAACATTATATTTGGTGCTACTAACGAAACCTTGTGTAAGGAATTTGCTAAGTGTATGCAAGGTGAGTTTGAGATGAGCATGATGGGAGAGCTAAATTATTTCCTTGGGTTTCAAATCAAATAATGTAAGGAATGAATTTTTATCAACCAACCTAAGTACACCAAAAAACTACTCAAAAAGTTTGGTATGTATGACTCAAAAATAGCTGGAACACCTATGAGCACATCCATTAAGCTAGACAATGATGAAAAGGTAAGTCTATTGATCAAACAAAATATCGAGATATGATCGGCTCACTTCTTTATTTAACTGCAGGTAGACCCGATATTATGTTTAGTGTTTGTATGTGTGCTAGATATCAATCAAATCCTAAGGAATCACATCTCAGTGCTGTTAAAAGAATTTTTAGATATCTTGTTGGCACTCAAAATTTGGGACTGTTTTATCCTAGAAGTGTTGCATTTGATTTAATTAGTTACTCGGATGCCGACTTTGCCGGATGCAAACTTGATAGAAAAAGCACCAGTGGCACTTGTCACTTTCTTGGTAACTCATTAGTATCTTGGTTTAGTAAAAAGCAAAATTCTGTTGCTTTATCAACGGCCGAAGCTGAATATATAGCTTCCGGAAGTTGTTGTGGCCAAATACTTTGGATAAAATAACAATTGGAGGACTTTGATTTGCATTATGATCATATCCCTATTAAATGTGATAATATTAGTGCCATCAATTTAAGCAAAAATCCGGTTCAACACTCACGAACAAAATATATTGAAATTTGACATTATTTTTTAAGAGATCAAGTTCAAAAAGGGGATATTGTACTTGAGCTTGTAAACACCGACAAGCAATTGGCGGATATTTTTATAAAACCCCTAAGCGAGGATCACTTCAATTTTATTCGTGGCGAGCTTGGAATGTCGATTTCTACTTAAAAATTTTTGTTATGACTGTGAAACTTGAATTTTTGTTAAAATGATACATGTGTATTGCTACATTGATATGGAAACATTTATATCAGTTGAATACTCTCAAGTCCTTCATACATTTATTCTCCTTAACAGTTTGCTATTCTCAACTGTGTAATTTTTTTTTTTTTTTTTGTATCTTGAGATAAAATTAACTTTGCATATATTGATTTTTTTTTCAACCCTCATGGTATTTTTTTTGCATTACCATTCCAGTAACACTAACATCCCATTAAGTTTAATTTCTGCTGGTATTATTTTATTTTAATTTATTTTATTTTGCTATTAGGCTTAATTTCTTTTTTATTTTATTTTTTTTCTCATTATTATTTTTTGTTTGGGCTTAATTTTCTTATTTTTTTATTTTTTGCTTTTTAATTTCATTTTTCAGTACTTAAACATAAAAATAAAAACAAATCAAAATACAAATATTTACATAAAAAAAACACCCTTTATTTTTTTTGGCCCTACACCGATCACAATAAACATATTTACATAAAAAATGAAAAAAACAACCCTTCATTTTTTTTACGGCCTCACGCCGATCTTACTTACTCGCCTCTTCCATCGTTTTCTTCCTCTTTTTATCATCTTGGGAGGCCCTTGAAGGCCCTGCCCCTGTGCTTTCGTCGAGAGCGACGACTCCCCGCTAACTATCAAAGGCCAAGAACGACGTTGCTCCAAATCGGGTCATGGAGGTGGTCTTCCGTTTAAGCTCTTTATTTTCGGCCTTCAGTGCGCAAATCTCTACTCGCGCATTCCTGTACATGCACTGGAGCAGCGAGAGTTGGGCGTTGACTTGGTGGAGCTCACTCGTCCTGTTCTGCAGTCGGTGAGCCAATTTTGTGATTGCAGTCACCGTCTCCATACAGGATATCAGTGTGAAATGATTGGTTTCAATGTCTGATTGAGCTGCCATTATTTGCTCAATCGACATCATAGGAAGGTTGGGAAGAGCAAGAGCCGGGGCACTCGGCCTAGCAGCGCTTCTAGGATCATTCAGGTCCGGAAAGAGAGTAAGGGGACGGGACGAGGCCATGAAGTAGAAGAGAGAGATGTAATCGCCATGAGGGTCATTTTTGGCAGCCTTTCTGCTCTGCTCAGTCTCTCTGTTCTATCTCTCTCACGTAGAAGAAGAAAGAGATGGAAACAAATGAGAAAGAAGAAGAAGAAGAGAGTGATTAAGAAGAAGACGGAGGAGAAGAAGACAAGAGGGAGAGAGAACCGTTGATTGACCCATCTTGCTTTTGTCGATCAGCTAACGCAAAAGCGAGGACGCGTGTCCAACCCGATTTTTGATGGAAAAGAGAGAGGCGCGCGAATTGTATATATATGTATATATATATGTTTTGAATTGTATAGATGCCATTTATCACTTTTATTTTCCTCCTCCTCCTCCTCCTCCTCCTCCAGATTTTGACCCATGATTTCCTTTTGATAATGTCACAGGGGCAGAAATTATATGATGTTATGTATTATGGTCTTATTTTGTTATAATGTTATGTATTATGGTATTATTTAAAAACTAATCTGACGATTATGTATTTATAGTTTGATATCTTAGTCTCATATCATGTCTCTAATTAAAGCTTATTTATTATACATGTGCTAACCTATGTATTTAGAAATGAATTCAGGGAGCATGACTTGAGGGCGAGCTTTTCTTACTCTCAAATCAAATCAAAACATCATTGTGTGCCATCATAAAAAAGGAGGAGATTGTTAGACTTATTTATTTTGATGATTTATTTAATTTATTTGGAAGAGAAAAATAGAATCAAAAATTATTTTGATGATTTATTTAATTGTGTTTTAATTTATTTGAAAGAGAAAAATAGAATCCAAATTTTATTTTGATGATTTATTTAATTATATTTTAATTTATTTGAAAAAGAAAAATAGAATCCAAAATTTATTTTGATGATTTATTTAATTATGTTTTAATATAATCTAAAATTTATTTTGTCCCATTATTTCTCACCTAAACTTTTATCATAAATATTGTTTGAATGTATTTAATATTTGCTTAAATTAGGAATTCATTTCAACCCAAAAATAACGCCCAAACCAGAGGTTCAAACAACACAAAGCAAAGGTTCAAACAGCCCAGCATAGCAGCAGGCCAAAAAGTTTAAGTGGAGGATATTCAAATTAGTAATGATGAAGTGGAAGATATTCAAATTAGTAATGATAGAGTGAAAGATATTCAAATGAATACAACGGCTATAAACAGTTATAAGTTTCATTATATATACCAAAGCCTCTAATGTAAATAAGTTACAAAAAAAATCAAAAAATATTATTTAATCTATAATCACTCACATCTATTCTCTGAAAAATTCTCTGAAAAGTGTTCTTCAATTTTTGTTTACATCCTCTTTCAGAAATTATACACTGAGACGTATAGCTTTAAGCCCATCTTTCCTGTGTGAGGTTTACAGAAAAACTAGAGCTTCATTTTTATATCTATCTTTGAGAGATTATTCTTGTAACTTTCTGTGAAAGAAAAAATACATTCTTTTCAACTTTGTAAGAGTGTAGTACACTCAGTGTTCTTGACTTAGAAAGTCTGTGTAAAATCTGTGGAGGATTGCTCCATCTGTGAAAAGATTGCTAGCACCCTGTGAAGCTAAAGAATAGTGGAAAATCTCAAGTGAAGCTTGAGGAGTGGACATAGGCCGAGTTGAAACCGAACCACTATAAATTTGTTTGCCTCTCTCTCCCTTATCTCTTTATTTTATTTAAATTGCCATAGCTATATTTTATATTTTTATTGTGCTAAAATTATTAATTGACATAGTTGTTAGAACACTTGTTTTAATTATTTTATTTCATTAATTATATTTATCTATTGTGCTAGTCATAATTTTTATTAGGGCATTATTATTTTATTTGTAAAAACCTAATTCACCCCCCTCTTAGGTTGTCTTTTGGGTAACAGGTTCAAACAATCCTTCATTGAATGGGACTGAGAAAGTTGAAGAAACGGAGAACAATCCATTAGTAAATGAGATTGGTGAAGTTGAAGAACCTAAGAAGGGAATGTGTTTTAACTCAAAGTAAGAAGTATATGCGTTTTATGCAAAATATGCGAAATACCTTGGATTTGCTATGACTTATAGAACACAAAATATTGGACAAGATGGAGAAGTAAAATACTTTGGAATTGAATATACTCGGGCACGCAAGAGAACAAAACGATCAGAAGTACACCCTCTCGAACCATCTTTGTCATCATTCATTGAATGTAAAGCAAAGGTTAGAGCGACTCTACAAAAAGATGGAAGATTTAAGTTAACCATAGTTGTGCTTGAACATACGCATGACTTGATTCCTAGTGACTCACATCATTTTACAATGAATAAGAGAATTCTTATTCCTGTGAAGAGAAGACTAGAAATAAACAATGAAGCAGGGATAGGGGTGGCTCGAAATTTTCATTCTATAGTTGTTGAAGCAGAGGGGTACGAGACATTAACATTTGATGAACGAGATGTAAGGAATCACATTGAGAGTATGAGAAGATTGAGGCTTGGGATAGGAGATGCCGAATCAATTGCACTTTATTTTCATAGGATGCAACAACAAAATTCGAACTTCTATTCTGAAATTGAGCTCGATGAAGATAGTCGCATGCGAAACTTGTTTTGGACGGATGCAAGGAGTAGGGCAGCTTATAAAGCATTTGGAGATGTGGTTTCATTTGACACAACCTATCTCACAAACAAATATGATATGCCATTTGCTCCGTTTATAGGAGTTAATCACCATGGGCAGTCAATTTTGCTTGGTTGTGGGCCACTATGTAATGAGAGCACTGAAACATTTGTGTGGCTATTCAGAGAATGGTTAAGTTACATGTCAGACGCTTCTCCAAAAGCTATAATAATGGACCAGTGCAGAGTTATGCAAAATGCCATTGAAGTTGTATTTCCACAAGCTCGACATCGTTGGTGCTTATAGCATATAATTAAGAAAATTCTGGAGAAATTGAGAGGATATGCCCAATATGAATCCATCAAGTTTGCTTTGCAAAATGCAATTTATGATTCTTTCACAAAAGATGAATTTAATGAAGAATGAGAAGCGATGATTGCAAAGCTCAATCTAGATGATAATGAGTGGTTGGGGTTATTATGCAGTGAGCGACATAGGTGGATTCCTGCCTACGTTAAGGTAATTAAGTTTGGAGGACCTCCTCCCACTTGACCCTATATTCTTCCTGGAGGAAGGTAATTAAGTTTGGAGGACCAAACGTCCTAAGAAGAAGAGAATGTGACGATCGCCTTCTTCATTAAGTAAATTAAGTACAATAATTGTGTGCTTAAAGTTAATTGTGTGATTATCTGCCAATTGTGAATTATGTGTCATATGATATATGCTTGCATTGGTCGGTATTGTATTGTTATTGTGAACAGATAGGTTAGAGTGAAATTAAACCTGTCTTATTCGCTAATTTTAACGAGTTAGAATTAAATAATAGGATAGGAAATTAGAGCCTAATTCATTATAGTATAATTTAATTTAGTGTAATTAAGATTATAAGATATTAAAGATGAATTATATGGAGCGAATTTGTTTTATATTAAATTAATGTGATTATTAGCCTAAGTGACTTTTAAACAAAAAAATAATAATAAAAATAAAAATATGCCAAAAATACAAAATCCTACTCATTAATTAGAGACTAAAGAAGAGAACTAGTGGAGCTTCTTCTACACTACACGTAGAGAGAGAGTACGAGAGACTTGGAGAGTGAAAGATCAACATAAGGGAAGAAGAGAAAGTGAAGAAACCATTGCAACTTTACACTATCCTTCATAATTCACTTGCTCTAGGTAAGAATTGCCTTCTTAAATCTCATAAATTTGTAGAATTTTGCTCATCACTCATGAAATTCAAGGTTAGCCTAGAAGAAGATATGTTGACTTGGAAGTTTGGTTCATGAAAGTAAAGGTTAATTACATGCATGGCTTCTGAACTCTTCATTTCATCATGCATGGAAAAATTCTTGAATTTCATGATTATTCATTTGTTTACTTGCATGCAATTTCATGATTGAGAAGAACATTCATGAGTATTAAAGATTTGTAACTTAAGGGAAACAAGTTTTATGGCTAGACAAATTAATTGAAGAGTTGAACTTTTTGAATGAAATTTGAGACTCAATTTTACATTATAATCTTGTTTAAAGTTAGACATGTTATGAATGAATTGTTCTTAGAGAGTTTTGGGCGTGAAATGCTTGAAAAATGAAGTTGGAAAGTTACAAATCTGAGATGCAAAAGAAGAGCAGGTTTCGGACTAGTTTTGAAACATCACCGCACGTGCACCTTATAGCCTCGCACGTGCCGAAAATAGGGCATTTCAGCTGAGCACACTGCAATATATGCACGTGCGGAGGCAGGTGCGGGGATGGTTCCGCACGTGTGGCAATAACCCCCGCGCGTGCGGCCCTTTTAGACAACCCCGGTTTGTTTTTTGTTTCTCTTTTTCACCTTCTGAGCCTCAGTTTGCATCATTTTAAAAGTGTTTTTCATGTGCATATCATCTCATGAGTGAACGAATGAAAGTTAGAACTGAACAAGTGAACAACGAATAGAAATTAACCGAATAAACAATGAAACGAATAGAAATAGAAATGATTGAATCCGGCATGGATGTAATTGGGTTGTTGTGCTTGAATTTGTTTGTTTAGGTCAGACGCTGCATCTTTAGTGTATTCTAGCACGTGTTTGATGGAGCCTACTGTGAGTAACAATATTGTAAAGCTATGTTCAATTATAACTATTTTCTGAATGATTAACTGTACTGCTTTCTGAAATGATACTATTTATTAAATGACTGTTTGTCCTATTTTATGAACTGTACTCGTGGCATCCATAGCAACTGACTGTTACTGTTATTGCTACTGCTACTATTATTGCTATTGCTACTGCTACTGCTACAAAGATCTTTGTCAGTTCCAATGCTAGAACTACTGTTTATTGTTTTGATGGCCATCAATTGACTGTTCGGTCTTTTAAGACCTACTATATTATTCTGCTATTGGATGTACTACGTATAACTGATACGCTTACTATATGACAAATATGATATGAAATATGAGATATTGACCAAATAAATGATCCACTGATGTAATTGACTGTTTTTAAATACTAATGGGACATCATTTGTTAAACCCTTTACGCATTTTTTATTCACTGGGCTTTAGTTCACTATTTATTATATATATGTATGTAGGTGATCAGGCACTCGAGCGGAGTTAGCAGCGTCGACCCGATTTCGTTTTGTCAAGCCAACCCCATTGTGCCTTACTACGAGGTTTCAATCCATTGTTGTCAAGGCTTTTTGGGTGATCTAAATCCATCCTTTTTGGAAAGTTGTTTGATGTCAAAGTAAATGTTTTATACTTTGTTTTGGGCTTGGGATTTAATTCCCTAACATGTCTTGGATGTTTATGACGTAAGCGTTTATGTGTATGTTGGATATGGACTTGGGCTTATGTGTACATTGGTATATATAATCATATGGAGGTTGTTTGTTCATTTACGTCCTCACAGTTCTTTGGGCATTATGTTTTAATATGTACAGGCTTCCGCCGGCCCCTTTTATTGTTTAATTGTTATTATTGTTAAGTAGGCCTTTGGTAATCACGGATTATTGGCCGGTTACGGCACTAAACCTATAGGGGCGGGTTTGGGTTGTAACAAAGTGGTATCAGAGCACGAGTTATACCGTACACACGTGTCCAAATGAGCTATAGGATGTCCTAGAAAAGCAATTAAGGCATTGCCTAAGCATAAATAAGTGTGTGTGGACATGTTATGTGTATATGTGCTAACATGAATAAGTAAACCATCTTTCTTATGTTTATTATTACCATGTTTTATATAGTGCAATGGAGAATGCAAGGAATATAGATGAAACTGGATCATCTGAAACACGAATTGCAAGATTGGAAAGAATAGTTGAATTATTAACTGAGGCTCTAAGACAACAACAGAACCAACAGCCCCTACCCCCTCCTCCACCACCAGTGCAGCCAGAACCAAATGCCAATGATGATGTTATTGCTTTGACACAAAAGTTTAACAAAATGAAGCCACCAACATTCCAGGGAGGTCTTGAGCCACTGAAGGCCAAAGCATGGATCCTAGAAACTGAAAAAATGTTTGAAATATTCCCATGTTCAGAGGCGCAGAAAGTGTTATTGGCTACTTTTACTTTACAAGAAGAAGCCAGGTGGTGGTAGATGCTTATTCGTGATACAAATAATGCTATGACTTGGGCTCAGTTTAAAGACGCTTTTTATGATAAATATTTCCCTCAGTGCATCTGAGACCGCAAAGTATCTGAATTTGAACAACTGAAGCAGGGCACCATGTCAGTAGCAGAATATGAAACTAAGTTCACCGAACTTGCTCGCTATGCACCACACATGGTAGATATCGACTATAAAAAGGCTAGAAAATTTGAGAGTGGACTTAATGTGGAAATACTTGACCGGATCAATGTTTTGAAATTACTCAAGCATGTGGATGTCCTTGACCGAGCTATCATAGTTGAAGCAAATGTTACAACATTGAAACATGCTAAGATGCTAGTGACTGAATGGCGGGGCAAGAGACAAAGTTTTAATTTCAAGAAGGGCCGGAACAATTCATTAAATAGAAAGCAAAATACAAGGTCGACAAGTAGTTCCAGACAATGGAACAATTCCATACCACCTTGTCCAGAATGTGGAAGAAGGCATAAAGTGGTTTGTTACAAAATTTCTAGACCATGTTACAGGTGTGGCAAGGTGGGCCACATGGTCAAAGATTGTCCTCTCACATCTCAAGGCACTAGTAGACCCATAGCAAGTGCTGCAGTATCAACTGCTATACCAAAACCCAATCTTAAAATAACCGGGAAAGAAACTTTGAGGCAAGGCCGGGTGTTTGCACTTGTACCAGGAGATGTGCAAAATACTAAGACAGTTGTATCAGGTATACTTCCAATTTGTGCTCAAAATGCTTATATTTTGATTAACTTGGGGTCTACGCATTCATTTGTCTCGTATGCTTTTTCGAGAAAATTATCTAGACCACTGGAACCCATGAATTATTTATTAGTTGTGTCTTCACCTACTGGGGGGTCCATGACTTGTGCTTATGTGTATCCTACATGTGAGATTGTTGTTTGGGATGTGATTTTATATGTTGATTTGTTGTCTCCAAATCTTAACCACTTTGATGTAATTTTGGGAATGGACTGGTTAACAAAATATCATGCCTCCATTGATTATGTAACAAAACAAGTTATTTTCCGTCCACCTGGTTTGCCTGAATTTATATTTAACGGAGTTGGTGTGGTATCTCCCCCATACTTGATTTCATCTATGAAAGCCTACAAATTGATTAAAAGGGGGTGTAAAGGGTATTTATGTTGTGTATTGATTGTGCTTGCCAATAATAAAACTAATGTGGACAGTTTTCCTATAGTCAGAGAATTCCTAGATGTTTTTCCAGATGATTTGCTAGGGGATTTGATTGACAGGGAGATTGAGTTCACTATCAAGGTGGTACCGGGTACACAGCCAATTTCCAAAGCTCCGTATTGAATGGCACCTACTGAACTGAAAGAGTTAAAAATCCAATTGCAAGAGCTGTTGGATAAGAAATTTATCAGGCCTAGTACATCACCGTGGGGCGCTCCAGTCTTATTTATGGAAAAAAAAGGATAATTCATTGAGGCTTTGCATTGACTACTATAAGTTGAACAAGGTGACAGTGAAAAACAAGTACCCGTTGCCGCGCATTGATGATTTATTTGACCAACTGCAAGGTGTTCAAGCCTTTTCCAAAATTGATCTTAGATCAGGATACAACCAATTAAAGTCAAAGCTGAGGACATTGAAAAAACTACTTTCTGAACAAGGTACGAACGTTATGAATTTCTTGTTATGCCTTTCGGAGTTACTAATACGCCTGCTGCATTTATGGATCTTATGAACAGAATTTTCAAGCCATTCCTCGATGAATTTGTGGTTGTTTTTATAGATGACATTTTGATTTATTCCAAAAGCGAAGAAGAACATGAACATCATTTGAGAATTGCTTTGCAAACCTTGAGAGAGCAGAAATTATATGCAAAACTAACAAAGTATGAATTTTGGCTTGATATTGTTATGTTTTTGGGGCATGTAATCAATAAAGATAGCATTGCAGTGGATCCACAGAAGATTGAAGCAATTGTTAATTGGCATAGACCTACTAATGTTACTGAAGTCCGAAGTTTCTTAGGTTTGGCTCGATATTACCGAAGATTTGTGAAAGACTTTTCCAAAATTGCCTTGCCTTTGACTCAGTTGACACAGAAAGGAGTACCGTTCGACTGGACCGATTAGAGAGAATTAGCCTTTCAAGAATTGAAGACTTCACTTGTGACTGCATCGATTCTCACCTTACCCTCAGGTACAGATGGATTTACTATTTTTAGTGATGCTTCTTATAAGGGTTTTAGGGAGTGTATTGATGCGAAATGGCAAGGTAATAGCATATGCGTCCCGACAACTGAGGCCACACGAAAAGAATTATCTGACTCATGCTTTGGAGCTCACCGTAGTAGTATTTGCATTAAAGATTTGGCGCTACTACTTATATGGGCAACACGTGAAGTTTACATAGATCATAAGAACTTAAAATATTTCTTTACCCAGAAGGAGTTGAACATGAGACAACGAAGATGGCTAGAATTGATAAAAGATTATGACTTGCAAATCTTGTACCATTCGGGGAAAGCTAATACTGTTGCTGATGTACTTAGTCGAAAATCAATTGGGAATTTGACTTGTTTACTTATTGGGCAAAAAGAATTGCTACATGACCTTGAGAAATTTGGAGTTGACATTGTTTTGCATGAGCAAGGCGGGACCTTAGCTGCTATCTCTGCCCCAACCGACACTTACTGAGGAAATTAAAGAGAAACAACAACAAGATGAATTTTTGAAGAAGATCATTGACGAATGAGAATCCAAACCAAGGCCAAACTTTGTTTTTGAGAATGGTGTGTTGAAATTTCAAAGTAGATTGTGTGTACCGAATGATGTTGACGTGAAAAAATGAGTTTTGCAAGAAGCCCACAGTTCAAGACTTTCTATCCATCCAGGGAATACAAAAATGTACCAAGATTTGAAGCTCAATTTTTGGTGGTCAGGAATGAAGAAAGCAATTGCTTTGTTTGTGTCAAAATGCTTACATTGCCAACAAGTCAAAGCCGAACATCAACAACCTGCTGGATTGCTCCAACCACTGCCAATATCGGAATGGAAATGAGAACATATTACCATGGATTTTATTGTTGGACTACCTTGCTCCAATAGAGGTATGGACTCAATTTGGGTTATTGTTGACCGTTTGACTAAATTTGCACACTTTTTACTTGTCAAAACAATTTATAATGCGGATAAGTTAGCCACAATTTACATTAATGAGATTGTTAAATTGCATGGAGTACTTGTGTCCATCGTTTCTGATAGGGACTCGAAGTTCACTTCAAGATTTTGGCAAAGCTTGCAAACAACATTGGGTACTGAATTGAGATTAAGCAGTGCATACCATCCACAGAACGATGGCTAGTCAGAAAGAACAATCCAAACACTGGAGGACATGTTACGTATGTGTGTGCTTGATTTTCAAAGGAATTGGGAAACTCACTTACCTTTAGTCGAATTTGCCTACAATAACAATTTTCATTCGAGCATTGGTATGGCGCCTTTCAAGGCTTTATATTGCAGAAAATGTCGGTCTCCTATTTGTTGGGCAAAAGTTGGGGATGGGCCTTTACTTGGGCTTGAGATTGTACATGAAACAACGGAAAAAGTGAAATTAATTCAACAAAGATCAAAAACTGCACAAAGCCGACAGAAAAGTTATGCGGATGTCTGAAGGCGAGACAGGGAATACGAAATGGGTGATCATGTTTTTATTAAAGTAACACCAATGAAAGGGCAGGCTCACTTTGGAACCAAGGCCAAGTTAGCACCGAGGTATGTTGAGCCATATGAAATTATCGAAAAGATTAATCCAGTGGCATATCAGGTAGCACTTCCTCCCAAAATGGAACATATGCATAATGACTTTCATGTCTCAATGTTGTGGGACTATCTTTGGGATCCTTTCCATGTTATTGAGCCTACCCACGTGGTGTTGAGTGATGACTATACTTATGAAGAAAGGCCCATTCAGATCGTAAATCGGCGAATCAAGAAGTTGAGAAACAAAGAAATTCCGTTAGTGAAAGTAGACTGGCAAAATCATGGTGGTATTCATGCAACCTGGGAAGGGAAGATAATATGAAGAGGAGATACCCAGACCTCCTCCCACTTGACCCTATATTCTTCTCAGAGAAAGATAATTAAGTTTGGAGGACCAAATGTCCTAAAAGGGAGAGAATGTGACGATCATCTTCTTCATTAAGTAAATTAAGTATAATAATTGTGTACTTAAAGTTAATTGTGTGATTATCTGCCAATTGTGAATTATGTGCCATATGATATATGCTTGCATTGGTTGGTATTGTATTGTTATTGTGAACAGATAGGTTAGAGTGAAATTAAACCTGTTTGATTCGCTATTTTAACAAGTTAGAATTAAATAATAGGATAGGAAATTAGAACCTAATTCATCTTAGTATAATTTAATTTCGTGTTACGATTATAAGATGTTAAAGATGAATTATATGGAGCAAATTTGTTTTACATTAAATTAATGTGATTATTAGCCTAAGTGACTTTTAAACAAAAAAATAATAATAAAAACAAAAATATGCCAAAAATACAAAATCCTACTCATTAATTAGACACTAAAGAAGAGAACTAGTGGAGCTTCTTCTATACTACACGTAGAGAGAGAGAGTATGAGAGACTTGGAGAGTGAAAGATCAACATAAGGGAAGAAGAGAAAGTGAAGAAACCATTGCAACTTCACACTATCCTTCATAATTCACTTGCTCTAAGTAAGAATTGCCTTCTTAAATCTCATAAATTTGTAGAATTTTGTCATTACTCATGAAATTCAAGGTTAGCCTAGAAGAATATATGTTGACTTGGAAGTTTGGTTCACGAAGGTAGAGGTTAATTACATGCATGGCTTCTTAACTTTTCATTTCATCATGCATGGCAAATTCTTGAATTTCATGATTATTCATTTGTTTACTTGCATGCAATTTCATGATTGAGAAGAACATTCATGAGTATTAAAGATTTGAAACTTAAGGGAAACAAGTTTTATGACTAGACAAATCAATTGAAGAGTTGAACTTTTTGAATGAAATTTGAGACTCAATTTTATGTTATAATCTTGTTTAAAGTTAGACATGTTATGAATGAATTGTTCTTAGAGAGTTTTGGGTGTGAAATGCTTGAAAAATGAAGTTGGAAAGTTAAAAATCTGAGCTGCAAAAGAAGAGCAGGTTTCGAACTAGTTTTGGAACATCACCGCACGTGCGGCTTGGAGCCCCGCACGTGCGGAAAACAGGGCATTTCAGCTGAGCACATTGCAATATATGCACGTGCGGGAGGCAGGTGCGGGGGATGCTGTAGACACCCCATTTTGACCGACCCTAAGACTTGGGCGCTTTCTTTTGATTACCCAATGATGACAAGTAGAATGTGTTTTTCACAGAATCCTCAGTAAGAAAAATGGAATTTGAACTTTAATCCCAACCTTCACCATTATGGCCAAATTGTTTTAAATACTAAATATTTCATTAGTATAGTATTTTTGTAATTTTGCATAATTTTATGTGTTTGTTCATATTTTTGGTGTTTTTATATAAATTGGTATAAATTATATATTTTATATATATAAAATAAAATAATAAAAAGTTATATTATTATATTATATGTTTAGTATTTTATGTATAGTTATATTATTATATTATATGTTTAGTATTTTATATATAGTTGTAGTATTATATTAAATGTTTAGTATTTTGGTATAAATTATATATTTTGGATATTATATATATATATATATTATAAAAGAAAAATAATAAAAAATTATTTTGATATCGGTCAACCCTCGGCTGTTGACATCCAAATCTCAGCATAACATATATATAGTATATTAAATATAATCTTTATATAATATCTATATTATTATATTTATATGCCTATAGCTTTTTATATTATTATATGGACTTTTCTTAAGTGTGCAACCCTCAAGGTTGCACACCATGTGCCACTTACACAAAAAGTGTAAGTGGAAGGTGAAAACAAAAGCAGGACTGCAAACAGAAAAGGCGTAAGTGTAAGGCGTAAGTTGCACACCATAACAGTACCCTTATTATATTTATATTATTATATTATACTTTGTTGCCTATATAAAGCCAATGAGGAAGAGGCTCAGGGGAGCAAAAAAGAAAAGGAACATAAGAATGCTTCAAGAGAGTTAGAGAGAAAAGAGAGTAAAAGATTGTCTACATTTTCAATTTTGAGCCAACACTTCCAAGCTTTCATAGCTACTGAAATTCCTCATTTTCATACACCAAAAACACTCCAAAAATTCTGATATAGCCAAAGATTAATTGTCTTGATCATAAGGAAGAGTGTTTAGTGATTGAAAGTGAGAGAAACTAGAGAGTTAGCTACTTTCCATACCATAAACTCTATAAACTCCATAATTTCGAATTGAGGATTTGAGAACACACTTCCTACACCTGAGGGTGATCAAGAGGGAGTTTGTGAACTAGGGAGTTCATCTTTTCCTTGGAAGGTGAATTTCACAAACCTTTTATTTTCTTGCATTTCGTACTTATTTTGCTCTTTTGCTTTGATTTATTGTTATATTGTATATTGTTGTAATCTAATTGAAAGTGGTGAATTGATGTCCCACGTATGTTGTTTTTAACATGAGAAAGAGACCTTCTATGCTAAATGGTTTAATCTCTTCGGAGATTCATTACCAGGGCATTACATCTCTCTCATCCCAAGAACAACTCCTTGTTTGACGCTTCTTTCCATTTAGAGGACTTAAACTCACCATTGGACTTAATGAATTAAAGAACGGATGATAATTTAAAATTGAGTAACTAAAATTGAGGCTAAAATGGTGCAAGATAATAATTTGGTTGTGTTTAATCGGACGTTAATTGAACACATGGAAACTTGAGGCAGTTTATACTCATTAGTGATGAAATGATTCAAGTTTCCAAGGTCACCACTTCCCTTGATCAATTCGTGAAAGGGAAGAGGTTAGAGTCATATTTTGTTACATTTATTGAACTTGTACACTTTGATTCAAAAGCCATCATGCAATGAAATTGCTTGAGTTGGTGGTTTGTGGCTTAAGTTTACTTCTCCTTTGATTCGTTCATGGAAATGAGGGGTGAGTTGTGTAGACAACCCTTAGAGAATATCCTATGCATGCTCTGTTTGTCCTCTATTGCAACAAGGTGAACTGGGCAGCAGTGGCCGGTAAGCCACTTTCCATGGCCAGTAGTGGCCGGCATCCCTCACCAATGGCTGGCCAGCCACTAATGCAAAATTCAGCAGTGTGCTCCTTTGGCGGAGTAGAGCCATTCTGGAAATGGGCAACAGTGTATGTGTTCTATTGTGCAACAGAGGCACTCTAGAAGCAAAACAGTAGCTTTTTGAATGGAAATCGAGCATGCGCATGAACATTCCTCGCTTCTCGAGGCAGAGTAATTAGTTGTTTAGCTTACTTACTTCTTTTAATTATACTTGTGTTGTAATTATTTAATTAGCTAAAGTAGTTAATTAGTTGTGAGTTAATTTATTTCATTTGGTTTGTAATAGTTAATTAATTAGCTTAGCTTAAATAGTTAGCTAGTTAGTTTATTCATTCGGACTTTCTTTCGTGAGAGCATAATATTGTAATAATGTGTATGCCTTCCAACCCCACATCTTTCTCCCTTTTATTTAACTACTTATGATGGTTAGTATAGGGAAATCGTGTTTAAATTAGCATTCTTCATGTTTGCATCCACTTGTATTGCATGCACCGAGACTCGGTTCATCATTCCAACTGCATTGTTAGTTTAATACTTATTTGAATACGTGCTTAAACCACATGCTATTAATTGATTCATATGCCATGTTAAGTAGCCGAGTCTATTTTAGATTGCATATCGCATGTGTTGCATAAGTCATATTGCATAGTTAGGAATCGTGTATTTTTTGTAACTGTCTTATGTCTTTTTGGCTTGGGGTACGAGTTGAGCCTTTACTTGCTTTAGCATATTGCATGAGTGTGATTGTTGCCATGTCTAGCATGCTTACCATGAAGCTAAGTGCTTAATTGATATACCTGCTTGTATGCCTGTGGATGAAAGCTAATTGTTTGAATTGGAATAATTTGAGCCATGCACATTTAAGCCCACTTTTCAAGTGGAAAATTCAAACTCTTTTCAAAAAACAAACATGACTCAAGTGTTTCAATTTTTGCAAGTTAGTCTATACTTGTATGTGCACATCACATAGTAATGCTAGATTAATATCCGAAACAAGAACATATAATTCAAAGTAAGATTCATATCATGATTAGTAGAGACCGATCTTTGATCGGGCGAGCAGAGGTGCTCAATTCATGACATTCCCCTCTCGTACCTAAGTTCCCAAGCTGAGACAATCTTAGTGATGACGGACACGTAGCCTTTGGCACGAGTCATGGGTTTCCTAAATTTTTCCAAAATAAAACATTTAGGTGGCGACTCTGTATCTGGCGAAGCAGTCCATTTTTGGCAATTTGATTCAAAATCAATTTTCCAAAAGATTCGCCGAATTTGGACTCTTTGGTGTTTATCTATTTCACATTGCACTTGTGGAATCAGATTCAGAACCGCGAGAGTCCGATACTGCAGGGTTTATTTCGACTTCTGGAAGGAGGCGCGAAAAAGTCGAGCTACAGATGGTCCCGCACATGTGGCAATAACCCTTGCGCGTACGGCCCTTTTGGACAACCCTAGTTTGTTTTTCGTTTCTCTTTTTCACCTTCCGAGCCTTCGTTTGCATCGTTTTTAAAGTGTTTTTCATGTGCATTGCATCTCATAAGTGAACGAATAAAAAGTTAGAACCGAACAAGTGAACAATGAATAGAATTAACCGAATAAACAACGAAGCGAATAGAAATATAAATGATTGAATCCGGCATGGATGTAATTGAGTTGTTGTGCTTGAATTTGTTTGTTTAGGTCGGACGCTACATCTTTAGTGCATTCTAGCACGTGTTCCATGGAGCCTACTGTGAGTAACAATATTGTAAAGTTATGTGTAATTATAACTATTTTCTGAATGATTAATTGTACTGCTTTCTGAAATGATACTATTTATTAAATGAATGTTTGTCTTATTTTATGAACTGTACTCGCGGCATCGATAGCAACTGACTGTTACTGTTATTGTTACTGCTACTGCTACTATTATTGCTACTGCTACTGCTACTGTTATTGTTATTGCTATTGCTACAGAGATCTCTGTCAGTTCCAATGATAGAACTACTGTTTACTGTTTTGATGGCCATCAATTGACTGTTCGGTCTTTTAAGGCTTACTATACTGTTCTACTATTAGATGTACCACGTATAACTACTGCGCTTACTATACGACAAATATGATATGAAATATGAGATATTTATCAAATAAATGATCTACTGATGTAATTGACTGTTTTTAAATGCTGATGGGACATCATTCATTAAACCCTTTACGCATTTGTTATTCACTGGGCTTTTGCTCACTATTTATTATATATATATATGTATATAGGTGATCAGGCACTCGAGCGGAGTTAGCAGCGTCGACCCAATTTCGTTTTGCCAAGCCAACTCGTTGTGCCTCACTACAAGGCTCTGATCCGTTGTTGTCAAGGCTTTTTGGGTGATCTAAATCCACCCTTTTTGGAAAGTTGTTTGATGTCAAAGTAAATGTTTTATACTTTGTTTTGGGCTTGGGATTTAATTCCCTAACATGTCTTGGATGTTTATAACGTAAGGGTTTATGTGTATGTTGGATATGGACTTGGACTTATGTGTGCATTGGTATATATAATCATATGGAAGTTGTTTGTTCATTTACATCCTCACAGCTCTCTAGACATTATGTTTTAATATGTACAGGCTTCCGCCGGCCTGTTTTATTATTTAATTGTTACTACTGTTAAGTAGGCCTTTGATAATCACGGATTCCTGGCCGGTTACGGTGCTAAACCTATAGGGGCGGGTTTGGGTCATGACAGGATGGCACGCAACAGAGTATGTATGTACCGATATGTGTTCAATGTCTGAAGTAAAATATTTGTTTTTTTTTATTTATATATATGTTTTGTTCACTTGAACAGTTGTTAGATATGTCACTGTTAGAAGTATTGGACCATGGGATTAGTCATGTGTTACAAATTTGCGATACTTAGGTAGCTTATCTCTGTTGAAAAATTTATGGTAATGGTTGCACCACACTGTCAATTGTGGTGCTTCCTTCCTTTTGAGGATTTTTCTTGTCCATCTCTCATGCTTCTGAGCTTGATTGAATTTAAAGGGAGGAATATATCTACATTTCACATCAAATTTCTAGTTTACAAATCTTTAAATGTGTTGGATTCTTCTCTCTCATCAATGCCCAGTTTATTTTCATCCATTCAACAAAATTGCTATATAAATCTCATGCTTGTGAGGTTGGTGAAGCATATGGGGTGTTGGGACGGAACATTTGTTGGTTACTTGTTTCACATTGAATTTCAAGTTGACTGAATATTCTCTCTCTCTCCACCCCCTTATTGAATAGGCACGGTTTAGTCCAAGGCAAATGGTGGACAATATTGGAGGCACATCTCAGAGTCAATTAGGAATGGTGAACAACATCAGCAGTCAAAGTTCGACAATCGCTCCAAATTTTGTTCACTTGAATGTAGATGCGGATCCAAATGTGCCATTATTTTTTTAGTTTCACATTAGTAGTTTGTATTTTTTGTGGTTTGTAAACAATGGATCAGAAACTTGTTCAGCTAGATTGTGTTAGTCAGATTGTGTCAAGGTACAAAAAGAAAGCACTTACATTATTTTTAATTCTAATTGATTTTCTTACTAAGGAAAATTAGACAGTATTGATCTTTGTATTGAATTTATTCCTTTATTGTGCAGTTATTTTACCTGCATGGATTGGTAGATGTGCATGAGCAGCAAATGAAGTAGTGGAATTGAAAGGCACCACCTCTGTATCTTTGGAGTCAGGTTAAATTGGACTGCCTAGCACAAAGCAATTGCACGAAATCATGGCCACTTATCTACGAAGCAAGTTAAAAATGTTCAAAAAGTCGTCTCAAATTACCTAATGGAGGAGAATCAAGATTGTTGTGGTGATTTCTCTAACATAATGAATGGTTGTGGTAATATCTCTCGCATATTAGATGATGTTTTGGAAGATTCTGATGATAATGAATGAGCTAAAGCAAATGTCCCCAACATGCAGGAGGAGAGCCCATCTCCCTTGGTTGATGGCTGTGGTGGGCCACCTCTTGAAATTGATGAGATGTACATGGACATGGAACTGTCAACTCCTCCAAACTTCCCATGTAATGATACACGTCTCAAAAGCTTGAGACCCCATCTACCTTGCCAAATTGTTATTTGTTTTGTAACTTATACTATTTGTTTTGTAAGTGATGTTAAATTAGATGTTCTCTTGTTCAATAAAGTGATGTCTAAGTATTTTGCATGGATGGTATAAAATTCAGTTTGTTTGACAAATTCCTTCAACCATATTGTAATGCTGCTATTCTAATTTTATAGTGAAATTCCTTCAGAAATTCCTTCAGTTTGTTTGAGAAATTACTGTGTAGGATTATGTTCTTAAATAACTAGCCAAAAACAAAACAAGAAAACTAATAGCACATTGCATCCATAATTAAATTCCTACAATACCCCATTCAATTAAATTGCTAACATCCAACATGTCCATTATATCCATAATTACATTCATCAAATTTCCCAAAAACTAACAGTCAAGTGTCTTACATAATAAAGTACAAAATGACACAGACTACAATCACATAAATCATAGCCTTGAAATTCTTGTCCATCCTTTAAAGCCTTCTACCATGGTCACAAATTTCATTTTCCATCTTGGAAAGCCTTGTTCTTACATCATTCAATTCTTTTGTTCGGATAGTTTTACGAGGTCCAGTATTGGAATGGATTGTGGAGGTAACGTCCCCATCATCATCGTCCACAAACTTGAAGTAATTGCAGTGTTCTTTGTTATGACAATCAATTAATCAAATTACGCATTTCGCACAGACTACAAGTTTAATTTCATAACACATACTTATATATTTTGATGGGCAAACAAAAAAGAGACGCCCTTGATTTCCATTCTCATTATTTCGTACAATATACATTGCAGCTGTTCTCCTACATTCTTGGTTTTAATCTAATGTTGTTGTTGTTAGTAGAAAAAGAAGCCATTTTTAATCTGCATAAACAATACAAAACCCATTTCAATCCCCTTCCTATCTTCTTGATTTCAAATACTCCATTCACAAGTTCACCATTCACAATTTCTATGTGGACTTTCATCAAACATAATTTTTCTATGTAGACTTTGTGAAAGATGGCTTCTTGATTTTTTCTTGTTAAACATTCACAAATAAAACCTATGTTAAACATAATTCTGACTTCTTGATTTTCCTTGTTAAATATTCACAAATAAAATAGATGTTTCCTGATTGCTTCTTGATTTTTCCTTGTTAAACATTCACAAATAAAATATATGTTTCCTGATTGCTTCTTGATTTTTCCTTGTTAAACAGTCACAAATAAACCCTATGTTAAACATAATTTTAGCTTCTTGATTTTCCTTATTAAACATTCACAAATAAAATAGAGGTTTCCTGATTTTTCCTTGTTACACATTCACAAATTGATTTTTCAATTCCTTGTTAAGCATTCACAAATTGATTTTTCCTTGTTAAACATTCAGAAATTCCCTTCATGTTTTAATCTAATGGAAGAGGTTTACCACAGAGTCTGATTCCAGAATAAGCACAAATTTTTTTTTTTTTACATACATCACATTTCAATTTAGGATATAAAATCAGGCATAATTTTTCTATGTGGACTTTCATCAAACAATTGGAATGCATCAACACAATGGAAGATGTTCACAAATTGATTTTTCATTGTTAAACATTCAGAAATGCCCTTCATGTTTTAATCTAATGGAAGAGGTTTACCACATAGTCTAATTCCAGAATAAGCACAAATTTTTTTTTTACAAACATCACATTTCAATTTAAAATATAAAATCAGGCATAATTTTTCTATGTGGACTTTCATTAAACAATTGGAATGCATCAACACAATGGAAGATCTTTAACATAGGGGTCTGATTCCACAACAACCAAAAAAAAAAAAAAAAAAAATTACAGACAGCACATGACAAATTCAGCGGAGAATATATATACCAAAGAAAACCCTAGTTTTGTGATAGAAAGGTTAACTGAAATTATTGGGGTAAAATACAAAATCCTCAATCATCAAACCGTAGTTTTGAGTTTGCCTGAGATTTGAATGAGATTGGTCAGTAATCCGACAGTGAGAGAATTGGGTGTGAGAGTGGACTTGTGAGAGGAGTATCCCGCTAACCACCGAGCACGATGACAGTCCTTTCCATAGTACAACTTTCCGGCGTCGTTTCGGAGGATATAGACTCAAACTATTTGGAAGAGCGATGACAAACAGAGCAATAGAGAGAGAGAGAGAGAGAGAGAGAGAGAGAGAGTTTGAGAGTTTGGGTATGAGAAGAAAAATGAGGAGAGAGGGCGAAATAGGCGAGATAGGAGCGTGAGCCCACATTTTCGGGACATTCTAGCCAAAGTATTCGAGCCCTGAAGCATTTTTCTTGTTTTAATGTATGTCAAGAGTCAAATTAAATTACTACAATGACTTTGTTTTGTTTTTTTGTGTTGTTTTTTTAACATATAAAGCAGTTATAACTTATATTAAAATAAAAAACAAATAGAAAAAATAATAATCAGCGTGTTTGATTTTAATTTTCTAAATTCAAATTTTTAAAATTTGAATTTTTTATTTTTTGCTTTTTATTTTTTGTTTTTAGTGAATATTTTTAAAATTTTAAGCACTTTTTTTAAAAATTTTTTTAGATGCACCTTACTTAGATTATCTAAAAAACAAAATATTTAAAAATATATATTTTAAAAAATCAATAAATACACAAAAATACGAAAAATGTACTAAATTGTCCCCTTTTTATATATATATATTTGGGTATTTAATGAATTTTCTAAAGATTTTTTTCACAAATGTTATACTTTTTAATTGTATTTATATTAGGTGTATCTAAAATTAAAAAAAAAAAATTGCTTAGAATATTTAAAAAAAATCAATAAAACAAAAAACAAAAAAATAAAAAATAAAAAATTTTAATTTTTTGAAAAGTGAATCCTAAAAATCCAAACCAAACAAGTTGATAAGATCTTAAAGATTTAAACAAACAACTTGAGGTTTTGTTTGGGAAGTTGGGTTGATTTTTTGACTTTTTAACTATTTTAGTCAAGACTAAAAAGTTTGTTTTGGTTGATTTTTTTAATTTTCGTGAGAAAAAAAAGTGAAATGATTATTTAGCTTATTTTGTTTTTTTTTGTGATTAATTTAGCTAAAAAACCAACCCAACCCAATTGCCGAACGAGGGCAAAATATAAATAACAAAAAAATAAAGTTTCCAAAAAACAGTTACGATTCAGAAAAAAATCATAGATCTATCCAAGATGTGGTTTGAAAAAATAATATCTGCATTTCAACCACATGTTAAAGGTATATTCATTTGAATAATCTAAAGACCTAGAATTTTTATCTAGAAATGATGTATGAAAAAGAGTAATATTAGAGACTCATACATTTGATTTATAAATTCACTTAAAATGATGTGGCAAGCGAATTGAGCCCTCAATGATAAGATGTATAACAAATTAAAAATTAACATATATCCCGACATATCATTGTGAATAAAATTATAATTTTTTTAAAAAAATCTCTAACATTTTCTTATTTAATTGCAATATAATGGGTCCTACATTTCCATTAAATCTAGACGACATAGTTAATTTTTAGGTAAAATTTTGAACAGCCTTTTTCAACTGCGTGTTGTTTTAAAATTTGTATTGAGATTGTGGAGAACAAAAATAAATGAAGTAGATACATACATATATATATATATATATTTGTTAATTTAGCCTCACCATATGTGGTCGGCTATTATTACAAGTCATATTTGAAAAAGGAGTTGCTTATTTTTGTCAGTCCATTATTAAATTTGTATTTTATAGAAAAGTTCGTATTTCAATATGAGAAAATTTTAAAAATTTGTGCAATTTAATATGAGTCTCATTTTAATAATTTGAATTATTTATTTTATAGAGTTTGTAATACATATTATTCATAAAAAAAATTAATTCGATATGATAATCGTAATATTCTCATTTTCTAGCATTTATCTCTAAAAAAATAGATGACAAATATATTTTAAAAAATAGACCATTCATTTTTCAGAAACAAACACAATAAAATAAAAAGGTTATGATTATTGGATTGTGTTGGCTTTTTGGCTTTCGAAGGTTATTATTGTAATTGTAAGCGTGCCAGCAAGGATTAATCAGTCCTTACAGAAAATTAATTGCCAACCAATTATCAGACGATTGTGTTTTAGTTCTTTCAGCCTCAATAAAGAGGACTTTTACTGGTGGCTTGATTTGGGAGAATTAAGCAAACAACAATCAAATGAAAAACAATTGAAGCATTTCATTAAAATGAAAAACTTACAATGATCCAATTCAGCCTCGTACAGGTTTACAATAACAATCTACTTGAAACTACTCATATGCACGAAGTGCAGTGCATGAATTTTAAAGTACAGAAATGTAAAGAACAGGAAATGTAAAACTGGAAAGGAAATAAAGTAGAATAAAACTGATTTTTTTGATCTGAGTCTGGGGCTTTTTTCTGGGGCCTTCTCTGCTATTTATACTTCTCAATGATGACCATCGAACTGCACTTCTAACCGTCGAATCGTTCCTCTATGATCGTTGATCATGTTGCCTTATAGTTAGCTCCACTATGCCATCACTTGCAATTAGGCTTCCCTCCTGATTTTAAATTTGAATGTGAATAACCGTTGAAGTCACATCACTTTGCATCTCTTTGCTGATTCAGTGCTACGCAGATCTTGTAAGAACCAATACTAACTGCCACGTGTACGATCACAATTTAAAACTTAAATAGTCTTCCCGTATTACCCTCAACCTACCACGTATTGAACTGTGATTGGCTTTATACAAAATATGTAGCCAACATTACCCCCCGCACTAATATACCCAATACTTGGTGATATTAGTGGATTAAGGTATTTTCCCATGTCTTAAAACGTGCATGGGCTTTTGCATTTCTCATAAATGCAACTGTCATTCATCATTTGCATTAAATTCTCATCTAACCTTGAACACTTCCACTATCTCAGTATTCGAAAAGACTGATATATCTTTTATGGCCAAGCCAATCTTCTCTTCCATTGATCGAGTATACGAGGAGTCATCTGATGATGCTGTTCTTCCTCGAAAGAACCTTCATGCATTGATTAGCCACCTTTACCCACCTTTCTATATTCAAGTCATGGAAGCTTTTGCAAACTATCAACCTTTGGATTACGCACTTGCTACTCATAATTCTCTAATCCAAAATTTTGTAAAAATAGACATTGGAAGCTCTTCTTCTAATTCACAATCTTCTGCATGGGATGAGACTGTGGCTTCTTCTTCTTCTGGGGCTTCTGGTTGGAAAGGCTGGTCAGAACTTGAGGCACGGGAATTAAAGGAGCGAGTTAATCATCACTTTGTCGAGTTCACTGATCCTCTAGAATTCCCTTCTGACGCTCGAAGTTCAGTGGTTTATCCTTATGTGCCCATCGACCGCCAACGCAGTTTAGAGGACAATCTGCTTGTAGCATGGTACACATCCTCCATGCCTACAAAGATAGTACAAGTTACCCGACGCCCAAAAGAGGCACAAGGGTATAACCCATCGTTCTTAGCCCAGAAGGCGAGGCTTTGCTCTTCTAACTAGCTTGATTGTGTTAATGCCCTCCAATTTCCTCCTTCTTTCGAAATGGAAGCTTCTATACCTCCTCCTCTGCAAAATCCCTGCTGGATAGAAAGACTGAGGCTTACCCTTTTCTGCGGACAAGGTTTTTCTCCCCTATAAGCCTCCACCTTCCCCTACTCCAACTCAGCGAAAGCAAGCCCAACTTCTGCTTCCGACCTTTTCTCACTTGCCTTTTAATGTTCTTGAAGACGATGTTCCTCTCAAGAACCTTCGATGGGCTTGTGATGTTATGACTCGGGGTCACATCCTCAACCCCATCGCCCAAGTAGAACTTCAAATGTTTTTGGACGAACTCCTGTTGCTTCTTCATTGGCACCGGACTTCTGTGGCCACCACCCAATCTTTGGACCAACTTTCATCCCTTCGAGTTCATACTCAGTACGAAGCAGAGAACCTCATCGAAGAGTATAATGACTTCAAGAATAAAGACTCTGCGTACTGGGATGACTTGGATATGGATGAGCTGGAACAAGGGTTAAAAGAAACAGCGCTTGAAATAAAGGCTGAGGAACTTTTTTATCAAGTGAGAGCACATCAACTTCAGCAGCCAAGCTTGGAGAAAATAGAAGATAGAATAAAAAAAAAAAACAGAAATTTATTGACCATAGCTGGACCAAATTCCATGATCTTATTATTTATTCTATTCCTTACTTTTATGAACTCGAATTTGTACCCAAAGAGGGCCCTTTGATGTAATTGTTTTTGTTTCAATACAACTAAGACTTTTCTCTTTGTTTGGCATTGTTTGACTTTATCTCTGTTTGTCTTTACAAGCAAATTTAGGGCTTCAAACTCAACAATCTCATCTTTCGAATCTAGATTCAATCATTTCAAATGAAACACTAAAAAAACCAACAAAAACTTTTCCAATTCATGGAATACAATTGACAACTTTTGTTGGTTTTCATTTAGAATCAGTGCTTCGAATTTAATAATCTTACCCCTTAAAGTTTGTTTTAATCATATCCAACATATGGTCATATGGTTAGTACGATCAATCAATTTTAAATTGATCATTTTTGCTTCGAACAACAGTCTATACTTTCAAAAATATGGAAGCCCCTCTCAAGGGCTGCATTGTTTTAGTCCCTGAAGCAATCTCTTCTTATCAATCCAACTATTGATTTTGATACTTCGAACAATAATTTCCATCCTTAAGGGATCTCAAGCTTTGCTTCGAAGGATTTATTCTCACTAAGAAACCTAAACAGGCTTTCAATCCTGTTGAGGTACACAAATACTTGAGCTTTCTTGCATCCTTAGGTGTGGGATGTGCTTTGAAGTCGGCTCCTTGCCTTCGAAGCTATTTGTTATCGGATCTCGGCGCCAAAATTTGGTTTTGAAGCCAAATGCTGTATTTCGAAGCTGATATCAGTATTTGAGATATGTTTCCCTCCAAAACTATCAACATTGAGGGAAACCTTTCGCATCCGTATTTTTAGTACTTTTTGTAAATTTCGTTCGTGTCACACGACCAGGTATATTTTCAGACATAAAAGTTTTAAAACCCTTTTATTTCGTGCTCGGAATTCACCTATTTGTCTATCGTACAAACCCTTTATCTCTACCGACCTTCTACTTCTCTCTACTCCCTTTCCCAACTTCGTCCTCTAAAAAAGCTTTCTATCAATGGCTTCTTCTTCGTTGAAAATACCAGTCGTAGAGCATGCGAGCCCGTCTGTAACCCTGAAAAGGATCATTGACGCAGAATGTGAGAAGTACAAGGCTGGTGAGAAAAGCGCCATTGACGGACGCATCTTCATTCCTCGTCGTCATGAGCAACAAGACTATGTGCTTGGGCCCATCTTCAAAGAGATTCTTACTGAGCTTCCAGCTTTATATCCACGTCTAGAAGACCATTGTCTCATTTACGAAGGTGGTCTTGACTGGGAAAACTGGAGGATGAACCGCCCCCACCGCTGCTGGCCCACGGTGAGACCAGAGTGGCAAGAATGGTATAATCGGGTTGTCCCTGATAGGACTTTGGACCTTCAAGAGCTCTACCTTTTCGATGCCCTCCAATTATCCAGGTTCACTATCTCAGAGGACCCTTTTTTAATACCTGCTGCCCTTTGCTTTTGGAATTCTGTCTTTAATTTCTTTCAATTCAGATGTAGGATGATAGCCCCTACTGTTCTTGATATCTGCCATCTATTAGGATTGTCCCCCATTGGAACCCCCATTGGACCAGATTATCCTGACCTACCAACCCCTTTTTCCCTCCCCTCTCTTAACTCATCCTATAGTGACTTTGTCAAGGTTGAGAATAAAAGGGAGGGCCCTGTGACTGATAGGGAATTCTTTTCTTTCATACTATATTGGCTTTGCAAATTCCTTTTCTGCACCTCTTCTCAAAGAATCATGCCTGAATTCACACCTCTTGCCAAAGCCCTTGTTTTACAGAAAAAGGTGGCCTTAGCTCCATACGTTCTAGGTCACGTATATAGAGCCTGTTCTCTTTTTTGTGAGAAACCCTTAGATGCCAATCAAGGGGGTCCATTTTGGATACTTCAGCTTTGGCTTTTGCTTATTTTACTGAGCTACAATCTAAATGCCTTAAATTTTTTGAGCCAAACCCTACTACTCATGGCATGAGGCTAGCCAATCCTTCACTCTATCCTTCTACCTTTGCTTTTTACTTCTCTTTCTTCCACCGACTTCCAGCTTCCCTTCCTTCTTACAGCTTTTGTCCCTTCGAACCTACTACCATTGGCCCATCTTGGTTGAAAAAATTTCTAAGTGATAGGTTCTGTGCTTCACCTCATCACAAGAACATATGGGTCTCTATTCTGATCCCCAGAGAGTTATTCATTGGGACTATGAACCCCAGAGCTTACAAGTGCATTGCTGAGCCCTATTGTCCTGCTCAATTTGCTAGGCAATTTGGTCTCTCACAAGGGGTCCCAATACCTCTCTACAACAACACCAATTTAAGTCTTACCAGCAGGGATTTAAAGGTTCGAAGATCCAGACTAGAAGAAGCAACTTCTAAATTTATACAGGACTTGATTGAGTTTGAGTATATTCCTTTCATTCCTCAAGGTAACCTATTGAAAAGGTGCCAAAATTGGTGGGTGACCAATATGGAGGTATACTTGGCCATTCCTCCTCAAGACCTATTAATGGTGCTGGATGTGCCCCAAGCCAAGCCCAAAGGAGCTGGAGTTGTCACCTCTTCCACTGCTCCTACCACTTCAGTTCCTGTGCCTGCCACCACACAGTCTATTCCTTACTCGAGCTGCCTCGAAGAAAGGTATATACCCTTGTTTCCTTTCTCTTCTTCTTCTTTATAATGCTTTTAGCCTTACCTCTAGTTCTTTTTGAAGGTGGTGCGGGTGCTTCACAGGGAGATTCTCCCCAAAAGGTCCAAGCTTTAAATCTTCTCAGGAGCAAACAGCAACAAAAGAAAATGAAGCTTTTACTTGATCCTGAAGAGGAAGCACCTGAGGTTCAGGGAGCAGAAGAAGAAGAAGCAGAACAAGAGCAAGAAACACCTTTAAAAAGAAGAAAGAAGATGACTGTCTCTCTTGCTGACTTCACTGGAGATCCTATCTACGAAGCATCTACTAAAGCAGTGCAAGCAGAGCATTCCAAAGAGCTTATTGTATTCCAAAGGGCTGAGAAGAGAAAGCAACAGCAAATGCTCAGGGATGAAGCTGTCGCCGCTGATGCACTTCAGAAAGAGGTTGCAAGGAAATAGCAAGCTGCTAGGCACTATACTCTTCGCAGCTTCCCAATCATAGCCATTACTTCTAAAACCAGTAAGCTCCTTCGTACTTTTATTCAGCTTTCTTAAATTCTCAATGCTGAGGGTTGACATTGTTTTGTATTTCTTCTTTTGCAGCCACAACTACTTTGCCTATTCTTCCAATAAGGACTCCATCAGTTTCAGTCGAAGTTGAACAACCTCAAGATGTGGAGCCCATTCAAATGATTCTCCCACTTCCTGGCCTTATATTTTCCATACCCTTCTTGAGGCCAAGTATTCATGCTTCTTTTCCCTTTGGCTTAACTCCATACCTCCCTCATTTGTCTTTTGATTTTACTCAATTTGATTCTCCCTCGAGCACTGTTTCTCCTCCTCTTCCTAAGGAAATTCCAGCTGCTACTTCATCTTTGATGGTAGCCGACTCTCATATTGAGGGTACTGGTAACTCTCCAATCCATCATCCATTACCTTTGCCTAGCTCCAGTCCTTCTTCTCTTGACCAACTGGTAGTAAAAACTATAGAGACTGCTAAGGATACTCCACCCTCTTCTCCAATTCCCATGCAGACGTTTCTTCCTTCTACCAGAGCCCTTTCTGCACCTTCCATGTCAATGGATGAGGTGGATATTTTTGAGGCTAGACTGGCTAGTCTTTTTGACATACCTTCCACCTCTCCAATGACTAGCAATGAGACTGAGCCATTGGTTCTAGCTGATTCTCTGCTAAAAATTTTTGAGAGCTCTTCCTCCAGTGGTAAGACTTCCTTACCTTCGATAGACTTAGACAGCTGTCTGGAGCTGCTGGCATCTTTTTCGAGGATTCCTTTTGAAGCCTTACAAAGGCCTATAATTAAAGATGGCTTCCCCTAGTGTTGCAAGGTTGTTGAGCAATCCGGCATGGCTGTCTCAAGTCATTTATCTCTGGCAGCAGCCACGATAGATTTTTACATCAACATTTGTCATGCTGCTAAGGCTGTAGAGGAGAAGTTGCTGAGAGATCAGAGTTTTGTTTCTAAAGTTCATGCTGAAGTGTCAGAACTGAAAGAACAACATTCCTCTGTCTTCCAATTTCAAGCTTAACTGTTGGAAAAGAAGGCTCAACTTGAGGAAGAATTATCAGCAGTCAACCAAGCTTTGAATCGGACTACTACCAAGCTGCAAATCACTAATCAAGATTTAGCTGATCGAAAGCAAGAAATGAATACAGCCATTCAATTGTTTCCATCCCTCAAAAATAGAGCATCTATTGTAAAAGAACAATTCAAACACTGTACTGATTTTGGGCCAATCTATGGCTACATGTATTTGACTCTTTATGAAATAAATTCTTATTTATCATTGAAGTGTTCTCATGTTCTTTTATTTAGCACTTACTCTATTCCTTGTGTTTCCCACACGGTTGGATAATAAGGTTTCAAATATCTGCCATTAATCTTTTCGGGATGTATATACCCATTCAAATTTCTCAAATGGTATGCTCCAAAAGGCAGGACTCTATGAACTTGATATGGTCCTTCCCAGTTAGGTGACCATTTGCCAAACTTATGGCTTTTAATCCCTATTGGGAGTATTGTCTTCCATACCAAATCGTCTTCATCAAAGCCAATGTGTTTGACTTTCTTATTATAATTTTTGGCTGCTTTCTTCTTTTGGAAAAGAATGCTATTTAATGCCAGAATTCTAGCTTCATCTATACTTTCTAACTCCAAGCACAAACTCTGATGGTATTGCTCAAGATCTAACTAGTCTTGGCATCTCACCCTCAAGGACTTAACATTAATTTCCGCAGGTAGCACTGCATCATGCCCATATACTAAGGCATAAGGAGTGATTCCTGTGCTTGACCTTGGAGAAGTCCTATAAATCCACAATACGTCCAACAATAAGTTATGCCAATCCCTAAGATTGTCTTCCACAACTTTCTGTATCCCTTTTTTCAAAGATTTATTGGATGATTTAGCTTGACCATTGGCTTGTGCATAATAGGGGGTGGAATTAACAAGGCTAATTCCAAACTCTGCCACAAAAAACTTTACCATTTTCCCATCAAATACAGTCCCATTATCAACAGTTATAGTCTGTGGGATACCAAATCTATGGATTAAATCCTTAATGAAGCCAATGACTTCAGTCTGGTCCACAGCTTTGTATGGCTTAGCTTCAACCCACTTAGTGAAGTAATCAGTGGCCACTAAGATGAAACAATGATGCTTCGAAGAGGGTGGGTGTATTTTCCCCATCATATCCATGGCCCATCCTCTAAATGGCCAAGGCTTCACCACTACATGCAGGTCAGTTATGGGTATGTGCCTTATTGTGCCATGCTTTTGGCATGCCTGGCAACCTCTTGCATATTCTATGCAGTCTTTAAGGATAGTTGGCCAATAGTAGGAATGCCTTCGAAGCAGCTATCTCATCTTCACACCAGGCTGATGAGCACCATAGATGCTTTCATGAACCTCAGCCATAGCTGTCAATGCTTCCTTTGGGCCTAAACATTCCAACAATAATCCATTTCCCTCTCCCCCTTTTGTAGAGAGCATTACCATATATTATTTATTGTATAGACTGCAATTTAATTTTTCTGCTGGCCTTCGAAGATGGGCCAGTCAGATACTGCATTATTGGATGCCTCCAATCTTGTTCTTGTAAGTCATTATGATTGACTTCTAGGACCACATTCCTTTTATTTAAGGGTGGTATTAATTTCTGATATGTTGTTTGGCTTATGTCCCTTTGAGTATTATCCTTTCTTTTGAAATTCGAAACTTTCTGAGCCACATCATTAGCTTTATCATTCAAGAATCTTGGGACATGAGTTACATTTGCTATCTGAAATTGAGAAAGTAGATGTAATGCAACAACATAGTATGGCAACATGCTTATACTTTGACATTTGAAAATCTCTTTCACTTGGTTAACTACCAATTGAGAATCTCCAACTATGTCAACTGCATGAGCTTGTAATCCAATAAGTATTTCCAATCCCATTATTAAGGTTTCATATTCAGCTTGATTATTGGAACAAGTAATTTCATCCACTCTGAAACCATGTGTGGTTTCTACTCCTTGTGGTGACTTAATTACTACACCAATTCCAATCAGACCATTGGCTTTTGATCCATCGAACCACATTTGCCATGGTTCAACACTAGCCATACCAAGTTCCATTATCTCTTGGCTTTCTGTTTGACATGGATGGTCTGCCAAAAAATTAGCTAAAACTTGTTCTTTTACTGCCTTTTGGGGGACGTAGTCTAGATGAAATTCTGATAAAGCTAGTATCTATTTACCAATTCTTCCCCTCAACATGGGTCTAGATAACATATATTTAACCAAATCTGTGGTTGCAATTACCAAGACAGTTGCAGGCAAAAGATAGTATCTTAATTTTATTGCAGCAAAATACAATGCAAGACACAGCTTTTCTACAGCTGAGTATTTACATTCACAAGAATTTAGAAACCTACTAAGGTAATAAACAGCTTGCTCTTTGTCTTCTTCATTGTCTTGGGCTAAGAAAGCTCCCAATGAATCCTCTGCTGCAGCTATGTACAATTTCAAGGGCTTATCACCCTTTGGTGGCATCAGTACTGGAGGGTTGGCCAAGTAGGCTTTGATTCCTTCGAAAGCAGTTTGATGCTCTGCTGTTCACACAAACTCCTCTTCATCTTTTAACCTTAACAAGGAAGAAAATACTTTAGTTTTCCCTGCAGTATTAGAAATGAATCTTCGAAGGAAATTAACCTGTCCAAGGAACTTTTGTAATTCTTTCTTACTTGATGGAGGTCTGGCTTCAATGATGGCTTTGGCTTTATTCTGGTCAATCTGTATTCCTTTCTTGTGTACTACATAGCGCAAGAAGTTTCCAGATGATACGCCAAAAGCACATTTAAGAGGATTGAGTTTCAACTTAAACTTTCTCATTCTTTCGAAAGCTGCTTCTAGATTAAACAAATATTCCTCTATGAATTGGGATTTCACTACAATATTATCAATATAACACTCTAAATACCCTCCAATGAGGCCATGAAAGATAATGTTCATAGCCCTCTGATATGTAGCTCCAGCATTCTTCAGGCCAAATGGCATTTTGACCCATTCGAATGTGCCAATATTCCCAGGACATCTGAATGCTATCTTGTGGATATCCTCCTCTACAATACAAATTTGGTTATAACCAGAATGCCCATCCATCATTGATAAAACTTGATGCCCTGCTGAACTATCTACCAACAAATACACTATAGGCATAGGATACTCATCTTTTGGAGTTGCTAGATTCAAGTTTCTGAAATCGATGCATACCCTTATCTTACCATTCTTCTTAACTACAGGCACAATATTGGATAGCCATTCAACGTACCTAGCTGTCCTAATAAAGCCTTCCTTGAGGAGTCTAAGAATTTCCTCCTTAACTTTCTGGATCACTTCTGGACTCATTCTTCTTAGTTTTTGCTTGTATGGCTTGAAATTAGGCCTCATAGGAAGCCTATGTTCCACTAATGATTTATCGAATTCTGATAGTTCATTATAAAACCATGCAAAACAATCTTTATATTTCTTTAAAACAACCAACAACTGGTCCCTGTCAAGAGCATTCAACCAAGCACTTATATAAGTGGGCTGTTGTATAGAACCTTTCCCTAGATTTAGTTTTTCCAAGGGGTCTTGTGTCTGAGAACTTATTGATGCTCCTTCTTTGATTCCTTCTGACTTCAAAGCAATCTCCTTGCTTTGTTCTGCTCCCAGTTTCTTTGGTTCGACATCCTTACCCTCCTCCTCATAGACAAAGTCTGTCCACAAGGCATCCTCCTCCTGTATCTCTTGGATTTTTATTTCAATATCCAAAGCACAGTATTTATCCAAGGCCAAGCATCTGACATGTTGCTTTTCCCTCTTACAACCAACCATCATGGCTTTTTTCTCTTGCTCTTGCACTTTCTGGACTATTGATTTTACATCCAATGCTGAGAACTTAATTAGAGCCAAAGACCTGGCTTCTTGGGTTTCATCTCTTGGCCTACAACCAGGCATCATTGTTATCCTTAACAACAAACTCTTCATCAGCACTTTCTTGGACTAAGTGCTTCAGGTGCGCCAATTCCTCATCAGCCGTCACTTCGGCTGACCCATCAGGTTTTCTCAGTATACTGAGTGGTGTCACTCCTTCAATATACAATTTGGTCTCTACGAAGTCTGCACAAGCTATGAAGGGTTGAGGATCTGCATCGATTTCCTCTGTCTCTCCATTGCCCAAGGCCATCATTATCTTCTGATGCAGAGAGGAAGGCACACACTTATTAGTGTGAATCCAATCTCTACCAAGTAAAGCATTGTACTTAGCATTGCTGTCAATAACGAAGAATGCCGTCATGCAGTCTATGGTTCCCACACTCAAGTTTATGGGAAAAATTCCCTGAGCCATCTGTTTGTCTCCAGCAAAGCCAGTAATGGTTGTGCTGGTTGAGAATAACCTGGGGTTCCTTTTTCCTAGTTTCCTCAAGGAAGATTTTGGAAGCAAGTTCACTGCTGCCCCATTATCCACCAAAACTCGATTCAATTGTATCCCATCGAAGAAGGCCTTGATATACAAAGGCTTGTGTAGACACCCCATTTTTGACCGCCCTTAAGACTTGGGCACTACTGATGGTTTACTTGTTGGAGAAAGAAGTGCAGGGCACAGGTTCAATTCCTTCGGCAAGGAGAGAGGCAAATCTCAACTTCACACCCCGTTTTGGACCACAGTTATTTTGGATGGTTTTTAAACCTTAAAACCCTCTCTTTCAAAACATGTTTGAAATAAAGTTCCCACGATGTTCCGACACTCGCATTTCGGTAAATGTTGCGCTTTTCGGTAAACCGAGCAAGGACAAAGTGGAGATGAATGAAAGAGAGATGAAATCTTTGAAAAATCTTTCAAAACACCTTGCTTGGGGGTTTGAAGTTGAAAAGAAGAGGAGAAGAGGGGAGAAAATAGGTTGAAGAAGAAGTTCGCCATGAATCCGGGTAGGAGAGAATCGAGCAGCCCTCGCTGAATTGGGCTTATTCAATTGCATATTTGGAGTTGAGCTATGAGGCCACCACCATTGGAAATAAGACTTCCGGGGCTTCATTTTTCATTCAAGAATCTCCTAGAGCCAAGTCAGGGTGGAGGAGATATGATTGGTTGAAGCTGGGCATCATCCCGGTTGGATCGAGTCTGCGCGGCTTTACCAAAAAGGGCATAACTTTTTGCATAGGAGGAATTTTGATGCAAGGTTTGCGCCATTGGAAAGCTAACTTCCGGGGCTTCAATTTGCATACCCACCGGCCATTTTTTACCTCGGAATCATCTATCGGCACTATATTTTTCCGACCGGCAATATATAGTGCCGACCGGCACTTTATTTTGGCCGACGATCAAATTTTCTGGCCGGTTTGCACCCTTTGCACCCTCCAAGCCTGGTGCATACCAGCTGTGCCAGCTGGGATGCACAGAACCAGCTCCACGTGCATATATGTGGCTATTTTGCACCTTTGAACCCCCTAAAGCTTCTAGAAACTTGAACCCTTTGGCCAAGCTCCTTGGAGAAGCTTGGCCAGCTGTATTAGCTTCTCCAAGAAGCCTAGACTCTTTTGCACCCCCCCTGAACCTTTCTCTTTGCTTAGCCCTTAAGATAAGTGCTTTACTTGGCCTATATAAGCACTTCTCTTCTCCCTTTGTCTAGGGTGGGATGTTTGGAACAAAAAACTAGAGATATAGATACATATCTGATATAGATACATATATCCCTCCATCTCTCACTATATCTCTCTCATTCAACCTCCAAACACCCTTGTTCTTGGGCCATTCCTTCACCAACCCATAGCACAACACCACCACTTCCATTTTCAGAATTTGGGAGGTCATTTGCAGAGCTTAGGAGCACCAAAACTCGGTCCAAGAGGTGCTGGTTTGTTGGTCTACAAGGGTAAGCACACTTTTCCCCAAAACTAGCATTTTCTTGGTTCATATCTAAGCCATAGTTGCATGTATTTTTGAGCTTCGATGTAAACTACAAAGAGGCTTATTTTGAGCCCTTCTTCAACATTGAAGAAGGGCTCAATACTGTTGGGGATCTCCATGTATGACTTGCTTCATTACCCCTCTTTGGTCCCTTTTTTTGCATGTTTGTTTAGCTTATCTTTCTTCTATTTTTCGGCCATTATCAGAACTTAGAGTGGCCATATTTTGACCCCCTTGTCATGTTTCATTAAGGGTCTTTGGCTGTTTGATGAATGTTTTGTATACTTCATGTTATAGCCCTTTGTTGGCCTATTTCTTGCATAGCATCTTTGGCATATTTGTATACTGATTTGGGGGTTGTCATCTACTGAAAGTAGTCATATTTTTGGTCCCTCTTCAGTGTTGTAGAAGGGTCTTTTTCTGTTTGGGCTTTTCATCTTTCACTTGCTTTGTAATGCTCTACTTTGTCTAGAAATGTGTCATGGGTTTAGCCTTGTATATCCTCATGTTTTGACTTGACTTATTGAAGCTTTTGGCCATGATTTGTCTTGTTTTAGGTCTGTTGGCCACTGGTTTTACCATTTTTGGCATGCTTAATGTAGTTGCTTTGCATTGTTGCTTGTAAGCCTTGAGGATGTGATCCATGTATATGCGTTGGATAGGTTATTTAGATGATTTGGAATCATTTAATATGTTATTTCAGTCCCTATACCAGGTTTATATGTCTCCATTTGTCATGCCTTTCATGCTTTGAAGTATTGGTCTCTTATGCTTTAAAAAGGGTGTTGTGCATGCTTGCATGTTTAGAGCATTTTGGGGCTGTCATGCCAAGGTTTTTGGGTGTATTTATGCATGATGGAACTCTGTTCTTGCTTACATAATTCACGTCATGAGTGGTCTTGGTAATGATGGAGGAGTGTTCCCTTTTGGTGCCCTAGACTTGGCCCCATTTGGTTTGCACATTGGCATGTACATTGGTCACAATCTTGGGTGTTTTGCCACTGTTTTGGGTTGGTTTGAGGGCTGCCCCATTGTAGTTAAATCCACCATTGCATGCTTGCCTCATGTTTGTTGCTTAATTGATTCATTAAGTGTTGCTACATGTTAGTCCTATCGCCTAAATTGCCCATGTTTGTATTACATTTGCACCTTGCATGTTGCATTACATTTGGCATGTTGGCATTTTAGTATTAGGTTGCATCATGGAGCCATGTTTGCATAACATGCATTGCATTACTTGGTTTGGGGTGTCAAACCAAGTGTAAGGGTTGAGATGAGTTCATACTACAAGTGATGCAACTTGTCTCAACTCATGGTCACTAAGGCCCTTGATCTTGACATGATAGGGACTTAGTTCTCATTTGTGTGTTGCATGCATATTGACATTGAAATGCAATCTTGGTTCCTTAGGCTATCATGCACCAAGATGCATAATTGATGGCCCAAGAATCAAGGGTCATGCTCCCTTGAGTCCCAAACATGATAGGGAAGCATTGGCCATGCTTACATATGCCTAAAAATTCATGCCATGCACTGCTTGTCTGCTGCTGCTGTCAAAACTGTCTCCTGCAAGAATTTTGTGCCGACCGGCATTATATAGTGCCGACCGGCACTATATGGGTGGCCGATAACATCATTGACAGCCGGTGACTATTGTACACGGCCGGTGGCCATCCCTCCCAGTCGATGATGTTCTGCAATGCTCATAGAAGGTTCTCTGGGACTTTGACAGTTTTCAGAGAAGAAAAGGCAGTAAAACAGAGGCAACAGTGGCATGGTGCGGACTTTCCAGGCGAGTCGGATTCGAGCATGCATCATTCGCATATCCCGAGGCAGGGCCGAGGCCCCCTTTTTTTTACATTTGATTTAATTTGATAATTAGAAATTTCTGTAATAATTAATTTATTCTGTATTTGGACTGTATTATTTTGGGACTGTATTATTCTTTTGGTCCCTCCGAGCGAGGGCATATTTGTAATAAGTGTGGGTGAGTGTGTGTATGTCTTCCAACCCCCACTTCTTTCTCCCTTTTATTTACCTGCTTTGATGGTTAGTATTAGGACACGTTTATTTTAGCATACCTTATGCAATGCATGCGTGCATCCATACATTTGTTACACATGCATCGGGCTCGGCACATCATACAAACTGCATTGTATTTCAATTCCAAATTGAATACGTGTTATTTGTAGCATTCCACGTGCCATGTTTAGGATAGCCGAGCCTGTCTAGATTGCATCTTTGCATGTGTTGCATTAGCCACTTAACATGAACTAGGATCATGCATATGATTACTAACTGGTTTCTGTTTTGGCTCGGAGTACTAGGTGAGCTTTTATGCTTTAGCATATCACATGTGTGTGATTGTTGCCATGATAGCATGATTACCATGAGGCTAGCTGCTTATCTGATATAACTGCTTGAATGCCTGTGGATGGAGGTTGAATTACCTAAATTGGGACAATGCATTAAAAACTGTGAGTTTTAAAGCCCACTAGATAGTGGCAAAACTGTCTTTTCTAAAAGCCCACTCGAGGGCGGCAAAATCTGCATTCTAGCCTACTTACGAGTAGCAAACCATTTTCAAAACAAACATGCAATGTTTTGTTCCAATTTAGGCGATTTGGTCTATACTTGTTTGCTGTGCGCATAACATAGTAATTCTAGGCTAATAACCGGAATAAGAACATGTAATGTTTTCAAAATCGGATATCACGGTTAGTAAAGGCCGGTCTTCGGACCGGGCGAGAGGGGGTGCTCATAGCTGACCTTCCCCGATCGTACCCAAGCTCCCGAGCCAAGATCACTTTGGTGATGACGGACACGTGGCCTTCGGCACCGAGTCAGGGTTTCCTAAATTTCCCCATTTTAAAATATTTAGGTGGCGACTCTGTATCTGGCAAAGCAGTCCATGTTTGGCACTTCTTTTCAAAAATCAGTTTTTCTTCAAAACGATTTGCCAGAGTTAGACTCTTTGGTTCAAGATTAAGGACCGTGACATTTGAGTCCTTTGAACTGTAGTGACCCAATATCGAACTAGAATGGGGGGGAAGTCGCACTCCCTCCCCGGGATGCGTTCGGGGACGTCTACAGTTTCTGGCGACTCTGCTGGGGAAATTTAGAGAGCTTGACTCGAACTCGTGATATCCTGTTTTGACTACACTTATGTGTTTCTTTGCATTGCATGTGCATTGGTGCGCCTAGGACACCGTGTTGGCCATCTGCTATTCCTGAGCGGTTTGCTGGAGGCTTGTCTTGTCAAGGCATGACCATAAGGCTGACCGGTTGCGGGCTCTGCCAGTATGGGAACACAAACCCCGGCTTTACCGGGGCACCCTTTTCGACCATTCGACCTAGTGCATATTCAGAATCCATAGTGACCATTCCAAACTAGGACAGGTTGCTTACCCGATGTTAGGTTGTTTGGAACCGCTGCGTGCGTAGTGAAACCCTAGCTCCTGACAAAATAGGACAGGGAAACCCTACCCCAACATAGGGGTGTTTTGGCTCTCTCTTACATGCTATGTGCTTTAGAGTGCGTCTCTACAGGAATGCGTGTATCAGGTTATGAGTTTGGGCATCAGGCCTGTGGGCATCAACATCAGTATTTGGCGAATCAGTTTTACCCGAGAGTATCAGTTTACAGGCAGTTATTTAGGGAACAGTTATCAGTATTATCCGTTCCAGTGAAATTGGGCTGAGATGCTGTCTGTTTTCTCTTTTGCTAGGGGTAGTCTGGGAACCATAGCTTCAGAAGGCTCCACTATCCCCCGGGTACATTGGATTTGTGCTGATAGACTTGGTTACGTCAGGGATTCAATTCAAGGGCAACCAATTTTCCTTCGCCGACAGTAAGGCAAAGAAGGGCCAGATAGGGCTCATTGGTTCATCTGATCCGACAGTCACCAGTTACATCATCAGTAGACCTGTGATGGCACAGGGTTCAGAAGAATTTGTGGCCGTGATAGCAGCATTAAATTAGGGAACTGCTATGCAGGCTAAGACCAGTATTGAAACACAGCGCCCACCTGGGGCATCTGCCTCATATCCAGCTTTGAGACCCCAGCCGAACTTTGACCCACTTCCTCCAGCCGAAGATTTGCAGTGTCTGAATCCTCGAGAAAGGTTGACTCGAACCCGAGTTGTCAGACCCTTGGTGCAGCCTACTGAGAGGCCTCAACCCTTTCATGTTAATGAGTTCAATCCGACTGCAATGAAAATGGCAAACCTTGAGAAGCAATTCAAAAAGGCACAGGGCCTCAACTCCATTCCCGACATTGAGGATGGACACAATGAGTCTGCCGTACGGCTCCCAGACAGATTCAAAATGCCATATATTGACCGTTTCGATGGGTCCGGAGATCCAATGGTACATATCCGACTTTTCTTGGATGTTCTGAAGCCGATGGGTCTGACTAAGCCACAAAAACTCTCTCTGTATGGAAGAACCCTGTCGGGTGTAGCAGCCACTTGGTACGCTAAGTTGGAGGACAAAATAAAGCAAGACTGGGAAGAATTGGCTGAGGCCTTTGTCGATCAGTATTCCTACAATACCCAAGTTGAAATGACCATTCAAGAGCTTGAAGCAACCCGCCAAAACCCAAAAGAGCCTTTTGTGGAATTTGTCGCGAGGTGGAGAGCAAAGGCAGCACAGATGACAGATCGTCGTCCTTCTGAGAGGGATCAAGTGCAGATGATGGTGCGAAACCTTGAGCATGATATGTTGCAAAAGTTGATAGTGGCTCCGCTATTCACTTTCAAAAGTTTGCATGAATTGGGGGTTCAGGTCGAGAATGCGTTCAACAGTGGGATCATTCCTAGAACAAGTGAACCGACAAGGAGGGTGATTTCAGGGAATACCGATGCTCGTAGTAGCGCTATTCCCAAACCCACTGAAATCAATACAGTTGCCACAACCGACCCTTTTGCCAAACCAAGCCTACAACCAGCCGGCCTAACCCGAGCTCAGGGCAGAACTTTCACCCCCCTCTATATGAGCCTGACTAGCGCACTAAAAGCCTTGATGGAAAGAGGGCATCTCAAACCCCTCGATCCTCAACCTCTTCCTGACCCACTCCCAGCCAGACATAACCCTTCCAAGTACTGTATGTACCATCAGCAGCGTGGTCATGGCACCGACCGTTGCTACCGCCTTCGTCATGAGATCCAAAATCTCATTGACAACCAAACGATAGCTCCACCTTCAGACCCCAATGACCAAATACCTCATCCACATCTCAATCTAATCCACACACTGGCCGTCCCTTACGACCCCAGCGTATATATCACCCCAGCCCATTTGCCCAAACCGAAGGTGTTTATCCCGGAAAGCATTGACTTATGCATGATGGGTGCATCTGAACCCCAATTATCCCAAACCCATGAACCCACTACTTCTGAGCTGATGAAGATGATCGAAGATCTTCAGAGAACTGTGGCAGATCTAGCCTTTGGAGTTTTGGCCCCATCATCGACCACATCACGTACTAGGGAGTTCATGTCTAAAGGCTCTTCAAACTTGGGACGAGTTACATTGGAAGAAGGCCAATCCTTTGGCGCAGTGGAGGCCAGTGATAAGAACAAGGCAGGGGCAAGCATTAGTCCCCATGAACATCTTCAGTTGGCTGTTGAGGCTTTGAAAGCCGAGGGACGAAACGAAGAGCAAGTCCTCGCAGTTGTTGCAAAAACTGTGAATGACATTTTCGCCACTCAAGTTGGGGGCAATTTGAATCAAGGGGCAAGCCGGGAGAAGGGCCGTTGTACCAGGAATGTTCCTTTCAACTTTAATCCCGTGCTTGGAAGAGATCAGCAAACCCAGTCAGCGCCTGTCAATCCCTTTGCTGGTGCATCCAGCAAAAAGCCACAAATCTCAAAATACCCACCTCGGGGCCAGAGGGTGTTCACCCCACTATGCATGTCTCTATCAACGGCCTTGAGGGTCCTGAGTAGAAAGGGGGACCTAAAACCCCTAGAGCTGCGGCCACTGCCAGATAAACTTCCTCCCTCCCATGATCCGGCCAAGTATTGTGCCTTCCATCAACAAGTTGGCCACGTCACTGATAGTTGTTACCGTCTTCGCCATGAAATACAAGATCTGATTGACAACAAGATCATCACCGTACCAGTCTTGCAAAGTCTGTCAACACTTGATCAGTGAACCTGTGGGGGATAATGTGACTGTGATCAGGGGATGAACCACCTGCGGGCGGCGTTCAGTTTACTCCAGATATGGTGGATGGCACGCACTGTTTTGAGCATTTGTAAACGCTAGTTTTGTACATTCTGACTTGGGTATTGGGTCAGTCTTGTTGTGTTGTTTTGAGTCTGTCTCTTTGTTTTGAGTCAGTCCTTTCATACTGAGTCAGTCGGGTCTGTCTTGCTGTATCAAGTCAGTCCTGTTTTGTTAGAGTCAGGTGATTTCGGGGGTGTTACCTTGGATATCACTTGCTTGTTTTGCGTTTGTCTTTTCATTTTCTTTTGAGTCTGTTTCTGCCGCGTGCCAGTTGTGCCAGAAGTTCTGAATGAGATGGCAATATTTGACTAGAAGCTGTGTCTTTTCTGTGCCCTGAATTCATTGCATCGACCTAAGTTTTCCAAAACTTTTTTTTTCGAAACATTGTGATAAAAACAAAGAGGAAGGAATTCCTCGGGTTTTGCAAAACTTGATCAATTGAGAGAAAGAGAGGCGTGCTAAGCCCTTAATGATTGCGATCATGCTTGTTAGTGTGAGTACTGGGAAGGATCCTGGCTTGATCCAGATTGGTCCCACACTGTCTTCAGCGCGAGCGATTAGTCGCTTTCTTAAAAGATTTCAAAAAACTGTTTTGCACGGTCTTGTGAAGACTTGTGTGGAATCGCTCTTGAGATTGTGCAACTTAGGATCGCTCTCAGCCTCCAGACTCGACCCCTCACCTTCAAACCTTGGACTAGAATTCAGAATGTTCAATGGTCAACTACAACGTGAGGCCTGTGTGGCCATATTCAAAGCAGCCCTCGAACAAGAGGCAGGGAAGTCAGATCAAGAAGATCAGATCTCATCAAAGAAGCTTGCGAAGCTAGAACAGAAGCACCCCTCGAACTAGGGGCAAAAATGTCAGATATGCTCGAAGAGCCGAAGATGGATCCTTCGGTAAATCAATCAACAGCCACTCTCTTGGATACGGATGGCTTCGAAACCCTACAACCATTTGGCATGGACCAAGCTACACTTTTACCCTTTGAGAGGCTCGCTGGGCCGAAAACCCGGAAGGGCGACCCAGGCAAAAGTTAGAGCAAGAGAAAAATACAAAGAAAATAAAGCAAAAAATACAAAAAAAAGAGAAAAAAGAAGAAAAGCAAAAAAGAAAAATGCAAAAAGAAAAGAAAAGAAAAGAAAAGAAAAAAAAAAGAAGAAACGAAAAGAATTGAAAAGAAAAGAAGAACAAAGCTCGCAAGGTCGAATACCTGCAACAGGCGCCTTGGCAAAAGTTAGAGCCTAAAAAGGAGAGGTTAACACCCGAGTGTACCTTAACCCCGAACTACGTAAGGCTTGATTCCCATCTTCGGGATACGTAGGCAACTTCATTCTGAAGTCCAGCCGTAAAACACTTCAAATTTGATTATGTCCATGCATTGGTTTTGATGATCCTTGCCATCTCTGTATCCGAGAGTTCGGTTGTGATCGTCACTCTGAAGGATTGCCATTCAATGCACTGCGGTGCCATTCAAACAAGGGGCAACTTTCCGTTGCCATTCGAATGCGCCGCAGTGCCATTCAAACAAGGGGCAACTTTCCGTTGCCATGCAGCTCTCTTCAAGCACGGGGCAGTTTCCCTTTGGATCCGAGGTTGTGCATCTCAGGAGTAGGTTTCATACTCGTTGAGCAAGTGGTCGTTCGCAAAAATAGTTTTTGAGAATTTTTACTGAGGTTGACTAATTTTCTCGAAAATTGTTCCATCTTTTCCAAAAACTGGACCATTTCTTGGACCCCAAAAAAGGGAAAATTTTCAGTGCTCATAACCTAACTTGCATGATTTTCAAATCAAAAATCGAACAAGCATGTTAATCTAACTCTCATATTGGTCAAAATTGTTTTAGTAGAAAACCAAAACAAAAAAATGGTCAAAATGATGAACTAGGGGCACAGTTGAGTCAGGCTTCCTGTCTTTCCCCATTGTCAATGCATTTGCCAGAAAGGGCACTCTGCCTGCCAAAAAGGGCACCACTGAAGCTGACCGGAAAGGGCAGAAAGCTCTCACATCCTCCAAGCAATGAGGTATCGAGCCAAGTGCGAAGCACGAATTGGAATGGATCAAGATATTCCACTCCCTCATCTGGACAGATCTAAACACGTCCGAACTCCCCAGCAGAACATCATCAACCAATGTCAGCTGCAGATTTGCTACTCGCCCAGTTGTAGCGCAGCCCTTCTCTGGGAGAAACTCACTGCTGTGAACAAAAAGAAGAATCTAGCGGAATGCTAGGGGCAAGAGCCCGCAACTTACTATTTATCCATCAATCACCCTAGGGAGGGATGAAAAATGAGAGATTAAAGAATAGAGAGGTGTAAGTTGAGAGAAAAGTGAGCAAAAGGGTTTTGAGAGAAAAACCGAGCCTGAGGGCCGAGTGATGTGAGAATCACAAATGAGAAAGGGTGGGAAACAATACCCGGCGAAACAGGCTCCTTGTGCACGTCTGAGTGTCGTGTCTTTTTGTTTTATCTCGATTCTTGTTTTGAGTCGTTTCGAGTGTTACTCGATGTGCCTAGGTTGTGTGCCTTTTATTTCCTTGTTGAGTCGTTTCGCTGTGTTCAGTCGTAAGCTCAATACCCCGGTCAAGAACTCATCTCAATTTCAAAAAAAAAAAAAAAATCATCTTGTGCTCAGAGTGCTGTGCCATTCTCCACATTCTTGCAAAAAAGGAGTTTATTCTTTCGAAAAACCGCAGGGTCCACCCTCGATAAGTGAGAACAGTAAAACCAGGACCTATCTGAAACTATGAAAGTTCCGGGCTGCCAAGCAAAAGAAAAGAGTGAAAACTTGGAGCATCTCAGTGTGTTTCAACTTCAGCAAATTCCGAGACTGCATTCCAGGTGCATCTTGGCAGGCCTCGTCTTTCTCTGGAGTATGAGTGTACCTCAACCCCAAGCTTCAGCCTGCTTCAAGTCAGAATGGCGATTAAAGCAACAGCAGATGTTATTTCTTGCCAATATCAACAGGGTGTCCCCTTTTCGAGCTGAGTGTGTTGCAAAGTCCTCTAAGAGGTAAATCAGAGGCACCAGAGTACATATTTGATGCTCCTCTACTGCCTAGAATGTGAACCTTCATATACACTTCTGTTGCATGCGTACCGCGCATCGTTATGATTCATGCATAGAAAATGCTCGTATCTCTTGCATAGAAGATGCATTTTATCGCACTTTTTTGTGCATTTTATCTCACTCGCACTATCTTGTGCACTTACACTTTGTATCTCACTTGCACTGTCTTGTGCACCTTGTGGTTGTATCTCACTCGCGCTGTTTAGCGTATCGCACTATCTTGTGCATTTCAAATCAATCGTGCTGTTTAGCGTATCGCACTGTTTAGTGCATTTCAAAATCACTCGCGCTGTTTAGTGTATCGCACTGTTTTGTGCATCACATCATCGCGCTATCTTGCGCACCTCCATCGCACTGTCTTGTGCACTCGCGTTGTCTAACGCATCGCGCTATTTTGCGCACCTCAATCGCACTGTTTTGTGCATTACATTTCAATCGCGCTATTTTGCGCATCGCACCGTCTTGTGCATTCAATCGCACTGTTTTGTGCATCGCATCATTCGCGCTATCTTGCGCACCTCCATCGCACTGTCTTGTGCACTCGCGCTTTCTTGCGCATCGCACTATCTTGTGCACTTGCATGCTATATCTCACTCGCACTATCTTGTGCATTCCATTACACTCGCGCTGTTCAGCGTATCGCACTGTTCTATGCAAATTACTTTCGCACTTTCTTGCGCATTGCACTATTTTGTGCATTACATTGTTTCGTTCGTGCTATTTTGCGCATCGCACTATTTTGTGCATTTTACTTGCATTTCACGTGCATTTTATCGCACTACCTTGTGCACTCGCGTTGTTTAGCGCATCGTACTATCTTGTGCACTCATGCTTTCTTGCGCATCGCACTATCCTGTGCATTTCATTACATACTCTCATCTTGCATAAAGGAAAATGCTTGTATCTTTCGCTTTGAACTGGCATCTCGTTTTCTTGCGCATCTTACCTGCACTTGTTAGTGCATTATATTTCATTCGCGCTATTTTGCGCATCGCACTGTTTTGTGCATCTATGCCACAACGCACTCTCTTGTGCACCTGTATAGCACCGTTTTGTGCATTCACTCTTGCATTGCACTGTTTTGTGCATCTTGTTAGCACTATCTTGTGCATTCCAACCTGCTTCGCACTATGTTGTGCATCTCCTTAGCATTGTTTTGAGCATTCACTCTGCATCACATTGTCTTGTGCACACTGTATTTTTGCATAAATCTTGGATTTTCAAAACCGGCTTCGCGTAGCGTATAAGTCCAATTATCAAAGTCTTCCTGCATATCGTTTGCATCCTGCCCCTGAACTACGCTGGTTTGATTCCTTGCAAAGGGATACGTAGGCAGCCTGCGGGCACAACCATTTACTTATCGATGTTTTGTTGTCTGTCCAAGTCTTCGGCCTTGTCAAAAATAGGTTGTCTCTGGGCTTTGACATTCACTCCCGTCATTGTTATGACTTTCGAGTTCCGTCAAAGAGGGGCAACTGTAGACACCCCATTTTTGACCGCCCTTAAGACTTGGGCACTACTGATGGTTTACTTGTTGGAGAAAGGAGTGCAGGGCACAGGTTCAATTCCTTCGGCAAGGAGAGAGGCAAATCTCAACTTCACACCCCGTTTTGGACCACAGTTATTTTGGATGGTTTTTAAACCTTAAAACCCTCTCTTTCAAAACATTTTTGAAATAAAGTTCCCACGATGTTCCGACACTCGCATTTCGGTAAATGTTGCGCTTTTCGGTAAACCGAGCAAGGACAAAGTGGAGATGAATGAAAGAGAGATGAAATCTTTGAAAAATCTTTCAAAACACCTTGCTTGGGGGTTTGAAGTTGAAAAGAAGAGGAGAAGAGGGGAGAAAATAGGTTGAAGAAGAAGTTCGCCATGAATCCGGGTAGGAGAGAATCGAGCAGCCCTCGCTGAATCGGGCTTATTCAATTGCATATTTGGAGTTGAGCTATGAGGCCACCACCATTGGAAATAAGACTTCCGGGGCTTCATTTTTCATTCAAGAATCTACTAGAGCCAAGTCAGGGTGGAGGAGATATGATTGGTTGAAGCTGGGCATCATCCCGGTTGGATCGAGTCTGCGCGGCTTCACCGAAAAGGGCATAACTTTTTGCATAGGAGGAATTTTGATGCAAAGTTTGTGCCATTGGAAAGCTAACTTCCGGGGCTTCAATTTGCATACCCACCGGCCATTTTTTGACCTCGGAATCATCTATCGGCACTATATTTTGCCGACCAGCAATATATAGTGCCGACCGGCACTTTATTTTGGCCGACGATCAAATTTTCTGGCCGGTTTGCACCCTTTGCACCCTCCAAGCCTGGTGCATACCAGCTGTGCCAGCTGGGATGCACAGAACCAGCTCCACGTGCATATATGTGGCTATTTTGCACCTTTGAACCCCCTAAAGCTTCTAGAAACTTGAACCCTTTGGCCAAGCTTCTTGGAGAAGCTTGGCCAGCTGTATTAGCTTCTCCAAGAAGCCTAGACTCTTTTGCACCCCCCCTTGAACCTTTCTCTTTGCTTAGCCCTTAAGATAAGTGCTTTACTTGGCCTATATAAGCACTTCTCTTCTCCCTTTGTCTAGGGTGGGATGTTTGGAACAAAAAACCAGAGATATAGATACATATCTGATATAGATACATATATCCCTCCATCTCTCACTATATCTCTCTCATTCAACCTCCAAACACCCTTGTTCTTGGGCCATTCCTTCACCAACCCATAGCACAACACCACCACTTCCATTTCCAGAATTTGGGAGGTCATTTGCAGAGCTTAGGAGCACCAAAACTTGGTCCAAGAGGTGCTGGTTTGTTGGTCTACAAGGGTAAGCACACTTTTCCCCAAAACTAGCATTTTCTTGGTTCATATCTAAGCCATAGTTGCATGTATTTTTGAGCTTCGATGTAAACTACAAAGAGGCTTATTTTGAGCCTTTCTTCAACATTGAAGAAGGGCTCAACACTGTTGGGGACCTCCATGTATGACTTGCTTCATTACCCCTCTTTGGTCCCTTTTTTTGCATGTTTGTTTAGCTTATCTTTCTTCTATTTTTCGGCCATTATCAGAACTTAGAGTGGCCATATTTTGACCCCCTTGTCATGTTTCATTAAGGGTCTTTGGCTGTTTGATGAATGTTTTGTATACTTCATGTTATAGCCCTTTGTTGGCCTATTTCTTGCATAGCATCTTTGGCATATTTGTATACTGATTTGGGGGTTGTCATCTACTGAAAGTAGTCATATTTTTGGTCTCTCTTCAGTGTTTTAGAAGGGTCTTTTTCTGTTTGGGCTTTTCATCTTACACTTGCTTTGTAATGCTCTACTTTGTCTAGAAATGTGTCATGGGTTTAGCCTTGTATATCCTCATGTTTTGACTTGACTTATTGAAGCTTTTGGCCATGATTTCTCTTGTTTTAGGTCTGTTGGCCACTAGTTTTACCATTTTTGGCATGCTTAATGTAGTTGCTTTGCATTGTTGCTTGTAAGCCTTGAGGATGTGATCCATGTATATGCGTTGGATAGGTTATTTAGATGATTTGGAATCATTTAATATGTTATTTCAGTCCCTATACCAGGTTTATATGTCTCCATTTGTCATGCCTTTCATGCTTTGAAGTATTGGTCTCTTATGCTTTAAAAAGGGTGTTGTGCATGCTTGCATGTTTAGAGCATTTTGGGGCTGTCATGCCAAGGTTTTTGGGTGTATTTATGCATGATGGAACTCTGTTCTTGCTTACATAATTCACGTCATGAGTGGTCTTGGTAATGATGGAGGAGTGTTCCCTTTTGGTGCCCTAGACTTGGCCCCATTTGGTTTGCACATTGGCATGTACATTGGTCACAATCTTGGGTGTTTTGCCACTGTTTTGGGTTGGTTTGAGGGCTGCCCCATTGTAGTTAAATCCACCATTGCATGCTTGCCTCATGTTTGTTGCTTAATTGATTCATTAAGTGTTGCTACATGTTAGTCCTATCGCCTAAATTGCCCATGTTTGTATTGCATTTGCACCTTGCATGTTGCATTACATTTGGCATGTTGGCATTTTAGTATTAGGTTGCATCATGGAGCCATGTTTGCATAACATGCATTGCATTACTTGGTTTGGGGTGTCAAACCAAGTGTAAGGGTTGAGATGAGTTCATACTACAAGTGATGCAACTTGTCTCAACTCATGGTCACTAAGGCCCTTGATCTTGACATGATAGGGACTTAGTTCTCATTTGTGTGTTGCATGCATATTGACATTGAAATGCAATCTTGGTTCCTTAGGCTATCATGCACCAAGATGCATAATTGATGGCCCAAGAATCAAGGGTCATGCTCCCTTGAGTCCCAAACATGATAGGGAAGCATTGGCCATGCTTACATATGCCTAAAAATTCATGCCATGCACTGCTTGTCTGCTGCTGCTGTCAAAACTGTCTCCTGCAGGAATTTTGTGCCGACCGGCATTATATAGTGCCGACCGGCACTATATGGGTGGCCGATAACATCATTGACAGCCGGTGACTATTGTACACGGCCGGTGGCCATCCCTCCCAGCCGATGATGTTCTGCAATGCTCATAGAAGGTTCTTTGGGACTTTGACAGTTTTCAGAGAAGAAAAGGCAGTAAAACAGAGGCAACAGTGGCATGGTGCGGACTTTCCAGGCGAGTCGGATTCGAGCATGCATCATTCGCATATCCCAAGGCAGGGCCGAGGCCCCCTTCTTTTTACATTTGATTTAATTTGATAATTAGAAATTTCTGTAATAATTAATTTATTCTGTATTTGGACTGTATTATTTTGGGACTGTATTATTCTTTTGGTCCCTCCGAGCGAGGGCATATTTGTAATAAGTGTGGGTGAGTGTGTGTATGTCTTCCAACCCCCACTTCTTTCTCCCTTTTATTTACCTGCTTTGATGGTTAGTATTAGGACACGTTTATTTTAGCATACCTTATGCAATGCATGCGTGCATCCATACATTTGTTACACATGCATCGGGCTCGGCACATCATACAAACTGCATTGTATTTCAATTCCAAATTGAATACGTGTTATTTGTAGCATTCCACGTGCCATGTTTAGGATAGCCGAGCCTGTCTAGATTGCATCTTTGCATGTGTTGCATTAGCCACTTAACATGAACTAGGATCATGCATATGATTACTAACTGGTTTCTGTTTTGGCTCGGAGTACTACTAGGTGAGCTTTTATGCTTTAGCATATCACATGTGTGTGATTGTTGCCATGATAGCATGATTACCATGAGGCTAGCTGCTTATGTGATATAACTGCTTGAATGCTTGTGGATGGAGGTTGAATTACCTAAATTGGGACAATGCATTAAAAACTGTGAGTTTTAAAGCCCACTAGATAGTGGCAAAACTGTCTTTTCTAAAAGCCCACTCGAGGGCGGCAAAATCTGCATTCTAGCCTACTTACGAGTAGCAAACCATTTTCAAAACAAACATGCAATGTTTTGTTCCAATTTAGGCGATTTGGTCTATGCTTGTTTGCTGTGCGCATAACATAGTAATTCTAGGCTAATAACTGGAATAAGAACATGTAATGTTTTCAAAATCGGATATCACGGTTAGTAGAGGCCGGTCTTCGGACCGGGCGAGAGGGGGTGCTCATAGTTGACCTTCCCCGATCGTACCCAAGCTCCCGAGCCAAGATCACTTTGGTGATGACGGACACGTGGCCTTCGGCACCGAGTCAGGGTTTCCTAAATTTCCTCATTTTAAAATATTTAGGTGGCGACTCTGTATCTGGCAAAGCAGTCCATGTTTGGCACTTCTTTTCAAAAATCAGTTTTTCTTCAAAACGATTTGCCAGAGTTGGACTCTTTGGTTCAAGATTAAGAACCGTGACATTTGAGTCCTTTGAACTATAGTGACCCAATATCGAACCAGAACGGGGGGGAAGTCGCACTCTCTCCCCGGGATGCGTTCGGGGACGTCTACAGCTTGACATGCTGTGTCATAGATGTCGTGTGATACTCAAAAAGATATGAGAGGTTAATACTCACCTCTTCTTCACTCTCGTATTCAGTTTCCATTAGGGTAGCCATTTCGGATTCATCTTACACCATACTCACTTGTGAGTCTTCACTAGAGACTGGAATTGGGTCAATTTCTTGACCCTCTTCGTTCTCATCTCCAGTTTGGAATTCATGTGGTAGTATATGTACCATATTCACTGATACTGGAGAAAACGAGCCAAATTGGATGGCTGGTTGTACCTGTTTCTCCTCTTGGCCACCTTGTTCAACTACTTCAGAAGCATCTTTCATGCTACATTCTGGCACTTCATTACTAACAAACTCCTTCGAATGGTCTGCTTCTGCTGGCTTTTCAACCAAAAATGTCTGTTCAACCATGAAGGCTTCGAACATTTCTTCCTCAACCATTTCTTTCTTTTGGCCTAGACCAACTTCTCCCTCTGTCTCGCTATCACTCTCCATCAAAGCCTTCTCCAATCCTGCTAAACTAGACCTCTCTTTGGCTTTTAGTTCAGAGTGAACTTTGGCCAACTGTTCTCTGCTGCAACCCATTTTGTCCTGTAGAGTTGATTTTGGACTATGGTCTGACTTTGGATTTTTCTTTCCTTCTGTCTGCCCCTCTGTCTAGACCAATGAAGAGCTTTCTCCACTTTCTTTCAGGTCTTTCTGGTACTGAGTGTACCTACGCTGGATCTTCCTCCTTTGTGATCTAGAAATTACTGGGACCATGTTTGGTTCCTTTGTTTTTGGATGCTTTAGTAACACCCAATTATTTGGGACTACCAGGGAAGGTTTAACCATTGTACCCTGATCTCCAACAGCATTTCTTTGGGCAGGTATCTCCCTAGGTTTGTTCTACATGACAAACCAATCTAGGACTCCAGGTACCCATGAACCCACCAACTCAGTCGTTGAGCTGTCTTTTTCTTCCTTCGAAGCCAATTTCGAAGCTGTCTGTGAATGCCATTGCTTAGCCCTGACTCCTTGTTTTGGGCCTAATTCAGGCCTTCCATGAAGGTGGCCACTTTCCATCTTATGTGAGGCTGGTCTAGAGGGCCAATTTCTAGCTTTGCTCCCATAACTTGAACCTACTTCAGTCCTTCTTTCAAGACGATTGCCTTCCATTCTGTAATAGTTGGGAGGTCTGGACTCATTTAAAGGCCTCTTACCCTTTGATTGCATTCTAGTAACTGCTGATCCAGCTATGATTGGCTGCTGTCTAGGACCAGTTGGATATGGCCTTTTGTTATGAGCACTGGTTGGCTTAGGACGTCCCTGCACACCCCTGTAGTATTACTTCCCATCAATTGGAAGCCCTTTCAGCCACTTATAGCTCAACCTACACCTGTGACACATTCTTTGGATAACTGCTGCCTCTAAAGAGTCATCATCCAGCGCTTCCTCATCAGAGTCTTTTTCCTGACCTGTAGAGCCTTGTCCAACAACTGGTGAACTTCTAGTGTCTTTCTTGACAGTAGTCTGGCTGGCAACATGCATTTGCACATTGACCTCTTTCAAATCCTTCAAAGATAAATTCTGGAAGTCTGGTACAACAACATTACCTGCACTTTCTCCAACTTCTGGGAATGGATTACTGTCGATCTCCATGGCCTTTTCTACTTTAGCTGGGAATTTTAAACTTCCTTTCCGAATTTGTTCTTAGATCCTATCTCGAAAAACAATACAGTTTTTAGTCGAGTGAGACCAAGAATTATGCCGTTTACAATACACTTTTCCTTTAAGTTCATCTGGAGATGGAATTTTGACTCCTTTTGGTAACTTAAGGAAGTTGGCCGCAAGCAAATGATCAAAAATGTCATCTACCTTTATTAAATCAAAAGAGTATTTCCTATGAAGGTCTTTCTTTTTAAACTACTGGTCAATTGTTGTGTCCTTATGAATTAATGCTTCACAGATCACAGGTTCTTTTCCCACAATCTCTGCTGCATCAATCTCATAATTAGGATCTCTATAATATGTCTTGTATGATGCATTATTTCGATCTTGTTCTTCCTCTAGTATTGCTTCATACCTAGACATCTTATAAGTTAGTTCCACTAAGTCTCTAAACTCAGTTGAGTCAAACTTCTTTCGAAGCCTAAACTCTAAGCCATTTTGAGCCAATCTCACGAATTCTGGCTCTGGTAGGATGACCCTACATTTGTTTCGTGCTCTTTTAAATCTGGCAATAAATTGAGCAGCCTTTTCATCATGCCTTTGGCTCAATCTTGCCAAATCTGCCATGGACACTTCTGGCTCCGTTTGGAAGAATTGGGTATGAAATGCCTCTTCCATTTGTTGCCAAGTCTAAATGGAGCTAGGCGTAAGGTTAATATACCATACGAAGATTGCCCCTGTAAGAGAATTTGGGAACAATCTTAACTTTATGTAATCATTATTGGTAAATTCACCACATTGAGCAGCAAACCTAGCAATATGCTCCACTGTTGACCAGTTTCCATTCCCATAAAAAAGGGCAAAGTCTGGTATCCTGAATCCTCTTGGGTATTCATGTACCCTATCCACCCATTCTGTATATGGTTTCCTGTACACAGGAGTTTGAACCCCCCGAGCCATTGATCCACACATCTCTCTAATAATATCAGCAATTTGGTCCCTAGGGACCATATTTTGTGCCTGTTAAACCACTAGAGGAATAAACACAAGATTTGGTGGACAACCTTGTGCCTGGGGTCCTCTTGGTCCATAAGGTGGTATATTTGGGACTGGTTGTTCCTGTGGTGCCAGCTGCTGTTAGGGATATGGGTGACCCTTTTGAGCCTGTCCTGCGAAAGGTACTAGAACAGGTGTTGTGTCTCTTCCAGTTGTAGGAAAACCTTCCAACCCCTCGGGTATAAATTCGAATAAAGGATTAGTGAACCCCTTCATGCCAGGTATGGCTTCGAACATGGGATTTGGAACCATTCTTATGACATTTTCTTATACTGGGCCAGATCCACCAATTTGCATGGCTTCACTGTTAAGTACTGAGGCATTTTGACCTGCTATAGGCCTCGAAATAGGTTCATACCAAAACTGAAGTGATGGTCTTTCATAGTTCTGATTACTAGTTTGACCATTAGAATGTCCATTAATTTGCATAGGTTATTTATCTCTAGCCAATCTTTACTGAGGGACATTTGAGATTTCCTCCATGTGTCTTATGTTTGTTGGTTGATGGGTATTCATTCAATCCAAAAAGGATGTTGCCCATCTTTCCATTGTGTTCATTAACTGCTGTCCCATGGCATCTACTAGGCCACCACATGGATTCATTGGCTGAGTAGATGGAGCAGTGAATGGTCCAATTCCTTGGCCTCGTCCAATATTATGAACATGTGGTACTTGTTCCGAAGTGTTGGTCTGTTCAACCATAGGTTCTAATAAAATTGGTGTCTCCACAGGATGTGTTATCACATTATCTTCTGAATTAGATATTTCTATCTCTCCTTCTACACCTTCTTTTTATCGTTCATTTTCTCCTTGTCTTCTACGTCCAACCATTTCAATTAGTCCCACTGGGCGTACCAAAAATATATGTTGTTTTTTTAAGCTTTCGAAGGTTATTATTGTAATTGTGAGCGTGCCAGCAAGGATCAATTAGTCCTTACAGAAAATTAATTGCCAACCAATTATCAGACGATTGTGTTTTAGTTCTTTCAGCCTCAATGAAGAGGACTTTTATTGGTGGCTTGATTTGGGAGAATTAAGCAAACAATAATCAAATGAAGAACAATTGAAGCATTTCATTAAAATAAAAAACTTACAATGATCTAATTCAGCCTCATAGAGGTTTACAGCAACAATCTACTTGAAATTACTCCTATGAACGAAGTGCAGTGTAGGAATTTTAAAGTACAGAAATGTAAAGAACAGGAAAGGAAATAAAGTAGAATAACACTGGTTTTTTGGATTTGAGTCTGGGGCTTTTTTCTAGGGGCCTTCTCTGCTATTTATACTTCTTAATGATGACCATCGAACTGTACTTTTAACCGTCGAATCGTTCCTCCATGATCGCTGATCATGTTGCCTTATAGTTAGCTCCACTATGCCATCACTTGCAGTTAGGCTTCCCTCCTGTTTTTAAATTTGAATGTGAGTAACCGCTGAAGCTACATCACTTTCCATCTCTTTATTGATTCAGTGCTACGCAGATCTTGTAAGAACCAATACTAACTGCCACGTGTACGATCACGATCGAAAACTTGAATAGTCTTCCCGTATTACCCTTAACCTACTACGGGTTGAACTGTGATTGGCTTTATACAAAATATGTAGCCAACAGATTGACATACTTTTTTTTTTCTTGGACAATATATATTGAGAACCTTATAAAATGAACGGTTCAGACTATCAAAACAAAACTTGTAATGTGCCTTACGAGCCTCTCAAATTCTCTCATATTGAGATACGAAGATGTGACAAATTCAACCATTAAAAAAATAGCCAAGTATATATTTGAAATACATTACTTATTATCTTTAAAGATTTTAGAGTTTATGTAAGGAAATAAATAGCATTGCCACTCTTTGAGCTCATTTTGAAGGATATTTGGGCTAAAATAGTCATATAAGATAAAATAGGCTATTTTAACTAAATAGGATAAAATATCACATCAAACCCATAATCATTTTATTTTTTTTCTCACAAAAGTCAAAAAAACTAAAAAACCTATTTCAAACAAGACTTTTTAGCCTCCGACTAAAGTAATCAAAAAGCTCAAAATCCAACCCACATCTCAGACGAGCTCTTTAGTAGTTTGAACTTTCTAGTTTGTTCTAAAATTTTGTGTTGGTAATTGATGCTATAAAAAAATAAAAATATTACAAAAAAAAATTACAAATTATAAAATTTTAAGTCTCATTTGACAAGAGTAAAGTGACTAAATAAGTATAAAAAGTAGGAGTGAGCAGCGGATATATCGATATACCCAAACTGACCGAACCGAACCGAACCGAACCGAACCGATCTGCCGCATTTTGGATGGATGCGTGATGATGAGCAGACAGTTACAGATTAATTTTTTCTAATTCACCTACTTTTGGACAGATAGCGGATTTGAGGTTCTTTTGGCCGCAACCGAACCGTCAAACCATGAACACCCCTAATAATTTGTAAGATTTTATATTTTCAATTTGTTTAGATATTCTGTTTGTATTTTCAATTAAAAAAGAGTTTAAATATTTTGTTGAATATATTATGTTGAAAAAGAGTTTTTAACTTGAATATATTTTTCGAATTGAAAAAAAATAAATGTATTATTTATCTATATTTTTTGGTTTTCAAATCTAATTCTAAAAATAATAATTAAAAAAGATGATATATACTAGTTGGTTTTTGTTTTCAAAAACATATATAGATGTAACAATACAGAGGCATACAATCTCTACTATTACTCTGTTCATAATTTTGGTAGTTTGAATTATTTTTATATTTTAAGAACCACAGATTGTAATACTTTACATGGATGATGCATGTTGTGATTGTAATATATGGATGAGACATGCAATGATTATAATATTCTAAAATTTCAAACTTTCTTTCTTTATTGTAATATTATTTTAATTCATTGACTGTAATATTATTTTTATTTTAAAAAGAAGGAAGTATATAAATTGAATTATATTAAAAATTTATAAATTTTAAATCGCCGAATTGACAAAACGTGTAAAGTACATAGACTATTTGAAATAGTGTTTCTCTCTCTCTCTCTCCGAATTTATATTTAACGTTTACTTTATTTATTTATCATAAATTATTTTCAAATAGTGTTTTCCTCTCCTTCTCTCTCTATCTCTGTCTCTCTGTCTCTCTCATTTGAAATTCTTCGAGCAGTGTCCATGAAATGGGCACCAGTCTCTCAAACAGCACAATTGCACACCATTTTACAGCTACTCATACAAGACCCACCTCAGTTTTCATCATACGCATCCATTTTTCAGCTCTTGACTGGTCACAAGACTCGCAATTCCCTCAAAATCGGCCAACAAGTTCATGGCCACATGGTCCTCCGAGGCCTCCAACCCAACGCCTTTGTTGGCGCCAAAATGGTTGCAATGTACGCTAGCTCAGGTGATTTAGACTCTGCTGCTCTCATATTCAATCACATTACTCACCTATCATCATCTCTTCTGTATAATTCGATTATTCGTGCATATACTGTATATGGGTACTTCGAAAAGACAATTGAAACTTACTTTCAAATGCACTTTCTTGGACTTATGGCTTGCAATTTTACATACCCTTTTGTTTTGAAGTCGTGTGCGGACTTATCGAGAATTGGGTTGGGAAGATGTATTCATGGGCAGAGTTTGAGAACTGGGTTGGGGTTTGATATGTATGTCGGGACTTCTTTGATTGATATGTATGTGAAATGTGGTGAATTAAGTAATGCTCGTATGGTGTTTGATGAATTGCCTATGAGAGATGTTTCGTCTTGGAATGCTTTGATTGCTGGGTACATGAAAGATGGGATGATTCATGTTGCCGAGGATTTGTTTGGAACGATGTCCAATAGGAATATTGTTTCTTGGACAGCTATGATATCGGGATACTCTCAGAACGGATTGGGGGAACGGGCATTGTGTTTGTTTGAAGAGATGTTGAAGGAGGGTTCAGAGGTAAAGCCGAATTGGGTGACAATTATGAGTGTACTCCCTGCTTGTGCACATTCCGTTGCTCTTGAGCAAGGTCAAAGAATTCACAAGTTTGCTAGGGGTGTTGGTTTAGATTCGAATCCTTCTGTGCAGACTGCACTGGCTGCAATGTATGCTAAATGCGGGAGCCTCGTTGATTCCCGGTTCTGTTTTGATCGAATACATCCAAACAAGACAGGTTTGGTTGCTTGGAATACCATGATTACTGCATATTCTTCTCATGGATATGGGGTGGAAACTGTGACTACTTTTGAGGATATGGTACGGGCTGGGATTCAACCTGATGAAATCTCATTTACGGGTTTGTTTTCAGGTTGCAGTCATTCTGGTCTTGTCAATGCTGGTTTGAAATATTTCAACTGTATGAGTTCAGTTTATTCAGTGGAACCAAGGTATGAACATTATGCTTGTGTTGTGGATCTTTTGGGCCGTGCTGGTCGATTATTGGAAGCAAAGGAGCTCATTTATCAAATGCCAATGCAAGCAGGACCGAGCATTTGGGGTGCATTGTTAGCTGGTTGTAGAAAGTACCGGAATTTGGAGATAGCAGAGATAGCAGCTGGAAAGCTCTTTGTTTTAGAACCGGAGAACAGTGGAAATTATGTTTTGCTCTCAAATATGTACGCAGAAGCTGGGATGTGGGAAGAAGTAAACAATTTGAGAGCTCTATTGAAATGTGAGGGTATGAAGAAGAATCCCGGAAGTAGTTGGATTGAGATCAATGGCAAATCTCACTTGTTTCTTGGAGGAGATAAATCTCACCCACAATCAAAGGAAATTCACTTGTTATTGGAGGCCTTGCCTGAGAAGATAAAGGCAGCTGGGTACATACCAGATACTAGTTTTGTGCTGCATGATGTTAGTGAAGAAGAGAAAGAATGTAACTTAAAGACTCATAGTGAGAAGCTGGCAATTGCATTTGGGCTTCTTAACACAAGCCCAGATACAGTTCTTAGAGTGACGAAAAATCTTCGAACCTGTGGTGACTGCCACACGTTCATAAAATTCATTTCGAAAATCTATAGGCAGGAGATCATTGTGAGAGATGTGAATCGTTTCCATCATTTTAAAGAAGGGTCTTGTTCTTGTGGAGACTATTGGTGATTAAAAGAGAGGTTATTTTCGAAAGGGGTTTTCTCTAAGATAGTATTGAGTTCTTACTCCTTTAAGTCTATATTTGTGGTAAACCATGACAAGTAATCATGTTTGTCACAAATGTTTTGGCAATGTTTTTATTGGCTATACTGTTTCCCACTAATGCAGTCATTGATATATATATATATATATATTTTGTATTATATGAATCATCTCATCCATACTTTGTTTTATCTTGTTAGTATTATGATAGCAGTGCTGCTAAAAGAAGAGAAGGTGCCAAAGATGCCAAGTGTTGCAAGCAAGAGGCTGCCAAATGTCACAAAGCTGGGGAAGGAGTTAGCAAGTAGTTGGAAGTTGGCTAGATTAACTAGCAGTCAAGTTCTGTTTTGAATATTAGTTACTCTGTTTTGAGAGAAAATATTGTATCAATAGAGATCAGAAAGAGGGTGTGTATTGTTTTCTAAAACTTGTATCTTCATTTTTTTTATCATGAATAAAACTTTGCAGAAGCAGCCATTGCTCTGCTGATTTTCTTCTCCGATTGCTTCATTTCCCTTTCAACTTCTTATGAAAATCTTTGTATTATATTACAGCAGGGGATAATTGGAACTACTTTTAGCAGCATCATACTATAATAAAAATTTACACCAGTTACAACTGCTTTTCTCAGAGGTCTATCCTGTTCATATTACAAAGTGTAATACTACTATTATTGCATGGATTAAATACACTGTTGGTTCCCAAAGTATGCGCGCTGTTTCATTTTGGTCCCTAATATTTCAGTTATGTCAATTTGATCTCCAGTTTAAATGTGGACAAAAATTGATTAAGTTGGTGATCAAATTGACACAACTGAAATATTAGGAATGAAAATAACATAGAACACATACTTTGGGGAACAACAGTGTATCACTTGACCTTTTTAAAGCAAGGCTCAATCATCCGAGCAGCCCCTTTTTCTTGATGGCGAAGAGGGTGATAGCAAATAAAACAAAAAAACTACCAACCATCCCAACAAAGCATTCATCAAATTGGAGGGGGACTCCAAAATCAAAGAGAGGGATGCGGATGTTCATGCCGAGCACACCTGCAGTCACAATGCCAAAACTGATTAGTACAAGTGCAGTGCTGATGACAACCCCTACTCGCAACAACTGGTTCTGTTTGTCATCCAATATTATGTTGATGTAGTCCTCCGTATCGTCCACGTATTCTCGCATCTGACATATCCAAGAGAGAGTGTGTGTGTATGAGAATAACAGTAATGTTGCGTATTCATAAAAGCACTTAGAATTTGAAATGTATGGATCATATTCATTCTAAATGCAATCTCTACGTTATGGAAAATTTTGTGACTTTTTAGGACTTTTCTTTTTGGTTGCTGAGTATGACTCTTGACTATGAAAAATAAAATAACAAAAGACTTGCTGAAAGCAATGAATGTTTTGGACAGAGAATCCAAAAATAAAGGCATAGTGATGTGCACTTATTTCTCACCTAAAGGTTGGTAAATAAAATGAAAATTTTATACATATAAATAGATTTTTTTTTCCTTCAAATTTTCTTATCAGTATACCTTGTTACCTTATGTCTAATGATATGAAATCTAGTAACAAATCTATTAATACATAGCTTAACTTTAAAAATAAAATAATAATAATAATAATAATAACAATAACAACAACAACAACAACAACAACGTATACATACAGTGGATAGTTTGTTCAACGCTCCATCAAGTTGGACAAAGTATACTTCCAATAACTTCTCCAACTCATCAATCTTTGGCTTCTGTCCACTCCCTACTCCGCTGCTACTTTTGTTGCTCCTTATCTCTTCTTCATCACTGAAACTTACAAGGCTACTTTAGTCATTTTACATTTAAAAAAAAAAAAATCCTGATATAATTTGCTAGGATCTTACATTTTCTCAGTTCACGTTTTCTCAATTGATGCACTTCAAATTTTCACACCTTTGGTTCGGAAGCTTAATTAGTACCGAACAAAAATGCATGATATATGTTTGTCCTACCGATTGATCAAAAAATTAAAAAATAAAAAAGCCTTTAATATATACATGTAGCATGTTAAGTTATTACCTGTAATCTTCTAATACGACGGTGTCATCTTCATCTATGTTATTTTGTTTTGATTCGGAATCTTCAAATTGAGGAGAAAAAAGCTTAGCAGTGAGGTACATTTCGGCCATATCCATATCATCATCCAATAAATGTTCAAGCTCATCTCTCAGCTGGCAACCATAGTAGTATAGAACTCAATTAAAATGCTTATTATCAGAACATGCATCATAAATTGGAGCATTTGAAGTGTGATTTGGTAATGTTAACAATTGTGTTCTATTCACATAAAACAAGAGAAATATGTTTTTTGGCAAAAAAAAACATGTTTGGTGTAGTTATTTTCAAATGTAAAAACAAAAACAAAAACATATGTTTGATATATGAGTTGCTTTACGCTGTGTTTGGTTGGGAGATTTGAAAAGGGATTTGGAAAGGGAAATGGAAAAGTAAAGTGAAATGTGAATAAAATATACCTATATTTCACATAGTTTCACATATATTTTCCCTTTCTCTTTCCAAATCACTCTCCAAATCCCCCAACCAAACACAGCATTAGGGATAATTGGCGGAGGATAGGGGTGGCTACAAGGGCAGTAGAATCAAGATGCACTAAAAAAATAAAAATAATTGACTAAATTATAAGATGGAAGAACAAAAATTCAAAACAAATTTTAAAAATTAAACAAAACAAGGTCAGTTTCTCAGAACTTTTTAAAGCGTAAAGGTTAGCAAAGACTATATTTTACCTTACCCTCTCTTTTACATTTTTGACAAATTCTCAACCATTGTGATTTTGATCAATCATTATACAACCCTCCTCTATTCTCAAACCTGAAAATCTTTTATTATTAATTACCTTTTGGACACGGACTGTCATAGCAACCAAACGACTCTTAATAGCTCTGACACGTTGAAGATTGAGTGTGCTAACTCTTATTGATAACTCATCTAAAGTTGGATATGCTTCTAGCTCCAATGTGCCCGTCTGAAATAGACAATCAAACACATTAAGCAAAAATCATTCATAAAATTGATCTAAATATTGGCCAATGCATATTTCCTTTTTGACATCCCGATATCAATACATCCAATATACCTGTAGGAATGACAATCAGTTGTGTATCGGCTGGTTCACTATTCACTTCAATTCATAGTTGATTCACAATCAATACAGTGCGGTTAATAATTTTAAAATTCACAATCGTATCACCTAATTCCTAATACATATTACACTACGACCAATACTGATTCGTCTTCCCATACCATTATTTAAAACCTTTCAACCATTATTTTTGGAGGGGATGGAGGGAAGAAGCAAATATATTTTGCGTTTCCTTGGTTGCCAAATAAATCATTGATACACATTTTTTTTTTTTAAATAATAATTATAAATAATATAAAAAAAAAATCAAATACCTCTGATTCAAGACACCTGCAAACAAACTCTAGGCAGATTTCAAGCACTCTGAACTCAAAAGGTGGTACCTTTGAGCTGCCCACTTTTGATGATGTGTTGAATGAAATTTTAGGACTGTTGTTGTCACTTGCTTCTTGTGGCACCCCTACCTTAGATGGTAATGGTGAGTCCTCTATTGTCTTTTCACTTCCATCAATCCCCTTTGCAGTGAAAAAAGATTATCAATTTACTTACATTTTTAAAATGATCATCAATCTTAAGAATGTACTTAGAATCCCATATGCAAACAATTTTTTTCAGTCCCTTTAAAAGCATTTTTGTATATGAACTATTGCTTTCAACCACCATTAAGCAATATATATAATCAGTTGTCATATATATTAGTTGAATCTATTTAGAAAAAGGAATCAATCTACAAAAATGTATATATATATATTATAGAAACAGACACAAAAAGCACAATAATCCCACTAATCAGATTATGGTTATTTGGTTTTTCCCATCGATATCCCCACTATCTAACTTGTCAAACCACTGTAACTTCTATGTTCGTTTATACAAATATTATATATATTGTGTGTTCGTACACCATAGTTTATAAAAGTTTATTTTCTTTTCTTTTTCTTTTTCTTTTTATTAAAGATTTTTATTGAAGTAAGGGGTTGTAATCTATATTTTCTTTTCTCACACTCAGCAGAACAACATTAGCAAAAACCAAAACAGTTGATGCACCAACAAATATCATATTGATGCACCAAAAACACCAGTGACCACATTATTTATTTAGTAGAAGTAGATTCCTTACAAAAGATAAGTAATTTTTTATTTTTTACTAATAAAAAAAACTTACAGTATTAACATTACAGAGTTTGAGCTCAAGATCTTGAACAAAAGGAGCAACACCAGGATCCTTGGGATTAAGAACAAGCATTTCATTTGCAGTGATGATAGCTTTAATATGCTCCAAGTTCACCACAATTGCCCTCTCTCTCCCAAGTATCGTAGACGGATACGAAAGCGTAGGATCAAGAATCCTCAAATCGCGAGCAGGAATCCCCGTCCTGCGCATGATCGAGTGCTTCCCAACCTCTTCGATCCGCGACTTCCCCACTTGCGAAACCACAAGCCACTGCTTCGTCACGACACCCTTTGGCCGCCTTGCCAACCTTGTCGAAGTGATCTCCTTATTGGAATCCTCCATTGTTGTGATCATTTCTTGGTCTTTGGTGTTGGAGAGGGTTGAATTTTGGAGTTAGGTGGTGCAAAGAAATGAAATCATGATTCAATTCTACACAATATGTAATGAGATAAAACCTCTATTTTGGTTTTAAAAAACACTTTTTTGTTAGTTCATTCGGTGTAAATGTTTATCTATGGCGGGAAAGTCTGGTAACTAGGGATAGTTACAACTTGCCCACATGGGTTTTGGTGGGTAGGGTTCAAGTGAGGGACCTCTCTTTATCTATGGCGGGAAAGTTTGTTAACTAGGGATGGTTACAACTTGCCCATATGGGTTTTAGTGGGTAGGGTTCAAGTGAGGCACCTCTCTCTCTCTCTCTCTCTCTCTCCACCATAAATCAAGCACGCAATCTAGATCTCTTGCAAAGTCCAAGTGATTATAGTAATGTTGTTTTTAACATTCTACGGCAAGTAGGTAGGTATATATCTCCATGCCGAGATTAAATTATTAACTGATGAGCCGTAAACTCTTTGTGTACGGTTATCCAATGACCATGCAATACGTGTTCAATATCATTAAACATTTACTTCTGTTGGCTGTTTGACCAAACTTGAAGAATTTTTTTTTTTGAGAAAATGGGATCTGGTGATGTTGTCTTCATTATTACTACTGTTGAAGCCATATATACATAGCCGGAAAAATTGAAGAGTGTTTTTCTGGCATCAACTGTTTTCGGCAATGATGACGGTGAAGTAGAGAGCTTCAGGGTTAAAAGCAAGAGGTTGGGTGAAGTTGATCTGTCATTTTTAATGATGGAGTGACAGGAAGCACTTGGACAGATGAGCTTGGGTGAATTGTCGGATTCCTTTTTATTTCTACTCTACAAAGTTGTCTCCGGCGATTGGAACACTATTGGGCTTTGTGGAAAAGTGAGAGGCTGATCTAAACGGAAGGGAATGAGACATTGACAGTGAAAAGTCTACATTTGCCAAAGTTGAAGATATCAACTTCACAATTAAGTTGACCTATTATCCATGTTCATCTCTACACAGCGACAATACATTCTCTTTTCTCATCTTTCCTTCATCTACCCTTGCACAGTAAGTTTAGAGTTATTAAAATTGAAGATCTCAATTCTACGGATAAAATTAGTGAATTGGGAGATTAATGTACACTTATATTAATGATTTAAACTATTCATTTTATATAACAAGTTAATAAGAACATAAATACAAAAAATTAGATTGATCATATATAAGTAATTATATGATTAAATCAAATAAATATTATAATGCATAAAAGGTATATTCTTAAAAATATGAAAGGCTTATACATAACACTAATATAATAATATGACAATCGATGTTAAATTAAGAAAAATGCTTGGGAGCACTAATTAGTGCTCCTACTAATTAGGTGGCAGTGGGTCCCGCCAGAAATGATGTGATGTTTTGGTCTTAGAGTTGTATTTTTTTTGTTTTTTTTCTATTTTTTTAATGCATTAGTGCTATTAGTGGTGATATTTTTAGTGGGATGAATCATTGTTGTTAAATTAATTTAATTTTTTGTATTAATAATTTTATGAAAAAATGATGTATAAAGAGTATGTTCATCACGGAATAGAGATTATGGATCGGTTCTTCCCAATTGATATTTAGATGGACTACAAAGATATGCTGTTATGAAATGTTGGAAGTATATATTCAAAAAGGTGTGATATATTTAGTGGCTACCATTGTTAGTAGAAAAGAATGCAAAATTACGTTAAGGAGTCAAATATATTTTAAAACTGTTTAGAATTATAGGTTTATGTATTTTTATTTGTAATATTCAGGTGGATAGAGGTGGACAATATAAAAACTGGTGTTATTAAATGTGTTTCAGCAAGTGATTTCAGTTGTATTGAACTTGCTTTGCCTAATTTATTTTCTCATTTGAGATTGAGATATAAATAAAAGAGTATTAAGGTTGATAAAATATTCCTCCTTTGCGCACCCAATATCAATGGGTTGGTCAGAGTAAATGTATACGATCGGAGATTAGATAGCAATGACAGTTTGTGGGCGTATTTTGTTTTCCCCGTGGACTATTAGTGCAAATTAGTATATTATGGGAATGGTTATTATTCCATTAATGATAAACAGGTGCCATGACTTGAAGATTTGAATATTAAAAGAGGTGTAACATATATTGTAAAATGAAGGGTATTTGAAGTATTCTACGAATGAGATGCGAAAAGATTAGCAAATGAGAGTCTCATCTATTGTTGTGTTATCTAAAAAATATACGATAGCGAATGTGGATGTTTGGCATTGTGCCTCGACCAAAGCTATTCCGATTCTTGCACAGACTACATCTGTTGGTTTACCTGAGAGGCGGAGAGATTTGTTGTTGGGAGGTTTTAGGGAAAGTAGTTCAGTTATTAATGAATGAAGAGGTCGTCTCAGCATGTCCGAGATCGATATACGCAAATCTAGAGGTGGTGATGGTACTAGTGATATTGATCATGGTCTATTAATTTCAGAGGTTGGTGCTGTTAGGAAAGACGAAGTTAATAAGAGATGGTCCGTTGTTATGGATGGTCTATAATTTTCTGATGTTTCACGAAATGTAATCATGAGTGTGAAGAAGAATGACAATATTGTTGTTGATGAAAAGGGAAATGTAATAAGTAAATAAAAGTTTAAGTGATTACATAAATAAAATTAATAAAAATTTTCATTAATCATGACAGTGGTTAGATTTACATTAAACCATTCTCTCATTTTTTGGGATATTGCATCTAACCAACTACTGTCCCCATTAATTAATATAATACAAGGAATTTCTCCTCTAATGGTGAGATCTGGTTGGAATTTAACAAATACATGGAAGTCTTTCTAACAACCTACTAAATTCTTCATTAGTTCGGTTGAGATTGTCAAGTATTTAATGTTGTCTATGACATTGTAGACGGCGTCTTGATCGTAGTCTTTGAAATTCATTTTGCCAGAGAAGTAGTTGTGTCGTCCGAGACTTTTGGCCCAGACAGTTTTTCCTATTCTCGAAGGTCCTTCGAGGCAGAGGGAGATTGGGCGGATGGGCCGCTGTTCTGGATCCTACGGTCAGAGGATGATGAGAGTTTTTCGTTAGTATGTAAATCGTTGATATTATTTTTGTGTATTCCTAATCTAATCTAGTCGTCTTCACTTCAAACCAAGAGAGAACAATTTTGACATAGCTTGTATTTTACAAAATTTTGACTTACAAGCAAATATTATTTTCAGCCTAATTTTTTACTTCTTCATTTAAAAAAGGAAATGAATTAAAGAAGCCAGTATATGGAGGTCGCTCTCGTTTGTAATGATCCCTCGAAAATATTTTTAATTTGGGGTATTTTGTAACGTAATCGGCGAGACATCTTTCTTTGCAGAGTGCAAAGAATTGTTCATCTATTTTTGCTTATGCAAGTATTTCCCACCATAGTTCATCTATGTTAGGATTTTTCCCTTTAGATGAAAATTCTTCCCATTCTATGAAATCGCCCCCTTTTTATATATAATGTCAACTTGTTGTTGGAGAATGGAATTTTTCTATATTTGGATGATAGATTCTCCCATTGGTTTCGATGAGATCAAAAAATCTCTAGTTGGAGGTTTGGATTTTCTTTGTGCATTGAACCATGGCATGAAGGTGAGGGTTTCCATCTTCATAGAGCTCCCTTGCAACAAGTATGTAGTATGGAAGATAGACTAGTTAAAGAAGGGATTAGAGGAGCTCTAGGAGTTGTTCTTTTGGGCAAGGGCATTGTGGGTATGTGAGGAGAACATTCTTGGCATAGAAACGGAAAGAGGCTTAGTGAGGCATTTTGTAGTAGTAAACAGTAAACTCACACTAGTCGTACAAGGGCTTCATATTAGTTAAAAAAACTTGGTGTAGATGGTGTGAGTTGGGGGGCACTATATTAATATTACCAGTGCCCCCCTCCTCCTCGGGCACTGATCTGAGCTGTCCATTCATCGATTATTGACACGTGTATGGATGTAGTTAAAAGGAAGTCACACCCGGGCCCAAGTACGAGTGGTGTGAGTACTTTTGATTCCTTTGTCGGGTAGTGCTTTACACGTGTCACGTTTGCGCGATTTGTGTGGTTTTAAAGTAAAGATATTTTCAGACAAAGTGATATAAAGCAAAGGTTGGAAAATTATTGTGCTTTTGAATTCTTTTGAATTGAGAATCTTTAACCTTACTCATGAACCAATTTCGCTATTTATTTGGTACCATAATACATATGCCTGTGCAGAGGTATATACTTTTGCAGTGGGATAACTATTGTGGTAAGGTTGCTTTTTGGTACCTTTTCGACCCTCATTTTCTGTCATTTTTTGTTGTTGATTGTATTGGTATACAATGTTGTACTGCTTAGAAGAGTATTCCGATAATTACGGTGTGACAACCCTCACCTCTGATTAGTGTTAAACTGTGATTGAGCATGATAAGTAATTAATTAGAATGAAATTCTAATCTGTTTGCATGAGTGTGTTGCTTTCAATGCATTTCTATATGTTTGTCATTTAATGATCTGTTCATATTTTGACTTCAAATTGCAAATTGAAAGCCTTATCGGTGACCGATTCAGAAATTGCTTAGTGTTATATGCTAATTAGGATTTATATGATTTTATGGTAGGTTTAATTAAAATTTGATTTAGAATGATTAAATTAGAATAAATAAAGTTAAATTACATTAGTTTGCATGTACTACCAAATTGCCATTGAGTGGATTAGTGCTAGGCCATTTATTTAGTCTTGATTCATATATGTTTGGCATCATTCTTCATCACTTTTCCTAGACCAAAACCGTGAGAGAGAGGGAGAGTAGGAGAGAATTGATTTCATCAAGAATTGGCTTGGAAAATTAGAGGAATTGAAGAAGATTTGCAAAATTGAGCTAGCATACTTGAAATTCAAGACCTAAGGTAGGAAATTCACCCTCTTGAACTTGAATTTAAGTTGTTTCTTGCATAGTTCATGGAATATTGGAGATTAGAGTCAAGTTATAGCCTAAAGAGTTGAATTGAGTAGCAATGTATGCATGCATGTCCATATCATTGAGTTTAGAGATCATTTACATGAGAATTTCCACATGCATGTCCATATTTTGGTTGTAGTCCATGAATTCACCATAGTTTTGAGTTCAATCTTGCATTTGATCATGTTTTGGAGCATTGGAATTCATAGGAACTCATGTATGTGATGTTCTTGCATTATTCTTCAAGTTTCATTCAATATTGTGTTCAATTGGCTTACCTTTGGGCTTGATTTTACAAATTGATCTTCAAAAACATGTTGTAGTATGGGTTTTCAAGTGTTTTCCAGAAAAGTGGCCCAAGAGGTTGAGTTTTGATAAGTTTAATTCTTGGTTTGAGCTTTGGGAGCAAATCTGGAAATTCCAAATTTTGGTTTCCACGCTCAAGCAAAGGATTCTACGCTCGAGCGACCATCTTTTTGTTCAGAGCCCCGCTCGAGCAACGGAATGCTGGCTCGAGCGTAGATTGCAAGCTCTCAGGTTTTTGTGCACGCAGACGCACGCTCGAGCGAAGAGCTGTGTCTCACGCTCGAGCGAGCATCGAGCGGAGAATTTCAACAACCAGTACTTTTTACATTTTTACAGACCGCTCGAGCGAGGGAGTCCACGCTCGAGTGACCCCTCTGTTTTGGTAAGCTCGCTCGAGCGTAGAAAGCCACGCTCGAGCGAGACCCCTGTTTCAGCAAAAATTTGAAAAGTGTTTTAAAGTACATTTTTGCATCCTCATTCCATCCTATGCATTCCTAGGCCAAATTTAAGGCATCTTAATGAGGATAATGTTATAGAACCACACCGAGTCAAGTTAAGGGGCTAAGTTATTAATCCCAAGTGTGTAACTTAGTGTGTGTGTTCGTTCTGCAACTGTGTAGGGTTGGCACCCGAGGACGCTGACTAGCCTATTTGTAGCCCAGTACTCTGTGAGTAATAATGTTGTAAAGATACGTTCAATTACAATTATTTCTGAACGATTGATTGCACTGCTTTCTGAAATAACACTGTTTACTGAATGAATGTTTGTCCTATTTGTAAACTATACTCATGGCATCCATAGCAACTTACTGTTACTGTTACTGCTACTGTTACGGAGATCTTTGTCAGTTCCAATGTTTGGAACTACTACTGTTTATTGTCATGATGGCCATTAACTGACTGTTCGGTCTATTAAGACCTACTGTACTGTTTTGCTATTGGACGTACCACGTATGACTGGTATGATTTCTAAATGACTGATATGGCATGAAATATGAGCCACTGACTAAATAATTGATTTACTGATGCAAATGACTGTTTTAATTAATGAAAGGACATTCATTCTTAACCCCTTTACGCATATGTTATTCACTGGGCTTTAGCTCACTGTTTATATTTATATGTAGATGTCCAGGCACTGGACCGGAGCTAGATGCATTGAGTTAAGCTTTCGTTTTGTCGAGCCAACCATTGTGACTCACTTTGAGGTTCCAAGTTTGTTCAAGTTAAGGCTGTTTTGGGGTGTCTCAGTTTCACCCTGTTGTCTCTGTTTTGTAATAAATGTTTTAGACTTGACTGTACAATTATGGTGAAGGGATTGGGTCCCTAACCTGGACGTTTGTGTATATGACGTATATATATATGTTTTGGTTATGAATGTGGCTTGTTCATATAAGTCTTTTTGCATTTAGATTTTCACAGCTCATTGGACATCTTTTTATTACTGTTTGGCTTCCGCCAGCCCCTTGCTCTGTATTACTGTCATTACTGTTAAGCAGGCCTTTGGTAATCACGGATTACTAGCCGGTTGCGATGCTAAACCCATAGGGGCGGGTTCAGGTCGTGACCTACGGGCAGTTCACTCAAATGTGTGTAGATCGTTTTTTGACGTGGCAAATAAGACTGTGGGAAGAAAGTTGACGGTCAGTTCCGACAAAGTTTGTTAATGGGTACGAGGAACAAAGGGCAAAAATATCAAAGCTGAGGTGTCTGAACAAAAGGTTAACAGAGGTAATAGATCTTATAGAAGTGTTCAGATAAAAGATTTGGAGTTTTTTTTTTATAAAAAATGGAAAAAGTAGTAAGCAGCCAATGTCAAACTCCCCTTGCGTACCGGAGGTCAAGGACACCGGCGACTAGTGGATATAAGCGTAGTTACCATGGTCATGCACTTTTTAGGGCGGTGTACATTCGCAGACGGTACGTTCAGAATATTTCCCGATATATTAAGAAGACTAAGAAGGGAACTGTACGGTGAACAATTAAGGGACGTTAAATTTGATAATAAATGTGTAGCGAGATTGCTTAATGGTATTGAGTTAGGTAATAAAAGATGTGACCATCAATCAAATAAGATCGTGGTTAAGAGACTGGTCAGGATCAACAATCCAGGTCTTAGGAGGTGTACAGAGGAATGAAAATGAAATCTTTGTCCACCTTTGCTGAGTTGTCATCCATTAATTGGTTGACCATAAAACTATAGAGAAGCCGTACAAAACTCAATCTCATGTATGCCTATTAACAAAATAAAAAATGCTTGAGACCTTCAAAGTTGGGGATCCCATGACCCCAAAAATGATGTAGACCAATCATGCGTTATTTTATTTTTTTTTCCCTTTCTAGACCAATCACAGGTGAGTGGGGGTTGTGTTTTTTAAGGGTCTGTAGCATTGTTACTATATTATATATATATATATTTATATATATTGTTACAACAATACTACAAACCCTCCAAAAAACACAGCCCCCACAATCCCTACTCACATGTGATTGGTTCAGGAAGGAAAGAAAAAAAACAAAAACACATGATTGGTCTACATCATTTTGGGGGTCATAGGGTCTCCAACTTTGGGGTTCCAAACATTTTTGATAATATAGATGTACTCAAGTATTTTGTATAATATAGTTTGATGGTTAGTCCTCAAAATATATATATATATATATATATAGAGAGAGAGAGCATCATATGTTTTCTTAAAGAAATGTTATCTATTTAAAAATAATAACAATTAAAAAAATATTAAAATTTTAATATGTGTGATGTAAATATAAAATTAATGTAGATGTACTACAAAAAAATTGATTTTTTGCAACGGCAAAATACTGTCGCAGATACCCAAAATGTCATTTCAAAAACTTTTTTGCGACGGCAACTCACTTTTAGCGACGGCAAGTGGGGGGTCACAACAAAAGGCGTTGCTAAAAGATTTTAGCGACGGCACAATGCCATCGCCTTTTTTTTGCGACAGCAAAGTTGCTTTTTTGCAACGGCATTTAGCTGTTGGTATTAATATGTAAAAATCTAAAATTTTTTGAGACGGCACTGTGTTGCCGTCGCTAAAAGTGTTATTTGCGACGGCAAAAATGCCGTCGCTAAAGTGTTTTTATTGCGACAGGAGACCTGCCGTCACTAAAAGTTTTTTTGAGACAGCATGACATGCCATCGCTAAAAGACTATTTGCGACGGTAAATAATACCGTCGCGAAAGGTTTTGTTTCAACTTTGCCAATATCATTTGCAACGACATTGCCTACGTCACAAAAAAAATCTGGTTCTAATGTTTTTTGAGACGGTGTGGTGCCGTCTCAAAAAAAAAAAAACTGCAATAAAATTATTAAAAATATGAAAATTACCTGTATTAAATGAAAAATAACTGAAAAAGAAACCAATAATTACATAATAATATAAAAATTTCAGTATAAAAATAATAATTCATCCATAATAAAAATATTCTTACATTCATAATAACACATTAGCAAAATTATCTCACTACATAATATTGCATAATACAGATACAATGTTTAAATACATAATGTTGTTCACAATTCAAAATAACATAAATCAAAAACAAAAGTTTTCCTCATAATTCTTCCGTAGGTAACAAAAAGAAAAATTAGTCGCAATCTTCACACGTCTGCATTCCACAAGAAGCAAACTGCTACTCGGGAAATATCTGAAAACAAAAAATAAAAATAATTAATGACAATATAATTATGTGTTAATATTTTAATTACAAAAAAACATAAAAAAAAATTAACTACTATATAATTATAAAGATAATCAAGTAAATAATTTTGGTTAGACAAAAATCCGGCTCTAACTCCTACACCGGGAACCCGATTGGAGTCTCGTCTTCTCCCACAAGTCTCTCGTGCCTAGGTTGTTGTGTGTGCCAAGTTTCGTGCTAAACTGACGCCATTTAGGAATTTTGGGGCGTCAACACCTCAAATTCAAATTTCTTAAGGAACTAATTTGCCTAGACCGAAATCTGGCTCTAACTCCCAAACCGGGAACCTGATTCGAGCCCTGTCTTCTCCCACAAGTCTCACGTGCCTAGGCGGTCGTGTGTGCCAAGTTTCATGCTAATCCGACCCCGTTTGGTGATTTTGGGGCGTCAACACCTCGAATTCAAGTTTCTTAAAGAATTAGTTTGCCTAGAGTGAAATTCGGCTCTAACTCCCAAACCGGGAACCCAATTGGAGTCTCGTCTTCTCCTACAACTCTCTCATGCCTAGGCGGTCGTGTGTGCCAAGTTTCGTGTTAAACCAATGCCGTTTGGTGATTTTGGGGCGTCAACACTTCGAATTCAAGTTTCTTAAGGAACTAGTTTGCCTAGACCGAAATCCAGCTCTAACTCCCAAACCAAGAACCCGATTCGAGCCCCGTCTTCTCTCACAAGTCTCTGGTGCCTAGGCGGTCTTGTGTGCCAAGTTTCATGCTACTCCGACGCCGTTTGGTGATTTTGAAGCGTTAACATCTCGAATTCTAAGGTTCTTAAGAAACTAGTTTGCCTAGAGGGAAATCCGGCCCTAACTCCTAAATCGGGAACCCGATTTGAGTCTCATCTTTTGCCACAAGTCTCTCGTTCCTAGGCAGTCGTGTGTGCCAAGTTTTGTGCTACTCTGACGGCGTTTGATGATTTTAGGGCATTAACACCTTAAATTCTAAGTTTCTTAAGAAACTAGTTTGTTTCTTAAGAGTGAAATCCAACTCTAACTCCCAAACCGGGAACCTAATTTGAGTCCTGTCTTCTCCCACAAGTCTCTCGTGCCTAGGCGGTCATGTGTGCCAAGTTTTGTGCTACTCCGACGCCGTTTGGTCATTTTGAAGCGTTAACACCTCAGATTCTAAGTTTCTTAATAAACTAGTTTGCCTAGAGTGAAATCCGGCCCTAACTCCCAAATTGGGAACCGGATTCGAGTCCCGTCTTCTCCCACAAGTCTCTCATGCCTAGGTGGTCGTGTGTGCCAAGTTTCGTGCTACTCCAACGCCGTTTGGTGATTTTGGAGCGTTAACACCTCGAATTCTAAGTTTTTTAAAAAACTAGTTTGTCTAGAGTAAAATCCAACTCTAACTCCCAAACCGGGAACGTCATTTGAGTCCCGTCTTCTCCCACAAGTCTCTCGTGCCTAGGCGGTCGTGTGTGCCAAGTTTCCTGCTACTTCGATGGCGTTTGATGATTTTGGGACATTAACATCTCAAATTCTAAGTTTCTTAAGAAACTAGTTTGTTTTTTAAGAGTGAAATCCGGTTCTAACTCCAAAACCGGGAACCCGATTCGAGTCCCGTCTTCTCCCACAAGTCTCTCGTGCCTAGGCGGTCGTGTGTGCCAAGTTTCGTGCTAATCCGACGCCATTTGGTGATTTTAGGGCGTCAATACCTTGAATTCTAAATTTCTTAAGGAAGTAGTTTGCCTAGTTTGTTAATGGTAGACATGACCTTTTACACCTTGTGTTTTGCTTCTTTGTATGGTTAAATTCTAGCCAATACGAATAAATAAGCAAAAGCAAACCTAAAACGAACTTCCATATCTATGATGCCATCAACACATCAAAATGCTTGTATTTTTTAACCACTCAAAATCTCATATTAATAGCTAAGGGAACAATCAAGATTCAACTACCTACTATATTTGCATCCATTAGTAGTTCAGACTCTAGATTCAATTAAATTAATATAGTAAACCATCAATATGCATAGAACATAATTTGCTATAAATCACATTAATATCAACAATAAATGAAAAGCTACATCAAAGCATGCACACATGCAACTCTAGATGTGGTAGCAAGCAAATAATAATCATGATCATATTCAGAACCATCTAGATGTGGTAGCAAGCAACTTTAAATCATTTATTTGAAGCATTTGTTCAACATGAAGTTATTCTAGGATATTAAAAAAATAAAACAATGAAAAGAAAATAAGAAAAGAAAACACAAAATGCACGAATGCATTTGTAGGAAAACTTGTAGCAGAAAAACCAAGATAATTGAAACTCACTTTTTTTCCCAACAGTGTTTCACCAATTGGATTTCCGCATGCGACCAATTCATATTTAAATAGAAGAAACACCCTGTGAAAAACATAGAGTGTGAGCACATCATTTACATACTTCTAACACTAAATAGTGGGAATTTGTCTAGAGTGGGAAAGGCTATCAAAAGGGAATAGAAAGATAGAAAATAAAGTAAATAAAATATAAGGGTTATAAGTTAAAAGACTAGTGTTATATTACTCACCTGTCAACCATACCCCAAAAATGTCCTTGCAACCCTTAGTCTCTGCCATGGCTCGTCAAGAGCCTTAATTTGCCATAGTGAACCCCTCAATCACTTTCAAGAAATGTAGGAAATGGACTAAGAACAGCACCATAATGAGTCACATAAAGCTGCATGGTCAATTTCTAGAATCTAATCAACTGAGTTGAAATAGTAAACAAGCCTATGGTACTAAAAACAAACACCATCTCATAGTTACAAAAACATCTATAAGCACAAGTGCAGCCAAACATACCCTTGCAACTATCCATGCAACCCTCAATCTCTACCACGGCTTATCAAGAGTTTCAAAATCAACCATTAACTCATTTTAACCCAATATTTTACCCCTAATGAGCCAAATCTATCATTTTACCCTTATCATCCCAAAAGTCATCAAATAATCCAATATGTTAACATAAGGTACAAAAATATCACATTAAATCATTAAACTAGTAAAACTAGTAGTGAAAATAACTTGAAAAATACTTTAAAAATACCAATTCAACCCTAAATCTTTTAAATTAAGTTATATTTAATGGCAAGCAATCTAACAACACAAGTTACATGTGCACATGGCACAAGTTGCACTTACACCAAACAAGCAGCTATCATTTAAGCTGCTTTACTTTAATATGGTAGCTTGGTTAAAAAATAGAGCTCCATTTCGGTGCCCTTCAAGCTGCCAAATTTTGGCATTATTATACTTTGTGCCAACATTTTCCTTAAAAAAATAACAAAATAAAATATTTATTACACACACATATATACATATATTGACGTATACACAAAGAAACATATATATGAAGATATGTAAACACAATTTCAGAAAACATCATCCTCAACCACATTTTCAGATGCACCACCTAATGAATTTTATTTAATTCTCCCAAAATTTCACTCATTCCTATTATGGTAATGTCATTGAGAAAAACAATCTAACAATTTATAAAGGCCATTTCTTTGTCAAACACAAATTCAGAACTGAAATTCCAACAATAACAACAACAAAAAAACGCTAAAAGAAATTCTCACGTGAATCAGATAAGCAACAATCCAACACTAGAACACACTTGAATGCATAAATTGCTCAAAATTTCAATCCACTTACCGATTCCTCGTGCGAAGCTGCGAATGCGAAAACCAACCGGTTCCTGAAGCCATGACGATAGAACGGAACTAGGTCGAGGCAAAGCTCCCTGGGACAAACGATGCTAGCCGAGATAGAGATTTTGTGAGGTCCTCGGAGAGATTCAAAGGGGAGATACTTTGGGGATGGTAGTGAGGGACACAACGCCATTGAAGGTCTAAGAGTGGAGCTAGGGTTAGGAATTTTATGTGTGAAGAGGACTCGAGCGTAACACTCTGATGCCTAACTGGTGTATGTAAACATATATATATGTCGTTGTCGTGGCCCGACGCCATCGTCTGCCATGCTCACAGTCGCGAGAGAGAGAGAGAGAGAGAGATTTGACAGAAAAGATTAGGGATTTTGGTTCTAAGAGATTGGGGATTTTTGGGTTTTTTTTGGGGAGGGGTTGGGCGGGAATGGAAAAAAAAAAGGAGGGGAACCGAGCGGGATTGGGGGAAAAAAAAAATTAGTTTCCATCACAAATGAATATTTAAATAATAAAACAGTTTTTTTTTTTTTTTTTTTTTTTTTTTTTTTTTTTTTTTTGCGACAGAGGTTACCGTTGCCAAACAAATTTATTTTTTGTTAAAATAATTTTTTTTTTTAGTTAATGAATTTTTTTTTTTTTTCATTTTCTTTTAGTTACTAAGGTTCATAATTTATTTGTTTCATTTTTATTTTAATGAAAAAAAATTATTGTTATTATTTTTTATTTGGTAAAAGTAGGAATAATATTTTAATGAAAAATATTTTCCATGAAAATAAAGTTATTTTTTTGTGGTCAATGAAAAATATTATTTTGCGACCCATTTTTTTTTTTTGTTACTAAAAATCATGAACTAATTTTTTTGTGGTAGAGGATAGGGAGCGGCAATAATGGTAAAGGTGGTGGATAAGAGGTAATAGTGGTGGTGGTGGTAGCGGCAAAAGAGATTAGTGGTGAAGTTGTGGTAGTGGTAAAGGAGATAGAGTAGCGGTGGTGGAGGAAAAGTAATGGTAGTAATGGTGGTGGTAGTGGAGCGGTGGCGATAGTGGTAGTAATGATAGTCGTAGAAGTGGAGTGGCAACAGTGGTAGTAGTGGTGGTGAGAGAAAGATAGGTGGTGAGAGAGAGATGAGTGAGAGACAAATAGAGAAAAGAGATAGAAAGAGACAGAGACAGAGTGATGAACGAGAGAAAGAGAGATAAAGTGGTCGATAAAAGTGCATTTTCTTGTAGTGGAGAGCTCGGTAAATAGAGAAGATGGAAGGGAAAGAGTGACCAAGGTGAACACAATGGGGGAGACAGACAGACAGACAAACACATAGAGAGAAAGAGAGAGAGAAGAGTGAGAAACAGACAGACAGACAGACACAGAGAGACAAAGAGAGAGAGAAGAGTGATGAGTGAGAGAGAGATAGAAAGAGAAAAAGATATATATATATATATATATAAAGAGAGAGAGAGAAAGAGATAGAGAGACAAATAGACCAAAAAAAGAGAGAAACAAGAGATGAGCGAGATAGACAAAGAGAGAAAGAAAGAAAGCAAAAATAGATGATCGAGAGAAAGATATAGAAAAAGAAAAAGAGAGAGAGAGAGAAGAAAGATGATTGAGAGAGACAGAGAGAGAGATAAAGAGAAGAGAGATGAGCGAGATATAAAGAGGGAAAGAAAGAGAGATAGAGACAGAGACAAAGACAGACAGACAGAGAAGAGTGATGAGTGAGAAAGAGAAAAAAAAAAAAGAGAGAGGGGCAAAAAGAGAAAGAGATAGAGAGTGAGAGACAGAAAAAGAGAAAGAGAGAGAAGAGAGATGAACGAGAGAGACACACACAGAGAGAAAATAGATGAACAAGAGAGACAGAAAGAGAGATAGAGAGAAGAGAGATAAGCAAAAGAGACAGAGAGAGATGAGAAATGAGAGAAATAGAGAGAAGAGAGATGAGCAAGAGAGATAGAGATCAGAGAGATGAGCGAAAAAGACAGAGAGAGAAAAAAGATGAGAGAAGAGATAGATGAGTAAAAGACAAACACACAGAAAGATAGAGACAGATAGACAAACAAACAGAGAGAGAAGAGTGATGAGTGAGAGAGAGAAAGAGAAGAGAGAGAGGAAAATAAAAAAAATGGGTGAAAAGATATAGACAAAGAGAGAGAGAGAGAGATAGAGAGAGAGAGAGAAAAAAAAAGAATGAAAAAAGATAAATGAAAGAGAGACAGAGAGAAAAGAGAGATGAGCGAGAGACACAGAGAGAAAGAGAGAGAGACAGACAAATAGACAGACAGACAAAGAAGAGTGATGAGTGAGAGAGAGAAAGAGACGAAAGACAGAGACACAGAGAGAAAGCGAGAGACAGACAGACAAAGAAGAGTGATGAGTGAGATAGAGAAAGAAAAGAGAGACAGAGACACATAGAGAAAGAGAAAGACAGACAGATAGAGAAGAGTGATGAATGAGAGAGAGAAAGAGAAGAGAGGCAGAGACAGAGAAAGATGAAAAAATTAGTGAAAAGAAAAATGTTCAAAAGAGTAAGACGACGTCATTTTTTTTTTTTTTTTTTTTGTCACAGAAAAATACCGTTGCATTTATTTAAACCATTTTGTGACTATATATATATGAAGCTGTTTCAAAGCCACAATATATATATATATATATGTGTGTTTTACTTCCTTTTTTTTTTTTACAACGGTACCTATTACAGTGGCAAAAAACTCTTCTTTTTTTTTTTTTTTTTTTTGCGACTACAGCTGTTACCGTCGCAAATACTCTTTTTTTTTTTTGCGACAGCAATTTCTGCCGTTGCAAATACTTTCCTTTTTCGCGACGGCATTTTATGCAGTCGCAAATACTCTATTTTTTGCGACGGCAAGTTGTGCCGTCACAAAAAGTTCCGTCTTTTAAGCCCACTTTTCTTGTAGTGATGTCATACTCAAAATGAATTAAGGGAAAATTACAAACTAATTGATGAAAGTTTTTATCACTTTATACTTTAATATTTATAAAATTTATCGGTAAAATTTTTTTAAACATACATTGACATGTTATTTTTCCATGAATTAATCTACATACTTTAACCCTTTGGTCGTGTGTGGTAGGTATGTAAGTGAATTTCTGATCACACTGCCAAACTAGTATTCAACTGGAGAGCACTGGCAAAATAGATGGCGACTGAATGACTTGTAACAGAAAGATGAGATTCTGGCGGTGGTTCGTCCACCTGGGGGCACTCTGACGATCAAGTCAGTTATCTCTCAAAGATAGCAAAAGTACTTAACTTACTTATTCAGAATATAAAAAGCATACCTTAGACCCATGGGGGTGCCTCTCTTTTATAGCCAACACAATCCTAGTCCCAATAGAAGCCTAGCTTCAATGGATTTAGGATTACTGCTAACCTTGGACTCCTAATAGGATTAGGATAAACTCTCTTAGAGTCTTATCTTTATCCAAACTGAAGTCCTCTCTCATTCTAGAACTCTTGTCCCTTATCCGCTTATCCCGGATTCTGGTATTTCCGCAGATAGCCTCGGCCTAGCCGAGATTATCTCGGCATCATGATCAGGACACGTGGCACCTCGGCTGGTACTTCAGTAACACCTCAGCCACGTGTTAGTACTCAAAAAATATGTCCCCACAACTGCCCCCTAGGTTCTATTTCCTCGGCATCCTGAGGTGATGGAACCTATCTCTGCAAACCATCTAGTATGTCGGCTAAGCTGGCTCTATCCTTCATTACCGAGGTCATAATTCGTCGGCTTCACACGACCAGGACCTATATTTTGTCTCATCAAGGCCTTAGAGCCAATAACATAGTTTCTTCAAGTTATTTAGCCGAGATATTCCTCCCAGCCGAGGTCATTGCTTCATTAGATCAAAAACTCCAAGAGTTTTATCACGCTCATGAGCTGTTACGCACAACATTTCTACCGTTTCTACCACGCGTCTGTCCCCTACTGGACCATGTTTGATACGCGCCATTAAGTCGCCTCATGCCTGTGTGCGTCGTCTGACAAATACGTTGTTCTAGGCATACCAATTGCATTTTGTCGCCTCTTCGCGTTTTTGACAAAACTTGTTCCCTCTCTCTTTGTCTTTTTACTTCACATCATCGTCTTTGTTCAAACTCTCTCTCTCTTACCTTCTCAATTTCCCCATTGTTGTTTCCATCAAGTTTTCTTTGCAACCAGTCTCACTCTCTTGATTCAAGTTTTCTTCGGTGAGTCACTGTTCCTTTCTTTGATTCAATTTCTTGTTTCACTTTATACCGTTACGTTTTGTATATCGCCACTATGATTGTATTCTTGTTCTTGAGTCTTCATTTGTGTTTGTAATTTCGACCCATGTATTAAGTATATTTGTTACGTGGTTCCGTTTTGCTCAATCCACTCTAGAATATATACACATTGCTCACACACTTGTTGATTTTTGCCACTGTTCTTGGCCTTACACACCTGTGCAAACTTTTGCCTTATGTTTCTTGATGGTTTCATCACCATTCTTGATTCTGAAACACGTTCTTTGTTTTCTATTTTCTGTGTCTTTTCCAGATTCCTGCCTTCAACATTTGTTTCCATAGATCTAGGTTTGGGACTTGTTGGTAGAACCCACGAATTTTAGGAAAAACTGAAACGAATTCCCCTTAGATTCCCACAAATTCTTACCCCAGCACCTATTTAGGTTTTAGCCGAAGTCCTTCAAAAACCTTCACAAAAACACTTCCTTCTGAAATCCTACATCCTTCCCCAAGCTGACATCATGGGTATGTGGAGGCATAGGGTAGACACCCTAACCAGGCTAGAATGCTTTAGGCAGGAATTTTCCATCCCAGCCGATGTCCATTTCAGGTTAGCTGGGGACGACGACTCTATTATGCCCACAGTCGACTCCATGCCCTTCCCAGTCATCGCCTTCATTGAGTGTGGACTTCGGCTTCCACTGGACATCCTTTTCCAAGAAGTCCTCCATTATTACAAATTAAACCCGATGCAGCTTGCCATTAACTCTTACCGAGTTATCAATGGTATAATTGCCTTAGCACGCCAAGAAAAAGCTATGGTAACCTTGGCCGACATTCAATACTGCTACACCATATATGGCCTCAAGTTAGAAAAAAGCTATATCTACTACCTCAAACTGAGGTCCACCGAGTACAAACTTGTTGCCGACCTCCCAGACTCCAACAAGGGAGCCGGGGATGATTACTTCATTGTCTCGAGCAACTGGGAGTTTGCTTCGGATGACGACTGTAGACACCCCATTTTTGACCGACCTTAAGACTCAGACGTCACCGATTGAGCGCTCGGTGATGTTGCATTTTGTGCTCGTTCAGAAGTCTCAGAGTCGCGGCCGTGAGCCCTGCCTCCGGACTTCCGAACCCTCTTCTCTGCCTTGTCTCGGTTTGCGAACCAGACTCGGTTTTCTCTGTTTTTCTTCCTGAGGGGAGGGAGAGGTCTAGTAGATCATCTCTCAGTGGCCGTGGGCTACTTTTTGTGGCCGTAGGCCCTTTTGCCCATTTCGGAGCCCGGTTCCAAGTTTTCGAAGCCGTCAGGCCGTGTGCCTCGGTTCGGGACCACCCAACCATCTCCGATTCCTCCGGTTTTTGGCATGCATCTCATTTACTCCCTAACGAGCGACACTGGGGTCTTAGATACCCACTTCGTGGCCAAACACCACTTTCGGTGCTTAACGGCCGGTTTTCGGGACCTCGAACTGTGTGTTTTGGTCCCCGAGCTTTCATTTTGCATCGGTTTTTGTCCATTGTTGGCAGGTACCTCTGTTTTATCATAACGAGGGACACTGGGGTCTTAGATACCCACTTCGTGGCCAAACACCACTTTCGGTGCTTAACGGCCGGTTTTCGGGACCTCGAACTGTGTGTTTTGGTCCCCGAGCTTTCATTTTGCATCGGTTTTTGTCCATTTTTGGCAGGTACCTCTGTTTTATCATAATGAGGGACACTGGGGTCTTAGATACCCACTTCGTGGCCAAACACCGCTTTCGGTGCTTAACGACCGGTTTTCGGGATCCCGAACTGCGTGTTTTGGTCTCTGAGCTTTCATTTTGCATCGGTTTTTGTTCATTTTTGGCAGGTACCTCTATTTTATCACCAGGAAGATCACTGGAGGGTGGGATCATAGTAATTGTCTCAAACAACCAGTTATGCTCCTCCGGCGCCCCCCGGCGCCCGTTTTTCTCACTTCCGGGCTAATGTTGAACACCCTAGGACCATTTTCTTCGAGCCAAAACCACATATTTGTGTTGAGGAGACCTGGGAGGACCCTAAAAAATGGTGCTCGGCTAGTAATTGCATTTGACCCTTTTGAACCCCTCTTTTGAATGGCTTATTGTCTCTCTTGGTTCAGAGTTGCCAGATTCCAACCATAGGGCCTTGTTGTACACACATGGGAGGACACTACCCTTTGGTGCTCGGCTAGCAATTTTCACTTTCCATTTTTGCCCCTAGCCGGCCGGCTAGGGGGGGTGGCCGGCCAGCCACCTCCAATAAAAAGGCCTGGCCGGCCTGCATCCTCTCAGTGCATACTTTACAGCTGTATAGCTGTTTCCCCCAGATAAGACCTGTATCCGGGGGATATTTTGGAGGGGAATACTTGGGTACATTTCCCTCCACCTTTACACCCCTCCTTTTGTCCATATAAGGCAGCCAAAAACTTGTCCCAAGGGTTAGAAAAAATTGCCTTCAAGCATACATACACCTCTCTCTCTCAATCTCTCTCAAATCTTCAAGTTTAGTGCCATTTCTTGAGCATCATCAAGCATCACCATCACCAATCCATTTCCAGTAGCAAGGAAGGATTCTTGAGAGGCTTAGAAGCAACTTTCATTAAGCCAAGAGGTAGCAAAAGTGAGGTCTTCAAGGGTAAGTCTCAAATTCCCTCTTTTACACCATTTTCTTGCTTCTTTTCTTAACCCTACTTGCTCACTGTTTTGAGCTCCGACCAATACTGAAAGTGGTCCTCTTTTGAGCTATTCTTGATGTTTGTTCAAGGGCTCAACTCTGTTTGAGCCCTCCATCTTGCACTTCTTTCAATATCCTCTTATATGCCATTATTTTGCATTGAATATTTGGCCTATGTGTGATCTGATTTGGAGCATCTCATGAACTGATATTGTGCTTATTTTGAGCCCCTCTTCAACATTTAAAAAGGGCTCAACCTTGTTTTCATGCTCCATATGCAAGTTGCTTTGAATCCATGTTTCGCCCTTGTTTTTGCATGCTTTTTCTAGCTTATGAGTGATCTGTTTTCGAGCATAATTTAAACTGTGAGTAGGCCTATTTTGAGCCCCTCTTCAACATTGAAGAAGGGCTCAACCCTGTTTGGCCTCTCTATCATGCACTTGCTGCATAATGTCTCATATTTATCGTAAACTTGCATGATTTGTTTGACCTACATACAGTCTGTTTTGGAACATGTCATGAACTGTGAGTGAGCTTATTTTATGTCCCTCTACAACATTGTAGAAGGGATCAATCTTTTTTGGGGTCTTCATGTTATACTTGCCTTTATATCTCATCTTTGACCCCATTTTGCATGCTTTTTTAAGCTTATCTAGCTTCTGTTTTCGGCCATCATCAGTACTGAAAATATCCATATTTTGGCCTTCTTGTCATATTTCATTAAGGATCTTTGCTGGTTTGATGAATGTTTGGGGTACTTCATGTTATAGCCTTATATATCCTCATTCTTGCATAGCATTTTTACCATGTTTGCATACTGATTTGGGGGATGTCATCTACTGAAAATGTGCATATTTTTAGTCCCTCATCAGTGTTGTAGAAGGGTACTTTTCAGTTTGAGCACCGCATGCATCACTTGCTTCAATACCCCTCTCTTGGCCCGTATTTTTGCATGCCATTGTTGCCCTATCTATGCTCATTATTTCGCCTTGTTTTGTACTGTAAAAATGCTATTTTTGGGGCTGCCTTGCTACTGTTTTGCATGTCATGTACCAATTATCCATGTTTAGTATGGCTATAGGCCATTCCGGGTGCTTATTATCGCATTTCGGGACCATTCCGGGCATTTGGTATCATTTCCTAGCCTTTCGGGACTGTTTCGCATCATTTGTAAGTGCTGAAATTCCATTTGCATGTTTGCATTTCATTTTCCATGTCATTTCATGCTTAAACGCATTGCCTCAATTTACGTGCCCGTGTGCACGCATTTCGAGGCACCTCATTTTCATCCGACGGCGTCCTATGTGAGTGTGGCTGAGGCCCTCTCATGTTGGTATAAGCCCATCATTGCATTTGCATGCCATTTCATGCCTTTATGTCACTGCCTCGGTTTGCGTGCCCGTGTGCACGCAATTCGAGGCACTTCACTTTCATCTCATGGCCTCTTATGTGAGTGCGGCTGAGGCTCGCTCATGTTAGTGTAAGTCCATTTTGCATTCTGTATGTCATTTTAGCATCATTGCATTCCGTATGCCATTTCCTCGGTTTGCGTACCCGTGGGCACGCATTTCGAGACATCTCATTTTAGTCTCATTGTATATCATATTTCAGGCCATTTCATGCCTTTATGTCATTGCCTCGGTTTGCGTGCCCGCGTGCACGCATTTCGAGGCACTTCATTTTTATCTGACGGCTTCTTATGTGAGTGTGGCTGAGGTCCACTCGTGTTAGTGTAAGTCCAATTTGCATTGCGTATGCCATTTCATGTCTTAGGATCATCGCCTCGGTTTGCGTGTCCGCGTGCACGTATTTCGAGACATTTCATTTTCATAGCATTGCGTATGTTAGGATTGCATATTAGCTGCATTTCATGCATATCATGCATATTGCATCGTGTTCGGGATAGGAGTTAGCCCGGGCACGGGAAACGAGATATGTTCTGTACTCCGAGTGACGGAACGGATCTCAATTCCCAAGTCACCGACACTCCGGATTATCCATGATGGAGTTAGGTTTTGTTATAGCATTCATCTACATTCACCCCATATTGAGTTGTGCAATTCGGCTCCTCGGCCATCATGCATCGACATGCGTGATTGGTGGCACGAGGATCGAGGCATGCATATATTTGTGAAATACATTGCTGTGCCCCTTTCCTGCTCTCCGTTGCAGCAAAACGAAAAATCAGCAACTTTTCGAAGTCTGGCACGCATTTCGAGAAACATTGCAAACAGAGGCTAATTGGGGCATCCCAGTGGATTTCCGCGCAAGGCAGCTCAAACATACATCGTTCATCAGAAGCAAGGCAGTCCCTGGCTTGCATGCCAGTTTACAGTTTTTCTTAGTTAATTTGTTAATTAATTAGGAATTTGTATATTATTTGGGACTGTAATATTTTGGACTGTAATATTCTTTTATTCGGACTGTATATTTATTTGGACCCTCTGCGCGAGGGCATAATTGTAATAAGTGTGGGTGAGTGTGATGTATGTCTTCCAACCCCACGTCTTTCTCTCTTTTATTTACCCGCTTACGATGTTTAGATATAGGGCATATTTCAATTAGCATACAGTATGACAGCATGCTTGCATCATTCATCTGTTTTGCACGCACCGGGCTCGGCACATCATACAAACTGCATTTGTATTTCAATTCCAAATTGAATACGTGTTAGTTGTAGCATTCCATATGCCATGTTTAGAATAGCCGAGCCTGCTATAGTTTGCATCTTTGCATTTGTTGCATTAGACAATTCTGTGTATCTAGGATCATGCATAGATTTCTAATCGGTTTCTGTTTTGGCTTGGAGTACTCGGTGAGTTTTATGCTTTAGCATCCTTGCATGCGTGTGAGTGTTGCCATGAATAGCATGCTTACCATGAGGCTATTTGCTTATGTGATATAACTGCCTGAATGCCTGTGGGTGGAGGTTGTGTTACCTGAATTGGGATAATTCATCAAATGTTTGTTTTAAGCCCACTAGATTGTGGCAAAATCAAGTTTTCTAAGCCCACCCGAGGGTGGCAAAATCTGCATTTTAAGCCTACCTGCGGGTAGCAAACCATCTTTCAAAAACAAACATGAAATGTTTTTGTTCCAATTCAGGCGATTCAGTCTATACTTGTATGCTGTGCGCATCACATAGTAACCTAGGCTAATAACCGGAATAAGAACACACAATGTTTTCAAAAACAGATATCATGGTTAGTAGAGGCCGGTCTTTGACCGGGCGAGCGGGGGTGCTCACGAAGTGACCTTCCCCAATCGTACCCAAGTTCCCGAGCCGAGGCAACTTTGGTGATGACGGACACGTGGCCTTTGGCACCGAGTCAGGGTTTCCTAAATTTCCCATTAAAAAACATTTAGGTGGCGACTCTGTATCTGGCAAAGCAGTCCATGTTTGGCACTTCTTTCAAAAAATCTGTTTTCAAAACGATTTGCCGGATTTGGACTCTTTGGTTCGAGATTTAGAACCGTGACATTTGAGTCCTTCGAACTGTAGTGACCCAATATCGAACCAGAACGGGGGGGACTCGCACCCTCGCCCCGGGATGCGTTCGGGGACGTCTACAACGACCTTCACCTCTACCCTCTCAACCGAACAGTATTCATAGAGGGTAATGGTAAGAACCAAGTATTGTATTTTTTCCAAGTTTTTTAATTCTTTGTCCTTTCCATATGTTATAATGTCTGTTTTTCTTGCAGCTCTTCCACAACCACCAAAAGACTTCCGTAAGTCCTTCTTTCCCAGCAAGGATCTTAAGAAGTTGCTAGGTTTGCCCGTCCACAAGTGGAGAGCTCCTTTACTGCTCAACTTCATCCCGACCTACAAGTCGGTACTTCCCGACGTCCCAAGGAAGCAGAAAAGCAAGTCTCCTCCTTCCACCACAACTCCACCAACAGTCTTATCATCTCGGCCAGATCAAGGATCAACCTCTGATCCAGCAGAGCAACCGTCAACCTCAACTCCATATCTGATCCCACCATCTCAACGCCAACGCCGTCGTAGAACTGCAATTACCACTGAGATGGGTCGCAAGAAAGCAGTCGCAGAAGATCTTCTAGTCGACATCCCTGACACAGTCAACGCCCAACCAGCACAATCCCAACCTCAACCAAAGCCAAAGCCAAAACGTCTGAAAAACGCTCAACCCAAGGCAATGGTGACTCAGATTGACACTAAGGACACCTTGCCAATTTCCAAATTGGCCAAGAGCGAGAAGACCCCTTCTGTTGCCGAGAAGAGGCCCGCCGAGGCCCAACCATCTGAATCTACCAAATCAAAGAGGCCGAAGTTGTCCTCTGCGACCACCTCGGGGCCATTAAAACATGATTCCCCTTGGGCCCCGCCAATTACAATCGATAACAAGCCAGTTAAGGCTGGTGATAGCGTCGACAACATTAAGGTCGGCGTTGCCTTCTCCACCGCCTTGCTTCTGCCCGAAGATCTTAATCGTAACGCCAAGATGAGTGAATACGAAAATTTTGCTTTGATGCTGCAGCATTCTATTCAAGTAAGTTCCTTACACTTGTTATTTTTCTTTTTCTATTTTTCCATACTTAGAGAATTTCTACTAACTTTTGTTCTGTCCATTTTCTTTCAGGCGATCCAACACGCCCACTCCTTCTCAATGCAATCTTTTGAAATATGAAAGGAGTTGGCTGACAAGATGAGAGAAGTTGCTAGTCTGCAAAGGGCCACTAAGAAGACCAAGGCCAAGATGAAGACTTTATCAGACCAGGCTGAGGGAGCCATAAAAGCAAAAGATGAGGCCGAGGAAAAGGTTGATGCTGCCGAGGCCATTGCTAAGGTCCTTACGGCCGAAAAGAAAGAGGTTGAGGCCAAGATGATTGAGGCCCAAAAGGAGCTTCAACATGCCCTGGCCACAAAAGACACCGAGATCAAGGCCACCAACGAAAGAGCGTACGCCAAGGGGGCGGCCGATGTCAAGGAGGACTATAAGAAGCAAGTGAGGCTGGCATGCAACAAGGGTTTCACCCTTGGTTGGATGGCTGCCCTCAAAAAGCTAGATGTCCCCGAGGACTCCCCCCTCCGGAATGCTGGTGACCTCCCTTTGCCATTTCCCCCTCCTCCAAGCGAATCTGAAGATGACTCTGAGTCCGAGGAGGAAGCTTTGGTCAGGAAGAAGAAGGGTGAGGAGACTGCTGGGGCTAAGTCCCCCTACTCTGAATAAGCAAGTCTTGGACTTGACTCAGGATGAGGAGGGTGAGGAGGTCTCCAAAGACGCTACTCCTGAGAAGGCAACATCGGACACGCCTATTGCGGACAAGAGCCTCGACCAAACCCTTCAAGAAATCGATGCCGAGTTCGCGGCTAAAAAGGCCGCCGAAATGTCTTCTCAGCAGTCTTCTGAACTCCAGACCCAACCAGCTAGAGACGCCGAAGAGTCTTAGTTTGATGTTTTTCTCTTTTTTCTGTACCTTGTACTTTCTTCTTTCTTTGAAACAATGTAAGCTCTCCATGTGGCCAATGTGCCTTTCTTTTGAATGTAAATACAATTTCCTCTTTTGAATGCTTGTATGTTTGTCTTCTTTATATGACTCTATACTCAAAATAATTTGGATGTCTTCAACATACACCTTAGTTTGTGCAATCTTATCAAGGTGATGTCTCTCGGTCAAAAATAGACGTTTTTATCTCGGCAAGTACATAAGTACTTCCTTCATTACAACCTTAGTTTAACTTCAACTTGTAAATTTTTCTAAAAAATTTCAACAAGTGTTTAACCATGACCTCGGTTTAACTTCAACTTGTAATTTTTTCTTAAATTTCAACAAGTGTTAAACATGACCTCGGTTTAATTTCAACTTGTAAATTTTTCTCAAATTTCAACAAGTGTTAAACATGACCTCGGCTAAACTTCAACTTGTAAATTTTTCTCAAATTTCAACAAGTGTTAAACCAATCTTCCGAGCATCATTTTCCAGTCCTCTGCCACCTAATGTGAACCTAAGTTCCACTTGGGTTCTCATTTAAGCCTGGGGCTGTAACCTTGTTGCAGAGGTCAAATTCAAACAAAGACTGGCCGAGGTAAACAACCGCGACTTCTTTGTTAATCTGACTGATATGTACTTAGTTCCAATCCGAGTTTGATTCTATTAATATGACAAGTCTAGGTTACCCTAACTTAGTTCAACTCTATTATATGCAAGTAAAAGTTCTACTCTGCCATATAATAAGTCTAAGTTATTCGTCATGTTTCGCTTAGAAACATCGCCAACTTAGTTCAACTCTATTATATGCAAGTAAAAGTTCTACTCTGCCATATAATAAGTCTAAGCTATTCGTCATGTTTCGCTTAGAAACATCATCAAGTATCTGGTCAATCACATTACACAAGTTTAAAGATCAAACTAAAACTTTATTACTTCTGTTAATAAAAAGATAAAAAGAAATCTTAGAAAACGAGAAAATCTAGTGGTAGAAAAACTTTAGATTGCAAGTATTCTAGGGTCTTGGCAATTCTTTGCCTTCATAGTCCTCAAGCCGATATGCTCCATTGCCCAAGACGGAGATGATTCTATAGGGTCCCTCCCAATTCAGGCCAAGCTTGCCCTCTCTGGGATCCTTCTTGTTGCTGACGACCTTTCTCAAGACGAGGTCACCAACTTGGAACTCTCTCGGGTTCACCTTCTTATTATATGCCCTGGTAAGCTACTACTGGTATGCCCCCAGCTGAATTGCTGCTTTCTCCCTTCTCCCTTTTAGCAGATCCAGATCTCGGGCTATAAATACATCATTAGTTTCATTCTCTACTCCCTGGGTTTTGATCCCTAGGATGCCGACCTCTAGAGGAATGACTACTTTTGTGCCATAAGCCATGGCAAATGGGGATTCCCCAGTTGATCTTCTCGGCGTAGTCCGATATGTCCAGAGTACACTTGGCAGTTCATCCACCCACTTTCCCTTTGCTGCTTGCAGCCTCTTCTTAATCCCATCCAAGATGACTTTGTTGGATACTTCTACTTGTCCATTACTTTGAGGAAAACTTGGGGTGAAAAAATAATTCTTGATTTTGAACTTTGCATAGAAGCTCTTGATTAGCTTACTTTCAAACTGTGTGCCATTGTCAGCTATTATTGCTCTTGGGATTCCAAACCTGGTGATGATGTTCTTCCATATGAAGTTCTTCACATCAACGTCCCGAATCTTGGCAAGGGGTTCAGCCTCTACCCACTTGGTGAAGTAATCTGTTGCTACCAGCAGGTACTTCTTTTGTCCAGTTGCTTGGGGCAGTTTTCCAACAAGATCCATGCCCCATTGGGCAAATGGCCAAGGGCTGGACACTGGGTTCAAGTCTGCTGCTGGTTGGTGTATCAAGGGTGCAAACCTTTGGCACTTCTCACACTTCTTGACATAGGTTTCAGCATCTTTCTACATGTAGGGCCACCAATACCCCTGTGTAATGGCTCTATGAGCAAGTGACCTGCCCCTAGCGTGGCTTCCACATACTCCTTCATGTATTTCATACAGAAAGTCTTCAACCTGTGCAGGATGCACGCACCTCAGAAGGGGTCCAGTAAAGGATCTTCTGTAGAGCTGGCCTTCTGCTGTCAAACTGAATCTTGCCGACTTCAGTCTGATCTTGTGCGTTTCTTTACGGTCGTCTAGCAATTTTCCTTCTTTAAGGAATGCTACTATTGTTTCCATCCAACTTGGTCCCATCTCCATATACATTGTTTCACGCTTTGTGCTCAGTGGTTCTATGCTTGGACCTGAAAAGCAGTCAACCATTATTGTTCTTGCCTCACCAGGCTTCATTGCACTAGCCAGGTTGGCCAGAGCATTGGCATGGTTGTTATCATCTCAGCTTACTTGCTATAGTCGGCAATTTTGAAATAATGTTACCAGTCTGCCTACTTCATCTGCGTAGGCCGACATCCGTTCATCTCGAGTTGCAAATTCCCTTGTTGCCTGATTGACTATAAGCTAGGAGTCACAAAAGACTATTACCTCGTCGGCTTCCATGGCTGCTGCCAGCTTTAGTCCTGCGATCAGCGTTTCATACTCTGTTTCATTGTTTGAGGCCTTAAACCCTAAATGAATGGATTGTTCCAGTATCTGCCCATCTAGAGATACTAGTACTACTCCTACCCCTGCTCCTTGTCGATTTGAACTCTCATCCACAAACAACCGGAAGGAGTCGTCGATGTAAATACTGCAGGGCCTTAGTTTCTCTTTGTTCCTTTGCTCTGTTGTCCCCTGGTGGGTTTTTTCTTGCTCACCTGGACATCGCACAACTTGGCTCAACGGAGCCCGATGTGTGATAGAACCTGGTGTGAACTCGGTCACAAAATCGGCCAAAACTTGGCCTTTGATTGCTGTTCTGGGTCTGAATTCCAAGTCATATTGGCCCAAGGCCACTGCCCATCTGGCTATTCTGCCTGCCAGATCTCCTTTCTGCAACAGGGACTTCAAGGGGTGTTCAGTTAACACTACAATTTTGTGGGCTTGAAAGTAATGATTCAGTTTCTTGGAAGCCATTACTAAAGCCAGTGTTAACTTCTCCAAGGATAGATATCTGGTCTCTGCATCTGCAAGGGTTTTACTTACATAGTAAACAACTCTTTGTTCTCCCTTTTCTTCTCAGATTACCACTGCACTTACTGCATGTTCTGAAACTACCAAGTATAAGAACAGCTCCTCTCCAAGTACTGGATTTGAGAGAACTGGAGCTGTGGTCAAATACTTCCTTAAGTCGGTCAAGGCGGCTTTGCATTCATCGGTCCATAAGAAATCTGTGGCTTTCTTTACTAAGCTGAAGAAAGGCTTACATTTATCAGAACTTCTGCTTATGAATCTGTTCAGGACTGCAGCCCTTCCAGTCAACATCTGCACTTGTTTTGCCGATGTTGGGCTCTTCAGTTCTAGGATAGCCTTGATCTGATCTGGGCTTGCCTCAATGCCCCTTCTGGTCACCAAATATCCTAAAAACTTACCAGACTTAACTCTAAATGCACACTTCGATGCATCGAGTCGGAGCCGATATGTTTTAACGATGTCAAAGACTATTTTTAGGTCGGCCAGATGACCTTTAGGTTCCTTCGTCTTCACGACCATGTCATCGATGTAAACTTCCACTGTTCTGCCAAATAGATGTCTGAACATCTTGGTTACTAATCTCTGGTAAGTTGCTCCTGCGTTTTTTAACCCAAAAGACATCACTCTGTAGCAATACAGCCCTTTTGAGGTGATAAACGCAGTCTTCTCCTCATCTGGCAGGTACATAGCTACCTGATGGTACCCCCTATAAGCATCCAGGAAGCTCATCCTTCGATGCCCTTAAGTGGCATCCACCAGTTGGTCAATCTTGGGTAATGGGAAGCTGTCTTTGGGACAAGCCTTGTTTAGGCTAGCGAAGTCCACACAGACCCTCCACTTCCTATTCTTTTTCTTCACAACAATCGTATTTGATAGCTATGTCGGGTAACTTACCTCCCGAATGGCTCTGGCCTCTAGAAGTCTGTCCACTTATTCTTCTACTGCCTCAACGTACGTCAACGTCGGCCTTCTGGCTCATTGGATTACAGGTTTGGCTGACCTGTCCACATTCAGTCTGTGGCAAGTGACCTCGAGGTCAATGCCAGGCATCTCGTAAGGCATCCAGGAAAACACCTCAATGTTTTTTCTCAAGAACGCCTCCAGTTCTTTTTCTTCTTCCTCGGCCAAGCTCGAGCCGAGAAGGAAGAAGCGTTCTTCGTCCCCTTGCTGGACAAGGACTTTCTTCAAGGCTTCTTCACTCTTCTCGGCTGGCTCTTTGCCGACGTCCTCCAGGACTTCCATGTCTTCATTCTCAACCTCTGCTGGTTTTACTTCGCGAATGTTGCAGGTAGATTTCATTGCTGCCATGGAGCAATTCTTTGCCTGCACTTAATTCCCCCCTAACCTCCTCAATCCCATGCTCTGTTGGGAATCACAGCAGCTGGTGCAATGTTGAGGGAACAGCCCACATTGCATGCAACCATGGTCTTCCCATAATTGCATTGTAAGGGGAAGGGGTGTCAATTATGGTGAACTCTGTCTTCACCCTCCTTTTGCCAGCCTGCACCTTTAAGCTTGCTGCTCCCAAGGGCCATGTCGGCATTCCATTGAACCCAACCATTGGGTCGTTGGACTGTTCCAAGTCATCTTGGTGAAGGCCAAGCTCCTTGTAACACCTGACATACATGATGTTACAAGAGTTTCCCTGGTCGATTAAGATGCGCTTCACTTGGCACTCTCTAATCTGGAGGGATATTACCAAGGCATCATTGTATGCATGCTGCACCGTCTCTAGGTCTTCCTCAGTAAAGGACACCACTGGTCCTTGGCTCTCGCCTACCCTAGGTCTCTTTTTCCCGACCTGATATACATGTTGCCGGTGTTTTACCTTTTGGGTTTCCCCCCTTATCTCATTCTCATTCACCTTTGAGTGGATCACATTGATCACTCAAGGTCCGCCTGCCTGTGGTTGTGGTGCTGGTCGGGGTGGTGCTGTTGGTGCCTGGGGCAGTCATGCCTGCTCTTCCCTTGTTCTGGCTTCATCTACCATGTCCTTTAAATGGCCCTGTCTTACCTGGTCTTCTAGATGTGTCTTCAGGGCTCTGCACCCCTGAGTCAGATATCCAGCTTTATTATGGTAAGCACAGTGCTTGTCAAGGCTTCTTCCCATAAACTCGCCTGGTACCCTTGCTGGTGCTCTGTAGTAGGGCTGATTGCGGATTTTCTCTAAGACTTTGTAAACCAGAATTCGGAATACGGTTGTGACTGCCTGAGCAGCCCTTAATCCGATTTCTGGTTTGTTGTAGCCACTATCACCTCGGCCTCGCTTCGGCGAGCCGTTTTTCTTCTTTGGTTTTGGCGCCTTTGTTCCCAGCGTATCCTCCTCGGCCCTGGCGTACTTCTCTATTCTGGCCATTAATTCCTCCATACTTTTTGGCAGTGTTTTTGCCAATGATTTTCGGAGCAGACAATTATCTTTTAGGCCATTCTTAAATGATACGACCACCACATCTTGGTTGCGTTCTGGTATCCGGTTGAATACCTCATAGTACCTTTTGGCATAGGCCCTCAGGCTTTCATCCTCGCCAATTTTCAGAGCCATCAGGGCATCCACCCTTAATGGCTGTAGTTTGTTCATCACGAACCTGGCCACAAACATCTCGGCCAGGCCTTCCCAGGTTTTCACAGTTCCTTTCGGCAACTTGTGAAACCAGTCTGATGCAATTTCTCCGAAGGATGAGGGGAACACCTTGCAAAGCAACGGTTCGTTCCCGGTGTATAACGCCATCGAGTTCAGGTACAAACCGACGTGAAAGTTGGGGTCCGACTTATCGTCGTAGATCTGGAATCTCGGCATACTAAACCTCTTCGGGGCTTCAAATTTGCCCAATTCTACCGAGAATAGCGTTCTCGACTTGACCAGGGAGGTTACCTCGGCATCTTGTTGCCTCCTCTGTAGGTAATCCCTTAAGTCCTCCTTGGTCCAACCAAGAGCTCGGCTATCTCCTGACTTCAGCCTTTTAGGTGCACTACTCTCAGCTTCATTGTGAGCCATCTTCGACCTTTCTCCATTAGTTGCATCAAAGCACAACTCTTGCCCTTGAACATGCTGATGTTCTCTGGGGTCTGCTTCCTTGGTACAATGTGTCCTTCGAGATTCTTCCCTTCTAGACTCTCCTCGTCCGACCTCCCTTGAAGGCCGATGAGAGTGTTTTTCGCTCCTGGTGTGCTGGAGGACTGTAGGGGCTATTTTCTGCCTATCTTGTCGGGCATCTTTCTTGGCTGCTAGAATCGGTGTATCTTGTAACGGGAACGGTGGCTGCATGACGTTGTTCTGCATCATGAAATTGACGACCGTTTGCAGGTCCGCCAATTTGTTCGTCATTCCCTTTACCTCATCGTCCCTCCGTAGGCATCTATCCTTCCATACCTGAAGGTCGTCCTCGTTGTAATACCCGCTTTGGTCCGTTTTCTTTGGTATGTCACCTTCTTGGTCGACGTCCTTTCCTCCGTGATTCTTATCACGAGTCTCTTCGTTGCAGTTGTCTTTTTTGACGTCAAAGTCAACAGGTTTCCCACTTCCAGTAGGAGTGTCATCCCCAATCTTCTCTTCCTGTCCGTCGTTGGCTATCTATTTTCCTTTATTTCCCACAGACGACGCCAAATTGTGTAAGTAAATTTCTGATCACACCACCAAACTAGTATTCAATTGGAGAGCACTAACAGAATAGATAATGACTGAATGACCTGTAACAGAAAGATAAGGTTCCGGCAATGGTTCATTCACCGGGAGGCACTCCGACGATCAAGTCAGTTATCTCTCAAAGATAGCAAAAGTACTTAACTTACTTATTCAGAATACAAAAAGCATACCTTAGACCCATGGGGGTGCCTCTCTTTTATAGCCAATACAATCCTAGTCCTAATAGAAGCCTAGCTTCAATGGACTTAGGATTACTGCTAACCTTGGACTCCCAGTAGGATTGGGATAAACTCTCTTAGAATCTTATCTTTATCTAAACTGAAGTCATCTCTCATTCTAGGACTCTTGTCCCTTATCCGCTTATCCCGGATTCCGGTATTTCTGCAAATAACTTCGGCCTAGCCGAGATTATCTCGACGTCATGATCAGGACACATGGCACCTCGACTAGTACTTCGGTGACACCTCAGCTACGTGTTGGTACTCAAAAATATGTCCCTACTTTTCTTGTAGTGATGTCACACTCAAAATGAATTAAGGGAAAATTACAGACTAATTGATAAAAGTTTTTATCACTTTATACTTTAATATTTTTAAAATTTATCGATAAAATTTTTTTAAACATACATTGACATGTTATTTTTCCATGAATTAATCTACACACTTTAACCCTTTGGTCGTGTGTGGTAGGTTTGACTTTAGAATACCCCTTTTCAGTATTTTGTTGTTTTGCTTATGGGTCCTGTTATGGTGTGCAACCTTGCACACCATATGCAACCAACACAAAAGGTATAAGTGGAAGGTATAAACATAAAATAGGACAGCAAACAGAAAGGCATAAGTGTAAGGTGTAAGTTGCACGCTTAAGAAAAGTCCTTTGCTTATATATTTAAAAAGTGTTTGGAACTTTTAATTTGGATATCTCATAACTTTTAAGTTGATTCACGCAATTCATATATGTGTAGGACTTACATCATGAGTAGTATGAATTATTTTAAGGTCATATTTGATTTAAAAAATTAATAGTGAAATATTAATAATCTTATTAAATTAGTGTGGTATTCACTATCCAATTAGATTAATATTCATTGGATTAATAATCTCACCTCTACCCCATTACTAATAATTTTACAAATTTGTTAGATTAATTATCTATTAGATTAATAATCCTAAACCAAAATGTTTAAACAAACATGGGATAATTAAGCTCACGGATTAATAATCTCAATCCCATATTCTAATTCACCCCATCAAACATAGTGAATATTACTAGATTATTAATCCAATAGATATTAATCCAATTGGATAGTAAATACCACACTAATTTAATAGAATTATTAATATTTTACTATTAATCTTGTGAATTAAACATGACCTAAGAATTATGAGGTCTCCAAAATTGGAGTCATTATCATTATTGTATATATTTACTTTTGATATAAAAAAAAATATTAAAATAAAAATACAAACAATTGTGACTCAAGTTCAACTTTATTCGTTCATTCAGCCGGCAAATGAGTGGTTGAAGTAATGGAGTCAGCAATGGGAAATATTGTTCACAGCCCCGTCAAGCGAATAGCTTTAAATTTTCATATTTGCACTAACTAGCTAGGTCAACGACATTTCTATCCAAAAAAAAAAAACTACAAAATTTCATATATTGATTTCATTTGGGATGTTGACTTTTATTTTTATTTTTTTTATTTATCTTTTTTTTTACTATTTTAACCTGTGACTAAAAAGACTCGTTTGAAATAGGCATTTTAATTTATTTATTTTTTTATGATAGAAAAAATGAAATAATTATAATTTAGATATGATAGTTTTTAGGGTAAACTACCAATAGGTCCTAATAGTTTGACTTAATTCCCATCAAGTCCTATTGAAAATAAGTCTTGATAAAATTATCATTAAAAATATATTTTTTTGTGATAATTTTTTATATATGTCGCTAAAAATTGACAATTAGTGACTTTTTTTGTCACGATTTTTATAAATTGTCACTAAAATTTACAATTAGTGACATTTTTTATGACAAGTTTTTCTCATAAGACCTATTAGATAATAAGTCCATTTATTAAAACTTACACATAAATACTCTTATTTTTTAACTTAAGGCTAAAAAATTTATTTTATTTTTTTTTTGTGACTTTTAACCTCAATCCATCCTAACCCATCATGCCAAACCAGTGTGCATTGCATCAACTAGTTAGGACAACAACATTTAGGTCCCTTCTACTAATACCGTATGTGCATTAATATTAGAATTAGTGTGCCATGAATAAACACATGTTAGGTACACCAATAACCTTATATAGAAAAATATATTTATATATTATATTTATTCTGAGTGTGATTCACATTAATTTTAAATTTATACTACTCACTTTGTATTTGAGATAATTTATGAGATAAAAATTCAAAGTAAATAACATTTTTCTTACTATTTATCTATACTAATATTATAATGCGTGTCGGTAAATACTTTGTCATGACATTTTTTTTTCCCAAAATTATTTTTATGTAACTGCAAAAAATACTCTTTCAAAATATAATCAATTGAAACTCAGTGATTATAATAATTTGTCTAATTATTTCACATACATGTAGTATGTCCACACCTCTACTATAGAGCTATACATATGCAGGGCCGGCCCTAAGGGTAGGCAAGAGAGGCCTACACCTTGGTCTGTCAAATTTAGGCTGAAAATAGGGATCCTAAAATATAATTTTGTGTTTTAGCTATTAAAAAAAAAAACCCAAATACTATAGGGCCAATTGAACATGGGGTTCAAAAAAAAAGTAACAAGACTAGATTTTTATTTTTTTTAAGTATTTATAATGATTGCTTCATATCTTAATATATGAAAGTAAATTTTTATTTATAATTTTAATGATTATATATACAAATAAATTTTTTGTGACTACAAACAAATAAAAAAATTATAATTTATCATTTTATTCATAAATTTTTTTATTTTCAATATAAGAAAGTCTCATTTCTAAAATTTGTTTTGAACCCCCTAAATAACCGGACTTGTGCACGTGCTACTAATGTTTACAAGAAAGAAGAATGTAGCGAAACCATTGACAAAAACAAGTAAAACTCCATCCCAAACCAATATATAAAGCACGAATACCTGCGGACGAAAGTTTCGGCCTCACCGAAATTACCGCATTGCCCCTTTGCTTCTATCATAATCATCGTCTATCATCATCCCATATGCTATGGTATCACTATACATCATACATTAGTTTTGTCAAAATTACTCGGCCCCCTTTTTATATTATGTTTATTTATTTTTGATAAATTAAAATTTTGAAAAATGTACAGTTAATTTCATACTTTTAAAATAATTATATTAATGTCTTTTAAAATTTTAACCTACATAATACTTGGGTTATTTTTCATCATTACCAATAATTGGTTATCATCAGTAATTCATTAATCGTACGGATAAAAAATGATTTTTATCATATAATCTTTGTTTATTTCATTATCTACTTACTATTGACATTACTTTTGATTGCTTTAACCATGCATAAATGAAGATTAGCATAATTATGTAAAAATTGAGGGGCTAATTATATTTAACTTAATTATGTCAAAAATGTGACATTAATTGTATTTTTTCTAAACCTCAAAGATAGTGAATGTGATTTATTTACCCTCTATTTTTTAATATGAAAACTATTTTTTCTATTTCTCTGGATTTAAATAACACTTTTAGCGATGTTTGAATCATAAATTTAGTAAGAGATTTGAAAAAAGTCTAAACACAGTCTTATAGTTATGTATTAATTATTTTACCTTATTTTACTATTACTAGTACTTATTTTGAGAAACATTATGCTAAACAACACCCCTATCAATCACTAAAAAAATTACGATTTTTTAATGGTGTTAATTTTCTTTTAAAGTATTTTTTTTTCTTTTCCATAACTATATTTTCATTTTTTCTTCTTTTGGTTTGGAGTGTTTGGGGAAGATAGTTAAAAGTTGATTTTTTTTGACTTTATAAACTTTTTTATGTGAGTTATGATACATTTCAAGATGAGTTAAAAGTTGGTTTTTGACTTTTTTGGCATGTTCCCAAATGGCCCCTTTAGATAGTACTTATATTTATATTGATTTCTTTACATTATCTTATGGTTTACCACGATTTATTTACAAAGAAAAGTTTATTTAACATTTTTAATCCGTAAGTTAAAACTTAAATATCAAAATTGGGGTTTTTTTTTTACTCTTCTACTACAAATGGATATTTAAAATAATATTTTTAAAAAATTAGAATAATTGTTTTAAAGAAAAAATTCATTTTACTCTTTTGTGGTTGGAGTCAAGAGCACTTTATTCCTCTATGATTCAAATATTGTAAGAAAATCCCTATATGATTTTGGATCAAATTACAACTGTTAACTTTGTTAACTATAACTATGAAATGGCTATAATACACTCAAACCTCATACTTTTTTTTATTTTTTTCTTTTTCTCTCATCTCACATACACATAATTTCTCATATTTAATATCAATTCAATTAAATCACAATTAATCATAATTTTTAAATTATTTATTATAATTCCTTTTTTAATCTAGCTATATTTTAAATCAATCCTAAATTATTATTTATTTTATATTTTAAGTGAATTATATGTTACAGTTTAGATCAATCTTTAATTGTATTTTATTTTAATTATCATCTTAATCTAATTTTAAGTTTGGAGAAAATGGAGGTAAGTATGTCTTTTTGTTGTGTTTATTTTACTTTATATTTTCAGAAAATCAAGTCCACTCTAGAAAATAATGTGTGTGATACACTTTTCAATTGGTTTGGATGGAAAAACTAACTTTATTAATTTAGTCCAAAACTACATGGGGCCTTTCTACCAAAACTACATGGGAACTTTCTAATTATATTTGAATCATAAGGGATAAAGTGTTCTTGCCTCAAACCACAATGGATAATATAATATGAATTTTGCCCCTATTTTAAATTTGTAATCATTGATTTCTAACTCAAGAAATGAATATGTACAAAAAAAAACTAATATTAAAAAAAAAGAGTTTGATTATTTATTTATTTATTTTTAAGTTATAGTTAAACTAATATTTAACTCAACTAATATTTTTTTAACAAATATTTTTTTTTATTTTAAATTGATTTTTTTCAATTGAGTTGTGATCAATAGTTTTTTCTCCAAAATTTTGAATGTTTAAAAGATTATAAATAGAGTTTCTTTTAAAACAAAAATTGAGGATTAAATATATTTTGTATTTTTAAATTGATTTTTTCATTTATTCCGAAATTTTGAATGTTTAAAAGACCTAACAAATTGAGTTTCTTTTAAAACAAAATTTGAGAATTCTTTTGGGAATAAGCTATTTTAGCAACTTTTTGAATAAAATATGATGTGAAAAAATTAATATTTTTGGAATAATTTTTAGCTTTCACCAAAAAAAAAAAAAAAAAAGAGATTAATCTTTAACTTTTGTATAATTTTTTGGATTTTTAACCTTTTTATTGACTTTTTGACTATTTTTTGTTTTGCAAATATAAATAAAATAAATTATCAATAAAAAAAAATATATCTGATTCGTCACTCATTTTAAATTATAGATATTTGTAATGGGCGCTACGCATGCTTACAAGAAGAAAGAATGGCAAGTCAGAAAATATAAAAATAGGAATGGGGTGAGAGAGGCTCGAACTCTCGACCTCAGGATAACTCAGAAGCTATGAGACCTACGCGCTAGCCAACTGCGCCACCACCCCCTTGTTTATTGAAGTTATTGTTAAACTAATTTTATCATTATAATAGTAGGGGTGACCTTGGGCCCAACACCCCGCCCAGCTTAGCCCAACCCAATATTTTTAGAATTTTTAAAAAATATATTTAATCTGAGTTAGATTCAAATTCTGTGCCCATTTAAATATTTGGACTAGACTTGAGAATAAAAAAAATTTTAACCAGCCTGACCCTTTTAATTATAAAATAAAGTAAAAAAATTATAAAAGATCAAATGTATATATATAATTCTTTTAAAGTCTTATATTAAAACATTTATTAAAAGATCATATTGATTGTACCATTTGTTTTTTTAATATTTCAAATTCACGTAATAATTAAAATGATCAAAATTTTAATATTCCTTCAAGATTTAAAAAAATAAATTAAATTAAATTAATAGTCTATACTTAGGGCATCCACAATGGATGTGTTAAAATTGTGTTATATGATAAAAAGTGTTAAAAGTGGGACCCAAAAATATGTTTTAAGAGTTTATTAATTTAGTGAGTGAATAATGAATGAATAATGATACAATGGATGTGTTAAGAAGTGTGTTAAGGTGTGTGTTAAATATATATGTGTGTGTGTATATAATAAATAAAATAAATAAATAATTTGGTTTAATCAAAAATTTCAAGTCAAAAAAAAAAATCCCAACAAGTAAAAAAAAAAAATTTGCCATTGACCGGTCAACCGATAAGCCCAAAAAACGCTCTCCTTCGCTAGCTAAAACTCTAGCTACAGATAACAAACATATTAACACACAGCACTAACACACACACTAACAACTCCATTGCAACCCCAAATAATACAATATGCTAGCCAAAACTTGGTACCTGACACTAACACACACGTTAATGTGTCCATTGTGAATGCTCTTAGTGGCCTAAATGGGCGAATTCGAAATTTAGAAATATTTTGAAAGACAAGTTTAAAATGATTAGATTAGGCTGTTGAGGTGGGTCCATTTTAAAATGACACATAGGCCTTGTTTGGTTAGAGGTTACTTGCCTAAAATAGTTAATAAAGATAAAAATATGTTAAAATAATTAATAAAATAAAATATCGTATTTAATCCATAATCATTTCACTTTTTTTTTTCATAACTATCAAATCAACTAAAAAAAATATCATTCTAGACATAACTTTTTTAACCTGACTAAAAAGTCAAAAAATTAAATAATCAACTAAAATAACTTATCCTCAAATAAGACCATATTTTTACTATAATGCATGTATGACACAAGATTTGCCCACCCCTATAGCAAAGAGGTGGGAAGGGAAGCTTTTGCTATTAAATTTAGGGGTGAGAGTGTAATTTATTAAATAAACATCTAATCATAAAGTATGAAGATTTTTTAATCTTCAACATATTTTTTTATCTTATTAGAATATTTGAATGGCTAATCTCTATTTAAATTATAAAGTAATGACTATGATGTATTTTTCAAAATATGTCTTGCGTGAACATTTTTTACTTTTCTACTTTTCTCTATTACTTTTTTTTTCTCACCTACCCTCTTATGATCTCATGAATAATCTCGTGAATGATCCCATCATCTGACCTTCTTATTTCTTGTCTTTTTATTTTTTATTTTCATCTCTATCTATTTATTTATTTATTCTTTTTGTTCACATATTTTTATTTACAACGTGCTTTATACACGAACATACACTAATAAGAAGACATGATGAATAATAATTTGTGAAAGAATATCATCAGTATGTGATATTCTGGTGTACTTAATACTCCCTCCATTCCAAAATATTAATTCTTTATTTCATTTTTCGTTGTCTCAAAATATTAGTCCCTTTTCAATATTCAAAGACTAAAATAATATGAATTTCTTATTTTGTCATTCTTTTAAATTCATTAACAATATAAAAAGTATAATAATGACAATTGATATTTCAAAAATATATATATAGTACTATCAAAGGATATTTTTGAAAAATTAATATTTATTTTAAAGTGTAATAATTGTACTATCAAAAAAAGTTAAATAAAAAATTATTCACTCTATTTGTTTTTAGTTTTCAGAATTCACTTTTTAGAAAATTCTATTCTTTTGTCTTTCTGTATTTTGTTGTTTTCACTGAATTTTTTAAATATTTAAGCAATTTTTTTAATTTTTAGACACACCTAACATAAATACATTTAGAAAGTATAATATTTGTGGAAAATTTTTTTAAAAAATTCACTAAATACTAAAAATAAAAAAATAAAAAATAAATATGAAAATTCAATAATTTTTTTTTTGTATTTTTGTGTATTTATTAATTTTTTAAAATAATTTTTCACAAATAATTTACTAATTAGATACATCTAGTAAGGTACATATAAAAAGTAAAAAAATACTTAAAATTTTAAAAATATTCACTAAAAATAAAAATAATAAAAAAAACATAAAATACGAAAAACTTAATTTTTAAAAAATTAAATTCAAAAAATTGAAACCAAACCTATTTGATTATTTTGGGAAAGGAGAGGTTTTTCCAGTTTACGGTGTGAATTAGAATGTATTGTTAGGTTTGTAGAGTTTACTAGAGCATCTTTAAGAGCATTTTTAAGGGGATAGTTTAAAAAGGCTTGTTAGGTATTTTAGTTAATGTAACTCTAATTTTGAGCTCCAATGGGCTGACTATTGAGTAGGTGGCTACAATTAAAGAGCCCTAGAGGCTCTCCAAACAAATATGAACGTATATATCTCGAATTTTTGTATATTTATATCTTGGATTTGAGATTTTATATATATACATGTGTATGTTACAATTTTATATGTTCTTTCAATTTTGTTTGATGAAGGAATAACTTATTTTATATTTTGTATTTTTTTCTCCTCATTCTACAGGTTTTGTATGTTTGTATGGGCAAATTTATTATTATTGCAAATTTATATTAGTAAAATATCAACAATTAGTATTTTTTTTAGTTTAAAAATTAATTAAGTTAGTTTAAATGATTAGCTAAAATAAAGAGTGTGGTTAGAGAACACAATAGCTAAAGTAATTAGGTAAAATAAAGAGTGTACTTTTTTTATACTTTAGCTAGTGAAAAATAGAGAGTGTGGTTGGAGTTGCTTTTAACCACACTCTTTACTTTTCACTAGTTAAAGTATGAAAAAAATACACTATTTATTTTATCTAATTACTTTAGCTATTGTGTTCTCCAACCACGCTTTTTATTTTAGCTAATCATTTAAACTAACTTAATTAATTTTTAAAATAAAAAAATACTAATTGTTGATATTTTACTAATATAAATTTGCAATAATAATAAATTTGCCCATACAAATATACAAAACCTGTAGAATGAGGAGGAAAAAAATACAAAATACAAAATAAGTTATTTCGTAATTTATCAAACAAAATTGAAAGAACATATAAAATTGCTACACACACACACACACACATATATATATATAAAATATATAAAATCCCAAATCCAAGACATAAATATACAAAAATCTAAAATATATACATACATAATTGTTTGGAGAGTCTCTGAGGGCTCTTCAATTGTAGCCACCAAAAAAATAGGATGGTACAGTAGCTAGCCTATTGGAACTCAAAATTAGACTTACATTGGTTAAAATACTTAACAAGCCTTGTTTAACTATCCCCTTGGAGATGCTTGGCATTTTAGCCAATGTAATTCTAATTTTGAGTTCTAATGGGTTGGCTACTTTGGCCACTTTTGGGAAAGGATAAAAACGCCGGGTTGGCGTTTTTCGGCGTTTTGGGGGCAAAACGCAAGCTGCGTTTTTTTCCTCATTTGGGGAGTGTCATAATTAGGTTGAAAAATTACCCAATTACCCTCAATGTTTATATTTTGTATAAATGGGTGAAATGTAATTTTTTAAGTTGGGTGAGGGTATTTTAGTTATTTTAGTGTGATGTGACACCATAAATAAATATTAATCCAAAAAAAAAAAAACTTTTTACCAACTTCCCAAACCACTCTAAAAAATCTTGGTTAAAAGCAAAAAAGATGATTTTTACCACCTTCCCAAAATAGGCCTTTGACATCCTACTTTTTGGTGACTAGAATTGAAAAGCCCCATAGGTTCTCCAAACAAATACGTATATATATATATATATATCTTGGATTTTTGTATATTTTATGTCTTGGATTTGGGATTTTATATATTTTATATATGTATATGTGTATGTAGCAATTTTATATGTTCTTTCAATTCTATTTGATGAATTACGGAATAACTTATTTTGTATTTTATATTTTTTTTCTCCTCATTCTACAAGTTTTTTAGTTTGTATGGGCAAATTTATTATTATTACAAATTTATATTAGTAAAATATCAGCAATTAATATTTTTTGTTTTAAAAATTAATTAAGTTAATTTGAATGATTAACTATAATAAAGAGTGTGGTTGGGGAACACAATAGCTAAAGTAATTAAATAAAATAAAGAGTGTACTTTTTTCGTACTCTAGCTAATAAAAAGTAGAGAGTGTAGTTGGAGTTTTATGAGTTTCGTTTTAATAATTCGAATCGTTAATGTGTAGAATATGTAGAGTATTTTATATTTGTAAAAAATTACGTTGATCAGATATTGGTAACTTTTTGATCAAAACACATTTTTGTCAATAGTAAATATGATTTTAAAAATAATATGTTAACAAAAATATATTCTGATTAAGGGATTACCAATATTCGATCAACGTTATTTTTTGCAGGTATAAAATACTCGATGAGTTCTAAATATTGAACAATTTAAATTATCAAAATGAAACCGTGATAAGCTCCACGAACTTAATAATATGTTCCAATCCACTGGAGAGAAACCTCTCCCATGTAAAAATAGGAATCCATGATTCAAATTCTTCATCAATTTAATCTTTAGCAAGGGTGTTTGTAGTGCGATTCAAATAATTTAAGATTAAAATTATAAATCGAATAGCAGATTAGCGAATTGACAAATTGTAATTTGAATGATTTTGGATAGATTAATGGATTGAAAAATATTCTGACAACTTATTAAGTTTTTGCATAATATATAATACTAACTTACATAATATTATATATATATATAATACAAACTAATTTTTTATATATATAATTACTAATTTATAATCAATTTTATATATTAAATTACTAATTTATTTTAATTTTGATATTTCATTATAAATTAAAATATATATATATATATATGTATATTAATTATATTGAAAAAGAACGGTTTGGAAATCAAATTATAAATTTTAAAATTTTAATTACAATTAACAGATACATGACTCCTATAACATTTTGAATGTATGGTTCTACGTGACTCTTTCAATTTTGCGAGACATTCCAGAATCCGCCAAGACGCATCACTCCATGGATCAACATCAATAATTGGCGCTCCACCAAAAGAAGACAAAATCCTTAGAAGATAAAGATTCTCCTCAGATATCAGAAAAAAGTTCAAAAAAGACAAAAAAGATTTTTGTAGATATTTTGTGTCTGTAATTATTTGAGCCTGTCAGATAAGGATTTTCCTTCACTCACTACTTTAATAAAGTGGATATCTCTTATCTTGCTTTATTAAAGAAAAGCTATGAAAATCTTTATACGTGTCTTGTAATAAATTGTAGTATCAAAATTTTGTCAAAAAAGGAGGATTGAATGATATGCGATGGGGCCCAAAAGCAGTACCCGATATCATTATCCTAATCCTTTATTGATAAAATTTATCTATAATAGTTATTCGAGTCAAGTATATATATATATATATGGTTTTGTCCTTATTAGAAAAATATGTATTCAACTTTCCGTCAATATGTAAAGAAGTTTTTGCACATGTTTAGAAGTAAAGTCAAAAAGCCTAAGGCCTAGGCTTATAAATTTTGAAACAAGAGAGAGTCTAGATAGCTTAGAGTTTTGTTTTATCCTTCTTTTGAGTTGTATAAATTGGCATGCTTGCCAACGGATCGAGCAGAATGAAAAAACACCACTTCACTCTGCGTTGTAAATTTTCCAACCCCTCTCAAAAACCTCGAAGTGTATTAAGTTTTTCAGAGTTTCAGAGTCTGTAATATAATCTTTGTAAGTATATTTCTTATTAATATGAAGTGTGAGTAGTTTCTCTTTTTCCTTAAATATTTCGAAAGGGTAACTCTTCTATTCTAAAAATTTATTTTCTTTTTGGGAAAACTAAGTTTATGGAATGCTTGTTTGCTCATTAATATTACATGCTTTGAACCTTCGTAGTATCTTCAGTTTTCTATTTTGTTACTGAGTGACCTTAGCTGAAGAGCCCGTGTGAGCCGTGGTTAGGTATAGCAATCCCGGGTTTACCCTTGTTGTACAGTGATCCGGACTCGTGTCCGTTGACGTTAGTAGTTGATTATTATCTTGTTTACATCCTTTCCTACTTTGTATTTGGGTTATAGGATGTGTTGGGCAGGTCTGTTACAGGTTGGTTGTGTCTGGGAGCCAAGTGTTGCTGTCCAGAATTTTGGGCCTTCGCTCGAGCGAGGGTTTGGTCGCTCGAGCGAGGGGTATGTTTTGTGTCTGGTGGGTCGAGCCAGAGTGACTTCGCTCGAGCGAGCGATTGCGTCTGGTTCAGATGGTGAGAGTTGCATTTTTTGGCTCGAGCGAGCTTTCTTCACTCGAGCGATCTGGTTTGTCTTCGCTCGAGCGTGCGTCTGGTTGCAGACCTGATGGTTCGAGTTTTTGGCTCGAGCGAGCTTCTAAGTTTTTGGCTCGAGCAAGACCTTTTTGGCTCGAGCGAGAGTTTCTGTGTCTGGTCGCTCGAGCGACCAAGTCTTCGCTCGAGCGAGCCTGTTTATATCAGTTAGCAGCAGCCGAGATGAACTTCACTTTTTCAAAACTTTCTCATCTTCAAACCCTAGATCTGAGACCCTCTCTCTCTAGACTTGTCTTCTCTCTAGGAAATCATCTCTTTCTAGTGTGAATCCACCCTAAGTGCTTTGTTAAAAAGGTAGAGGGTGACTTGGGCTTCGATTTAATCTGAAAATATTTGGATTTGGAGCACATTGGTCGTTGGGTCTTCATCTCCTTTTGAGCTCAAACTTTGAGGTAGGGATATCCTACTCCTCTTTATGGATTTTGTCTTTAAATTTTAGCATTTTGATATGTTGGGTGTTGTTGGGTAATTTTGAGAAAACTTGGGCCTTTTGTGTAATTTACAAAAGTTGGGGTTTTATTTACAATGAACCTAGAGGCATGTTTGGTATAGAGACATGGAATAAATGTTGAAACATTGATGAAAATGGAACCTTAGGGTTGTTTTGTTAATTATGGGAATTTGCCCTAATTGTTTTAATTAATTAATGCATATAATTAATTAAAGAAAATGAGGAATTGAATTGGGAATATTGAGATTGGAAGTGTATGGGATTAAAGGGTGTAGTTGAATTACTTATCACTCACCGAATTGAAATGTTGATTTAATATCCATTTGTGCATTTATTTTCTGTTTAGAAATAACTGCTTTGGGCTATCGGTGGAGGATAGTCGTGATTGTTGTAGACAATGCATGAGGATTAGGCAAACGAAAACTAATCAACGGAATGTGTCATAAGAGTGTGACGATTGTTAGAATACATTAATTTTATGTATTGATTGATTGTGTATAGAACCTATGTGTTTATATGCATTATGTGTAGAGGAGGAGATGGGGGATGTACTCCGTGGTTTAAGGGAAGATGGGGGATGTACCTCTAAACCGGATAGTGTTGAGAGGAGATGGGGGATGAACTCCGTAGATACAGCTCATATGCTTGTCTAGAGAAGTGAAGATACAGCTCATATGCTTATCTTTGAGAAGTATAGATACAGCTCATATGCTTGTCTAGAGAAGAGTAGATATAGCTCTTACGCTTATCTTCGGTTGTGTGATATAGTTCTTATACTTATCTGCTGAGGTGTTGATATAGCTCATATGCTTATCGGTTAATGTGATGACATAGCTAGTATGCTTATTTATCGAAAATGGAAAGTGAAAGGTAACATAGACTTGTAAGTCATGTAATTGAAATGTGATATATGTGGATGTACCAGTGTTGACCACTGCTAATCTTTTAGTCATTGTTCAAAGTTGGTTTAGTATATTTCTACTGGGCTGTGGCTCACCCTATATGGGAACATCATTTTCAGGTACAGGTAGCATGCCACCTCCAAGGACATAGCTTGGGAGGCTAGAAGCGGGCAGATCTTTTGTTGTCTTTCTTTTGATGTATTACATGTAAATTCAAGCCAAGGGCTTAATGTGTAAATGAGTTAGCACTCTCTTTTTGTAACCAAGTGTTAACTTGGAAAGCTGTAAGCCCTTAAGGCATTTGCTTTTGTTGTTAACATGTAATACCTTTTGTAATGAAACTATGATGAATAGATGAATGTTGGTCTTTTGTATATCAATGCATGCTTATATTGATGGATTTAATGCCGTTATTTTGAGGGCGTTACATTAGGCGTTGGAGGGCGAATTGTAGGCAGAAAGGGAAAAGTAAAAAATGGAAAATAAAAATATACTATGTTGAACGAGGCTTAGTCTCAAGGTGGGAGTACATGTAATGAAAACAAACATTGCCTAAAAATAGTTTTTGCCATAGAAAAGAATTTTAGAATAAAAGGAGAGCAACCAGAGTAGAAATATTAAGGAAATATTGTCCATATAAGAATTTCAAAAAATCAAAACTTGTATGCCCTTAGACGTAGACCTTAGAAATAAAAATTGAATTTCAAAAAATCAAAAAAGTATATGTCCTTAGACGAAGACTTTAGGAATAAAATTAAAATTAGTACTGAACTAATACAAGAATTAGAAGATCAAAAATTTAGATATCAGTTTCTTTTATCATTAGCTTCTAACAGATCTCTAGAAAATTACAGTTTAAAAATTTCTCAGATAAATAGACAGCTAACTATAAAACAAGAAGCCTTAAAATTAGCCATACAACAGCTTGAGAATCTTTTAGCATAACTGTAGAATTAATTAGATAATTCTCAGCCCAATTCCAAATAGTGGTAGACCACTAACTTAACCCCCCAAAAAATTGGTATCAGAGCAGTGTTCGGTTTTAGGACAGTTCAAGTTAGTTTATGCATTTTGTTTATGGTAATAGAGTACTTTTTATTTTTGGAGATTTTAGTTATAAATTTCATGTTATAGTAGCTTTTAATAATTTTAAAATAGGAGTTAATTTTGTGTATGAAAATAGTAGAGTATCTAGATTTAGAACTCAGCAGCCATAACCATCGTTTTAGCATAAATAAAAATAATTTCCGTTGTAATTTTGAAAATAATTTTACCCATCAGCTTCATAGTGAAAATAATCCTCAGCTAAATAGTATCATAGATTATCAGATAAATTTTGCAGAAAATATTAAAAAGGACATAGATAAAATTAGTAATCTTTTTATTTCATCTATAGAACATCTCCGTAATAATCGAAGTATAATTAAAGATCAAGATAAAAAATTAGACTATATCCAAGATCAGTGTAGTTCTATCCTACAAAAAAGAATAGACTTAAATTTAGAAAAATTTCCTACGAAATTAGAAATAGAAATATTAATTTCAGCCACCAATCAAATAGCTAAACATATAGGACAAATTAATCAAATTCAAGATAATTTAGAACAGAAATTAGAAATTTTAGAACAACTTGTAAGATCTTAGTTTATGAGTAGTGATAAAAAAGCTAATAGAGATTATCAGACTATTTTAAACACAGACAGAAGATTTTCATAATAACCCAGAAGGAATCAGCAGCTATCAGGGTGTAAGTCAATCAGATAAAACAACAGTAAGACAAAATAATATAGAGATTTTATTTTTAATAAGATTGTGTGAAAAATTTGAATACCTATCAGAACAACTACATAGCTTAGAAAATTGTCTAGCGTCTTTAGAAAAATTAGTACTTCAGAAAGGAAAAGGAATAGAAGGACAATCCAACAAACCGCAATCTCAAGTAACCGAGGAAGATATAGCTAGATATTTTGAAAAGCTTAAATTACCTAGGAAACCAGCATGTAGAATTTACAGAAAATAAATATGTTTAAACAGCTAATTAAAGGTAGTAGTAGTAAAAAACGTAATGATGATGAAGATATTAAAGTAGAAGAGTTTATAGATGTAGAACAACAAATAGAAAAATTTAAGAAAGAAAAATTAGAATTAATTCCAGCTAAATATGTGTATAAGCTAGGTAAAATTCATAAAAAATAATATTTATTTAAACATTATGCTGAATAGATGATTAGTGTAACTCAAGAAGACGAAAAAATAGAGCTAAATTTAATAGAGAGAGAAAGCTATAAATATGCAGTAAATGAACACCTTAAAATGACTCACTTAGGATTAGTAGTGGTAGGAGTTAAAGCATTAACTAGAGAAAATTTAGGAACTAAAGTTTTTGTATGTCTTTATGATGATAGATTTAATGACGTAGGACAGAGTATTTTAGGCAGTTATGAATTAGATATGAATTCAAAAGGAGGAATAGTGTATTTTACACCAGATTTCTTACTACTAACCTCAACTTTTCATAAAAAGATAAAAATAGGAATAAAGAGTAGAGGATACAAAATGAAAAAAGGAGAAAAGAATTTATTAATTTGCACAGGATTTTTAGGTTTAGCAGTCTCAGAAAGTAATACTCACTATAGACTTACAAATAATCAGATAGTTAAGTTATTAGGCGCTAAAGGAATAAAGGCACTACCAGCTAAAAAATTTAATTCAGAAGACAATGCAGCCCTAGATTGGAAATTAGGAGATTTTTTAGGACAAAAGAGATTAGCCCCTCAAGACAATTTATTATATCAAGCAGCAGATGGAAATTACGTAGTAAGATTTACTCAGTATACTTATGTAGCACTAGAAAAATCCGAAGATGATGAATTTAGTAGTATAGACAGAGAAGAAAATCAAGATAATCGTAGTGAAATAAATCAGCTTTATGTAATGACAGAGAAAAAAAATCGTATCACAAAGTAAGATATATAATATTGATGAGATAGATTTAGAAAAATTCACCCTAGAAGACATGAATAAAATATGGGATGCTAGATACCTCGAATACTTAGCTAGAGGAGATACCCATGAGGAAGCAGTGTCATTTTTAGATCAAGAATTCCATACAGAATATGTAGATAATATCATAGAAGATATAATACATCCCAGTAAAATATTTAAAATACCAGAACAACCTAAGATAGAAGATACTTTTTATATGAATACAGAAAGCACAAGCACTAGTAACCCACAACCAACTATACAAGATCCCGTAGAACCAATGCACTATGCAGTAGGAGGAAGAAGACCATTAGCCTGTTCAGGACGTAGTCATGCACATCCCAATAAAAGCTATAAGTTTCATGGAAAGCGTAGACCATTAGATATGAGCATACAATTACAGCCGGTTAATAATCAAGGAACCCTTTTAGATTTAGCTAGATTTGACCCTTAGGTATGGCACGAAGTAATAGAAAGATGGGAAAAAAATGCAGTAAAAGCATGGATGACCAGCCCCTATGAATCAACAGATATGTGAGAATATATGGAGACACTTTTAGGAGATTCAGCTTATAATATTTATTTAACCTTTAAAGGAAAATATGAAGAAACAATTAAACAGCTTAAAGATTTAGGAAATAACCCGTGGAATTTCACCAGTTTTATTAAAGAGATACTTATAGGATACGACCCTTCTAGAGGAAATGATTCCGCTCAAAGCGTAGCATTAACTGAACTAGATCAGATAACATTAGGAAGTTGGAAATATATAGTACCTTTCAGTAGAGAATACTTAGCCATAGCAACTAGAACATGAAAAAGTTTTGATGAAGAGATAGGAAATAAATATTTTAGAAAATTACCCGGAGAACTAGGAAGAGAAATAGAAAATAAATGGGCAATTTATTGTGCAAGTTTACCAGCAACAATAGCTACAGGAGAATTAAGTATAAGAGGAACTTTAGGAATATGACCTAGAATAGTTTTTACATTTTATAAACTCAGAGAAAAATGTATAGAAGTTAAAATACAAAAAGATTTGAAAAAACAAAATTATGGTTTTTGTAGCAGTGTAATATATACTCCTCAGCAATATGAAGATAAATATAATAGGAGAAAATACAAGAAATATGGAAAATATAGAAAAGAAAAATATTGGAAGAAAAAATATAGAAAACCATGGAAAAAACAGAAATTCATTAGGAAAAGTAGAACCTTTAATAGGACAAATTATAAGAAATTACCCAAAGATGAAAAAGATAAAAGAAAACAAAGATATGTTAGAAAACCCAACAGCAAAAAATGCAATTGTTTTATATGTGGAGAACCCAATCATTTTGCAAAAGCCTGCCCAAAAAGACAGAAACCTAATACTAATAAGCAGATAGAAAGACTACATATTATAGAAGATTTAGAAGAAGATATAGTCAGCATAAATAGTGATGATTCAGAAGTATATAGCATAGTTAGTAATTATGAATATCAATTAGAAGCTATAAGCTCAGATAGTGATACAGAAAGTGATACAGATGTAGATAATCTTTTAGGACAACTTAACCAAGAAATAGGAACAACTCCTTCTCAAGATACTTTCTTTATGATGGAATGTAATGCAGATACTGAATGTCAACATAATTTTCAAATAGGATTAGGATTTGATACTACTAGATGCAGCTATTGTAATTGGTTTCCAGCTAAAGATAAAAGAGCTCAATGTTTATTATGCAGCATAACTTATTGTATAATTTGTCTCGAAAAATTAAATATGACACATAAGATAAGATTAGAAAATACCAGAGAAGATAACAATATAGAAAGCAGAGAATTACGACTAGCAAATAGAGAATTGGAAGTACAAGTACGAGAACTCAAAATACAAATACGAGAAATAGAAACCAAGACTAGTTTTGACATAGAATGTTTAGAATTAGAAAATAGGCAGCTCAAACAACAGTTAGAACAGTTTCATACTAAATACCCTTTAAAAGATAAATTAATTGAAGAACATATGAATTCTTTAGAATTAGTCAACCTAGTTGATTCTCAACCCTTTAGTCAATACTCTCAGACACAACCAGATAATACCTATTTACCATTTAATTATCCTGTTATACCTAAGTCAAATTTAGTTGAAATTTCTTGTGTAATTAAATTTGTAGAAAAAACCCTCAGTATAGATGCCATGATAGATACAGGAGCCAGTAAATCATATATAGAACAACACGTAGTTCCACCAGGATGGAGCACAGCCTTAGCAACCCTAGCCTTAGTTAGCATAGCAGATGGCACTAAACAGACATATACACATTGCATTAATGGCGCCCAAATTAGTTTTCATCATCTAGGTTCTCAAGATCAGCACATAGAATGGTTCCCATTACCTCAAGTTTGGATCGGAAATACCCGTCAGAATCATCCTTTCATTTTAGGACTTAATTTCATACTTAGTTTACAAGGCGGTATGTTTATCAGCCAACACAACATCAGCTTCTTCAAACGAACCGTCAATACACCAACCGCTTATGCCCTTAGCACCATCGCCCATTCATCAGAGTTGCGTGCGAAGCGTGGTGGTACCATAGGAGTAGATTCAGTTCCCGCTAGTTTTTTATTTCCAAGTAGAAATATTTTTCCAGAGCTAGCCCAAACATACATACCTAATGAGATAGCAAACACTTCTTTAGAAAAATTAGATATGAAAAATTATGAGTTAGAAGATTTTGAAGAGGTTCATTTTGAAGATAAGGGAGACTATTGGAACTTAGAAGATTTTCAAGAAATAATTAACTTAGAATTAATTTTTGCAAAAATAGGAAAAATAAAGAAAAAACCAATATACAGAAGAACAGAAAATGAATTAGATGAGATAATAAGATTAGCTGAAACAACAAAAATTTTAGGAGAACAACCCATGAAATATTGGGAGAGAAATAAAATTTTAGCCAGCTTAGATATAAAAAATAGAGATTATAGGATTACCTCAGTACAAATAGATCATACGCCAGCAGATATAGAAGAATTTAGAACCCAGATTAAGGAGCTATTAGATTTAGGAGTTATTAGACCTAGTAATAGTCCACATAGAAGCGCAGCATTTATGGTTAGAAATCATGCAGAGATAAAAAGAGGAAAAGCTAGAATGGTTATAAATTATAAAAGATTAAATGATAATACAGAAGAAGATAAATATAATATAGCAGATAAAGATCAACTCATAAATAGAATACAGACAGCAAAAATATTTAGTAAATTTGATTGCAAGTCAGGATTTTGGCAGATAAAAATGGAAAAAGAAAGCATACCATGGACAGCCTTTTGTTGTCCACAAGGACATTACGAATGGCTAGTCATGCCTTTTGGATTAAAAAATGCACCTTCCATATTTCAGCGTAAGATGGATAGTATATTTAATAAATACAGTTTTATACTGGTTTACATAGACGACATATTAGTATTTAGTCCAGATAAAAATAGTCATATAGATCATTTGTATATAGCTTTAGAAGAATTCATAAATAATGGAATAATAATTAGCAAAAAGAAGATGGTATTAAATAAACCTCACATAGAATTTTTAGGAATGGAGTTAGGAGATGGGAAAATTAGATTATAACCTCATATAGTCAAGAAAATTTTAGATTATCCAGATAAATTAGAAGATACAAAACAACTTCAATCTTTTTTAGGAATTTTAAATTATGCGCGAATGTATATTCCTAACCTTAGTAAAATAATAGGACCACTTTATAGCAAAACCACACCCACAGGACAGAAATATTTTAATCAACAAGATATAGCTTTAGTTAGAAAAATTAAAGATATTTGTAAAAAGTTACCAGACCTACAACTCCCCTCAGAATCAGAATACATAGTTGTAGAAACAGACGCAAGTCAATTAGGATGGGGAACAATATTATTAGCTAAACCTAGTAAGTATGATAGCAAAAATAAAGAACGTATTTGCAGATATAGTTTAGGAAAGTTTAAAGAAAAAGATACAACCATAACAAGCCTAGATTTTGAAATATTAGGAGTAGTTTATGCAATAAATAAATTTAGATTATTTTTACACAAACCTTTTACAATTAGAACAGATTGTGAAGCTATAGTTAGATTCCATAACAAACTCAATGAGCGTAAATTAAGTACGAGAAGATGGGCAAAATTTTTAGATTGTATAGTAGGACAAGGATATAAAGTAGAATTTGAACATATCAAAGGGAGTGATAATAGGTTAACAGATTGGTTGAGTAGAAAAATTTATTTAGAAAAAGAAGATAACCAGTTTAAATTTTGTGCAGATAATGGAGAACAGCAAGACCATGAACTTTGGGGGATTTTCTCTTCCCATTCATGAAGGCAGAACCAAATTCAGACCTTTAACAGGGATCGAGTTAGACCCAGTTCAACAGTGTCTTTTAGATAACCTTTGGACCAGTCAGAACCACCCAGCTAAACGCCTTTCAGCCCTAAACTCTCTCAGTATATATTTCTCAAAAATCCAAAATAAACCCTTATCAAAAAGTTTTTCTTTCTATGTAGTAGTTAAAGGAACCAAGCCTGGTATTTACCATGATTGGGTAGAAGTAGAACCCTTAGTTAAAAATTTTACATTACCTCAGTTTAAAGGATTTTATGACTTTGAGTCAGCCAGTACCTATGCCCGAAGACAAATAGGAACCAATTACTTTATTAGCCAGATAGCTAAAGATTACCTGGACACATTGAGCAAGATGAGGTCAACCATCCTTGCTACTAGTGGAGTTCCAGTTAGCCAGATAATTGGAAGCAGTAGTTCAGGCAGTAGTAGTAGTTCTAACCCTCAGACAGATTTTCAGAATCCTCTCCAGATGTGCAGACATTGTGAAGGCCTTGCCAGAAATTTCAAGAAAATTATGGATAAAGGCAAAAGAGTCAGTGAAGAGCTAGACCAGCTCCGAGACGAAGAAAAATAATTGAGAGCAACCGTTCGAACCCTAACCAATCAGCTTAAAAGATTAGCTCCAGAAAGAACACCTACCTCCTTACCTAGCCCAGAAATCAAACAACTCACCAGTGAGGAATTTGACCAATTGAGTGCTAGAATGTATTTCTTCAGGCATTCTATCATTCGATCTCTTTGTGAGAAAAGCCAAGTAATAGAAGACCTAAAACCCTATATTTACACCCTAGCCGAAGATAGCAGAAATAGCGAGCTAGTCATTATTCAGCAATTTCTTCAAGACCTTTCCATAGCAAGGGTTGACTGCCCCGGCTTAGCTTATCAGTGGACCTATAACTATGAAGAAGAAGAACATCCCTGTTTAGATGAAGAAAGATGCAACAGGAGATCCGAGCATTTTGGAAGATGCCAGTGTAACCTAGACTTCAGTGTTTGCCTTTGCCAGATAAATTTAGCTACATTCGAGCCATTAGAAATAGAAATCAGGGGCGAAACACGTTATCTAACAGCTTCAAAATTGTTAGATTACGGCTTTGTCTCTAGATTAATTTTCACAGATCCAGATCAGACAGATAGTTTCGGACATAAGCTTGCTCATGCAGTACTCTGTATAATGGAAGAGTATCATCCATATATAGAAGCATTGATAGATAGCAAACTACCAGAATGGAAGGGAATATGGTGCAACCCAGCTAAGCATAAGATGTACCTCAGAGGAACTTCAAGATACCCAACACTTCTCAATAGGAGACCCTGGCCATGTAGAAGATTTCCACTCAAAGACCAGCTCAACAAATGGAGAAAATTTGCTAGAGACTCTCTATTAGCATATAATGGAAATTCCGGACATCTAGTTTGTGAAGATAAATATCAGAAGATATACTGTAATTTAGCCATCCCGGGTTATCCATTCAGCAAAGAGACATTTGTCGAAGAAAGTCGATACCCTACCTATCAGCATGGCGTTTCTCATGAGTCACCAGAAATTGATGGACAGAATCAAGAATGGTACGATGAACCGCCCATGGGAGACGACGGAGATGACTTTTACGACCAACTCTCAGCAGCAGACCTGGATGACCTCTCAGACAGAATGTACAGGTAAAGCCAAAAAAAAAAAAAAAAAAAAACAGTGGTCCCACTACATGACTCCTATATTAACATTTTGAATGTATGGTTCTACGTGACTCTTTCAATTTTGCGAGACATTCCAGAATCCGCCAAGACGCATCACTCCATGGATCAGCATCAATAATTGGCGTTCCACCAAAAGAAGACAAAATCCTTAGAAGATAAAGATTCTCCTCAGATATCAGAAAAAAGGTCAAAAAAGACAAAAAAGATTTTTGTAGATATTTTGTGTCTGTAATTATTTGAGCCTGTCAGATAAGGATTTTCCTTCACTCACTACTTTAATAAGGTGGATAGCTCTTATCTTGCTTTATTAAAGAAAAGTTGTGAAAATCTTTATACGTGTCTTGTAATAAATTGTAGTATCAAAATTTTGTCAAAAAAGGAGGATTGAATGACATGCGATGGGGCCCAAAAGTAGTACCCGATATCATTATCCTAATCCTTTATTGATAAAATTTATCTATAATAGTTATTCGAATCAAGTATATATATATATATGGTTTTGTCCTTATTAGAAAAATATGTATTCAACTTTCCGTCAATATGTAAAGAAGTTTTTGCACATGTTTAAAAGTAAAGTCAAAAAGCCTAAGGTCTAGGCTTATAAATTTTGAAACAAGAGAGAGTCTAGATAGCTCAGAGTTTTGTTTTATCCTTCTTTTGAGTTATATAAATTGGCATGCTTGCCAACGGATCGAGCAGAATGAAAAAACACCACTTCACTCTGCGTTGTAAATTTTCCAACCCCTCTCAAAAACCTCTAAGTGTATTAAGTTTTTCAGAGTTTCAGAGCCTGTAATATAATCTTTGTAAGTATATTTCTTATTAATATGAAGTGTGAGTAGTTTCTCTTTTTCTTTAAATATTTCGAAAGGGTAACTCTTCTATTCTAAAAATTTATTTGCTTTTTGGGAAAACTAAGTTTATGGAATGCTTGTTTGTTCATTAATATTACATGCTTTGAGCCTTCGTAGTATCTTCAGTTTTCTATTTTGTTACTGAGTGACCTTAGCTGAAGAGCCCGTGTGAGCCGTGGTTGGGCGTTGGAGGGCGAATTGTAGGCAGAAAGGGAAAAGTAAAAAATGGAAAATAAAAATATATTATGTTGAACGAGGCTTAGTCTCAAGGTGGGAGTACATGTAATGAAAACAAACATTGCCTAAAAATAGTTTTTGCCATAGAAAAGAATTTTAGAATAAAATAAGAGCAACCCGAGTAAAAATATTAAGGAAATATTGTCCATATAAGAATTTCAAAAAATCAAAAACTTGTATGCCCTTAGACGTAGACCTTAGAAATAAAAATTGAATTTCCAAAAAATCAAAAAAGTATATGTCCTTAGACGAAGACTTTAGGAATAAAATTAAAATTAGTACTGAACTAATACAAGAATTAGAAGATCAAAAATTTAGATTTCAGTTTCTTTTATCATTAGCTTCTAACAGATCTCTAGAAAATTACAGTTTAAAAATTTCTCAGATAAATAGACAGCTAACTATAAAACAAGAAGTCTTAAAATTAGCCATACAACAGCTTGAGAATCTTTTAGCATAACTGTAGAATTAATTAGATAATTCTCAGCCCAATTCCAAATAGTGGTAGACCACTAACTCAACCCCCCAAAAAATTGGTATCAGAGCAGTGTTCGGTTTTAGGACAGTTTAAGTTAGTTTATGCATTTTGCTTATGGTAATAGAGTAGTTTTTATTTTTGGAGATTTTAGTTATAAATTTCATGTTATAGTAGCTTTTAATAATTTTAAAATAGGAGTTAATTTTGTGTATGAAAAGAGTAGAGTATCTAGATTTAGAACTCAGCAGCCATAACCATCGTTTTAGCATCAATAAAAATAATTTCCGTTGTAATTTTGAAAAAAATTTTACCCATAAGCTTCATAGTGAAAATAATCCTCAGCTAAATAGTATCATAGATTATCAGATAAATTTTGCAGAAAATATTAAAAAGGACATAGATAAAATTAGTAATCTTTTTATTTCATCTATAGAACATCTCCGTAATAATCGAAGTATAATTAAAGATCAAGATAAAAAATTAGACTATATCCAAGATCAATGTAGTTCTATCCTACAAAAAAGAATAGACTTAAATTTAGAAAAATTTCCTACGAAATTAGAAATAGAAATATTAATTTCAGCCACCAATCAAATAGCTAAACAAATAGAACAAATTAATCAAATTCAAGATAATTTAGAACAGAAATTAGAAATTTTAGAACAACTTGTAAGATCTTAGTTTATGAGTAGTGATAAAAAAGCTAATAGAGATTATCAGACTATTTTAAACACAGGCAGAAGATTTTCATAATAACCCAGAAGGAATCAGCAGCTATCAGGGTGTAAGTCAATCAGATAAAACAACAGTAAGACAAAATAATATAGAGATTTTATTTTTAATAAGATTGTGTGAAAAATTTGAATACCTATCAGAACAACTACATAGCTTAGAAAATCGTCTAGCGTCTTTAGAAAAATTAGTACTTCAGAAAGGAAAAGGAATAGAAGGACAATCCAACAAACCTCAATCTCAAGTAAACGAGGAAGCTATAGCTAGATATTTTGAAAAGCTTAAATTACCTAGGAAACCAGCGTGTAGAATTTATAGAAAATAAATATGTTTAAACAGCTAATTAAAGGTAGTAGTAGTAAAAAGCGTAATGATGATGAAGATATTAAAGTAGAAGAGTTTATAGATTTAGAACAACAAATAGAAAAATTTAAGAAAGAAAAATTCGAATTAAATCCAGCTAAATATGTGTATAAGCTAGGTAAAATTCATAAAAAACAATATTTATTTAAACATTATGCTGAACAGATGATTAGTGTAACTCAAGAAGACGAAAAAATAGAGCTAAATTTAATAGAGAGAGAAAGCTATAAATATGCAGTAAATGAACACCTTAAAATGACTCACTTAGGATTAGTAGTGGTAGGAGTTAAAGCATTAACTAGAGAAAATTTAGGAACTAAAGTTTTTGTATGTCTTTATGATGATAGGTTTAATGATGTAGGACAGAGTATTTTAGGCAGTTATGAATTAGATATGAATTCAAAAGGAGGAATAGTGTATTTTACACCAGATTTCTTACTACCAACCTCAACTTTTCATAAAAAGATAAAAATAGGAATAAAGAGTAGAGGATACAAAATGAAAAAAGGAGAAAAGAATTTATTAGTTTGCACAGGATTTTTAGGTTTAGCAGTCTCAGAAAGTAATACTCACTATAGACTTACAAATGATCAGATAGTTAAGTTATTAGGCGCTAAAGGAATAAAGGCACTACCAGCTAAAAAATTTAATTCAGAAGACAATGCAGCCCTATGTAGACGTCCCCGAACGCATCCGGGAGGGTTAAGTCCCGTTCGGTTCACATTGGGTTCACTACAGTTCGGACTCGATTTGTGTCGGTTCTAAATCTGAACCAAAGAGTCCAACTCTGGCAAATCGTTTTGAGAAAGAAAACAGATTTTGAAAAAGTAGTGCCAAACATGGACTGCTTTGCCAGATTATAGAGTCGCCACCTAAATATTTTAAAATGGGGAAATTTAGGAAACCCTGACTCGGTGCCGAAGGCCACGTGTCCGTCATCACCAAAGTGACTTGGCTCGGGAGCCTGGGTACGATCGGGGAAGGTCAGCTATGAGCACCCCCTTTCGCCCGGTCCGAAGACCGGCCTCTACTAACCATGATATCCGTTTTTGAAGACTTTATGCGTTCTTATCCCGGTTATTAACCTAGAATTACTATGTGATGCGCACAACACAAAAGTATAGACTAGATTGCCTAACTTGGAAATAAACATTGCATATCCGTTTTGTTTGGAAAACAGTTTGGAATTGCTACTCGCGAGTAGGCTAAAACACGGATTTCGATGAGTATTCCCAACTCAAGTAATCCAACCTCCACCCACAGGCATTCAAGCAGTTTATCACATAAGCACTTAGCCGCATGGCAGGCATACTGTCATGTTAACATTCACACGCATGCGACATGCTAAAGCATAAAACTTACATCGTACTCCGTGCCAAAACAAGAAACCAGTTAGCAAAACATGCATGACCTAGTTTATGTTAAGTGACTAATGCATCGCATACGGAATGTAATCTAGACAGGCTCGGCTATCCTAAGCATGGCACATGAAATGCAACAACTATCACGTATTCAATTTGGAATTGAAAGTACGATGTAGTTTGTATGATGTACCGAGCCCGATGTATGTAAACAAATGCATGAATGCACGCATGCATTGCATAAGGTATGCTAACTTAGATGTGCCCTAATCTACCATCATAAGCAGGTAAATAAAAGGGTAGAAAGAAATGGGGGTTGGAAGACATGCACCCACTCACACACACTTATTACAAATTTGCCCTCGCTCGGAGGGGCCAAAAGAATAATACAAATTAATTAACTACGCAAGCTAATTAATTATTACAAATTAACTAAATTAATTAACAAATTAACTAAGTTAATTAAAGCAGTAAACGCCTCGGGAAGAGGGCTCAAATGCAGAGCGCGCTCGGAATTGGCTCGGAATCGCACTGCCATGCACGGATTGCCTCTGTTTCCCCTGCTATCCTCCTCTGAAAATTGCCAAAGTCCCAGGAGTGCCTCTCAGGGCACTGGGGAGTACCACCGGCTGGGGTAGAGAACCACCGGCTGAAGAAGGAGGCCACCGGCACTATATGAAGTTATCGGCTGGCAATTGACTGCCGGTCGGCACTAAATAGTGCCGGCCGGCACTTAACACCTGCAGAACCTGCAACCCATAGCAGCAGAGGACAACAACATGCATGGCAATGTGATTCAAGGTATTTATGCACTATACACACCCCTTATCATGTTATTGACTCAAAGGGGCATGTGCCCCGATTCCCGGACCACCAATCGCGCATTTCCATGCATGATGGCCCTAAGAACCAAGAATGCAACTTTGATTTCAAATGCATGCAATGCAAACAAGCAAACAAGGGTGCTCAAACCTCTATCATGACTTGGTCAAGAGGCTTAGCATGCATGTCGATGCAATGAAGTCCTAAACATGTCAACTAGTATGCAATATGGCAATACAATGCAATCATGCAAGTAAGCATACAAGACAAGCATGCGAATCAATGGAAGGATGGTCTTATACATGAATTAGGCAACTCAAATAGTCCTAAAATCAGTGGCCAAAATGCTAAGTCAAGAGGGCCAAACACACATGCACACATGTATAAGTTAAGGCACCAACACTTAAGCATAATTAAGCAACTCTTAAACACATCTAAGAGGCACAAACATGGACTATTAGCATACATGAAAAGCTCTGAAATCATGCAAAACATGGTGCCAAACCAAGCTAAACAAGACCAAACAAAGCATGCAAATAGCCCGAGTGCTTGAAGCAAGGTAATGAGGCCTTGAACCACACTTGACAAGACCAATCATGGTAAGACTCGAGCAACCAAAAATAGGTTTTCAGCATGTGAAAATACACCCAAAACTCACACTCACGGCATCCTAAAAGCTCTAAACACACAAGCATGCACAAGGCACCCTTGAATGCATAAAAGGACACACCCTTAAAGCATAAGAGAGATGACAAAAATGAACATGTGAGCATGGATTAGGGTCGCTACAATGCAAAGGGGCTATACAAAGCATGCCAAGATTGACCCAAACAACCTAGGAAAGACCTTATACATGGCAAAACAAGCACATTTCCAGTTTATGACCAGCCACAAAAATAGAAGCAAGATAGGCTAACAAAGCATGCGAAATTACGGTAAATAGAAGAGATTATGAAACAAGTGCAAGATAGGGGTCCCAAACAGGGTTGAGCCCTTCTTCAATGTTGAAGAAGGGCTCAAAATAAGCCTACTTACAGTTTATTACATGCTCAAAAACAGATTATACACCAGCCAAATATACTATGCAAGAATCATGGCATACAAGGGGGTAAAGAGATAGGTGCTAGATGCTATCATCAAACAGCCAAATACCCTTCATGAGACATGTAGAGGGGGGAAAAATAAGCCATTTTTCAGGCCTGTCGAAGGCCCAAAAATGGAAGCATGGTAGGCTAAAGAAACATGCAACAAAATAAGGACCCAAGAGGGTATTGAAGCAAGTCATACATGGGGGTCCCAAACAAGGTTGAGCCCTTCTTCAATGTTGAAGAAGGGCTCAAAACAAGCCCCTTTGTAGTTTACATCGAAGCTCAAAAATACATGCAACTATGGCTTAGATATGAACCAAGAAAATGCTAGTTTTGGGGAAAAGTGTGCTTACCCTTGTAGACCAACAAACCAGCACCCCTTGGTCCAAGTTTCTGAGCTCCTAACCTCTGCAAATGACCTCCCAAATGCTGGAATGGAAGATGGAGGTGTTGTGCTAGGTGTTGTAGAGCAAATGATACAAGAACCAAGGTGTTTGGAAGCTTGGATAGGATAGATATAGAGAAGGAGGTGGGATATATGTATCTATATCAGAATATATGTATATCCTCTGGTTTTTTGCTTAAGAATCTCCAACCTTAGCAATGGAGAGGAAGGCCTCTCTTAAATAGACAAAGCTTAGCTTCCAAAATAAGCTTCAAAGGGTCAAAAGAGTTCAAGGGGGGGGGTGCAAGGCTTATTCAACAAGCTTGGACAGCTGGTAGGCTTCTTGAGGAAGCCAAGACAAGGGGTCAAGGCTTCCTCAAGAAGCCTTGAGCAAAGGGTGCAAAATAAGGGCCAAAAGGGTGCAAAATAGGCACATGGATGCACGTGGATCTGATTCTATGCATCCCAGCTGGCACAGCTGGTATGCACCAGGCTTGAGGGGTGCAAAGGGTTCAGGTCGGCCAGAAGGTTTGGTCATCGGCCAAAATAAAGTGCCGGTCGGCACTATATATTGCCGGCCGGCTAAATAGAGTGCCGACAGATGATTCCAAGGTCAAAAAAGTGCCGGTGGGTATGCAAATCGAAGCCCCGGAAGTTAGCTTTCCAATGGCGCAAACCTTGCATCAAAATTCCTCCTATGCAAAAAGTTATGCCCTTTTCCGTAAAGCCGCGCAGACTCGATCCAACCGGGATGATGCCCAGCTTCAATCAATCATATCTCCTCCACCCTGACTTGGCTCTAGGAGATTCTTGAACCAAAAATGAAGCCCCGGAAGTCTTCTTTCCAATGGTAGTGGCCTCATAGCTTAACTCCAAGTATGCAATTGAATAAGCCTGATTCAGCGAGGGCCGCTCAACTTTCTTTTACCCGGATTCATGGCGAACTTCTTCTCCAACCTATTTTCTCCCCCCCCCCTCTCCTCTTTTCTTCAACTCTAAACCCCTAAACAAAGTGTTTTGAAGGGTTCGCCTCTCTCCTTGCCGAAGGAATAGAATCTTTGCCCTGCACATCTCTCAACACCGAGCAAACCATCAGTAATGCCCAAGTCTTGAGGGCGGTCAAAAATGGGGTGTCTACACCCTAGATTGGAAATTAGGAGATTTTTTAGGACAAAAGAGATTAGCCCCTCAAGACAATTTATTATATCAAGCAGCAGATGGAAATTACGTAGTAAGATTTACTCAGTATACTTATGTAGCACCAGAAAAATCCGAAGATGATGAATTTAGTAGTATAGACAGAGAAGAAAATCAAGATAATCGTAGTGAAATAAATCAGCTTTATGTAATGACAGAGGAAAAAACCGTATCACAAAATAAGATATATAATATTGATGAGATAGATTTAGAAAAATTCACCCTAGAAGACATGAATAAAATATTGGATGCTAGATACCTCGAATACTTAGCTAGAGGAGATACCCATGAGGAAGCAGTGTCATTTTTAGATCAAGAATTCCATACAGAATATGTAGATGATATCATAGAAGATATAATACATCCCAGTAAAATATTTAAAATACCAGAACAACCTAAGATAGAAGATACTTTTTATATGAATACAGAAAGCATAAGCACCAGTAACCCACAACCAACTGTACAAGATCCCGTAGAACCAATGCACTATGCAGTAGGAGGAAGAAGACCATTAGCCAGTTCAGGACGTAGTCATGCAGATCCCAATAAAAGCTATAAGTTTCATGGAAAGCGTAGACCATTAGATATGAGCATACAATTACAGCCGGTTAATAATCAAGGAACCCTTTTAGATTTAGCTAGATTTGACCCTCAGGTATGGCACGAAGTAATAGAAAGATGGGAAAAAGATGCAGTAAAAGCATGGATGACCAGCCCCTATGAATCAACAGATATGTGGGAATATATGGAGACACTTTTAGGAGATTCAGCTTATAATATTTATTTAACCTTTAAAGGAAAATATGAAGAAACAATTAAACAGCTTAAAGATTTAGGAAATAACCCGTGGAATTTCACCAGTTTTATTAAAGAGATACTTATAGGATACGACCCTTTTAGAGAAAAGGATTCCGCTCAAAGCGTAGCATTAACTGAACTAGATCAGATAACATTAGGAAGTTGGAAATATATAGTACCTTTCAGTAGAGAATACTTAGCCATAGCAGCTAGAACAGGAAAAAGTTTTGATGAAGAAATAGGAAATAAATATTTGAGAAAATTACCCGGAGAACTAGGAAGAGAAATAGAAAATAAGTGGGCAATTTATTGTGCAAGTTTGCTAGCAAAAATAGCTACAGGAGAATTAAGTATAAGAGGAACTTTAGGAATAGGACCTAGAATAGTTTTTACATTTTATAAACTCAGAGAAAAATGTATAGAAGTTAAAATACAAAAAGATTTGAAAAAACAAAATTATGATTTTTGTAGCAGTGTAATATATACTCCTCAGCAATATGAAGATAAATATAATAGGAGAAAATACAAGAAATATGGAAAATATAGAAAAGAAAAATATTGGAAGAAAAAATATAGAAAACCATGGAAAAAAACAGAAATTCATTAGGAAAAGTAGAACCTTTAATAGGACAAATTATAAGAAATTACCCAAAGATGAAAAAGATAAAAGAAAACAAAGATATGTTAGAAAACCCAACAGTAAAAAATGCAATTGTTTTATATGTGGAGAACCCAATCATTTTGCAAAAGCCTGCCCAAAAAGACAGAAACCTAATACTAATAAGCAGATAGAAAGACTACATATTATAGAAGATTTAGAAGAAGATATAGTCAGCATAAATAGTGATGATTCAGAAGTATATAGCATAGTTAGTAATTATGAATATCAATTAGAAGCTATAAGCTCAGATAGTGATACAGAAAGTGATACAGATGTAGATAATCTTTTAGGACAACTTAACCAAGAAATAGGAACAACTCCTTCTCAAGATACTTTCTTTATGATGGAATGTAATGCAGATACTGAATGTCAACATAATTTTCAAATAGGATTAGGATTTGATACTACTAGATGCAGCTATTGTAATTGGTTTTCAGCTAAAGATAAAAGAGCTCAATGTTTATTATGCAGCATAACTTATTGTATAATTTGTCTCGAAAAATTAAATGTGACACATAAGATAAGATTAGAAAATACCAGAGAAGATAACAGTATAGAAAGCAGAGAATTACGACTAGCAAATAGAGAATTGGAAGTACAAGTACGAGAACTCAAAATACAAATACGAGAAATAGAAACCAAGACTAGTTTTGACATAGAATGTTTAGAATTAGAAAATAGGCAGCTCAAACAACAGTTAGAATAGTTTCATACTAAATACCCTTTAAAAGATAAAGTAATTGAAGAACATATGAAGTCTTTAGAATTAGTCAACCTAGTTGATTCTCAACCCTTTAGTCAATACTCTCAGACACAACCAGATAATACCTATTTACCATTTAATTATCCTGTTATACCTAAGTCAAATTTAGTTGAAATTTCTTGTGTAATTAAATTTGTAGAAAAAACCCTCAGTATAGATGCCATGATAGATACAGGAGCCAGTAAATCATATATAGAACAACACGTAGTTCCACCAGGATGGAGCACAGCCTTAGCAACCCCAGCCTTAGTTAGCATAGCAGATGGCACTAAACAGACATATACACATTGCATTAATGGCGCCCAAATTAGTTTTCATCATCTAGGTTCTCAAGATCAGCACATAGAATGGTTCCCATTACCTCAAGTTTGGATCGGAAATACCCGTCAGAATCATCCTTTCATTTTAGGACTTAATTTCATACTTAGTTTACAAGGCGGTATGTTTATCAGCCAACACAACATCAGCTTCTTCAAACGAACCGTCAATACACCAACTGCTTATGCCCTTAGCACCACGCCCATTCATCAGAGTTGCGTGCGAAGCGTGGTGGTACCATAGGAGTAGATTCAGTTCCCGCTAGTTTTTTATTTCCAAGTAGAAATATTTTTCCAGAGCTAGCCCAAACATACATACCTAATGAGATAGCAAACACTTCTTTAGAAAAATTAGATATGGAAAATTATAAGTTAGAAGATTTTGAAGAGGTTCATTTTGAAGATAAGGGAGACTATTGGAACTTAGAAGATTTTCAAGAAATAATTAACTTAGAATTAATTTTTGCAAAAATAGGAAAAATAAAGAAAAAAGCAATATACAGAAGAACAGAAAATGAATTAGATGAGATAATAAGATTAGCTGAAACAACAGAAATTTTAGGAGAACAACCCATGAAATATTGGGAGAGAAATAAAATTTAAGCCAGCTTAGATATAAAAAATAGAGATTATAGGATTACCTCAGTACAAATAGATCATACGCCAGCAGATATAGAAGAATTTAGAACCCAGATTAAGGAGCTATTAGATTTAGGAGTTATTAGACCTAGTAATAGTCCACATAGAAGCGCAACATTTATGGTTAGAAATCATGCAGAGATAAAAAGAGGAAAAGTTAGAATGGTTATAAATTATAAAAGATTAAATGATAATACAGAAGAAGATAAATATAATATAGCAGATAAAGATCAACTCATAAATAGAATACAGACAGCAAAAATATTTAGTAAATTTGATTGCAAGTCAGGATTTTGGCAGATAAAAATGGAAAAAGAAAGCATACCATGGACAGCCTTTTGTTGTCCACAAGGACATTACGAATGGCTAGTCATGCCTTTTGGATTAAAAAATGCACCTTCCATATTTCAGCGTAAGATGGATAGTATATTTAATAAATACAGTTTTATACTGGTATACATAGACGACATATTAGTATTTAGTCCAGATAAAAATAGTCATATAGATCATTTGTATATAGCTTTAGAAGAATTCATAAATAATGGAATAATAATTAGCAAAAAGAAGATGGTATTAAATAAACCTCACATAGAATTTTTAGGAATGGAGTTAGGAGATGGGAAAATTAGATTATAACCTCATATAGTCAAGAAAATTTTAGATTATCCAGATAAATTAGAAGATACAAAACAACTTCAATCTTTTTTAGGAATTTTAAATTATGCACGAATGTATATTCCTAACCTTAGTAAAGTAATAGGACCACTTTATAGCAAAACCACACCCACAGGACAGAAATATTTTAATCAACAAGATATAGCTTTAGTTAGAAAAATTAAAGATATTTGTAAAAAGTTACCAGACCTACAACTCCCCTCAGAATCAGAATACATAGTTGTAGAAACAGACGCAAGTCAATTAGGATGGGGAACAATATTATTAGCTAAACCTAGTAAGTATGATAGCAAAAATAAAGAACGTATTTGCAGATATAGTTTAGGAAAGTTTAAAGAAAAAGATACAACCATAACAAGCCTAGATTTTGAAATATTAGGAGTAGTTTATGCAATAAATAAATTTAGATTATTTTTACACAAACCTTTTACAATTAGAACAGATTGTGAAGCTATAGTTAGATTCCATAACAAACTCAATGAGCGTAAATTAAGTACGAGAAGATGGGCAAAATTTGTAGATTGTATAGTAGGACAAGGATATAAAGTAGAATTTGAACATATCAAAGGGAGTGATAATAGGTTAATAGATTGGTTGAGTAGAAAAATTTATTTAGAAAAAGAAGATAACCAGTTTAAATTTTGTGCAGATAATGGAGAACAGCAAGACCATGAACTTTGGGGGATTTTCTCTTCCCATTCATGAAGGCAGAACCAAATTCAGACCTTTAACAGGGATCGAGTTAGACCCAGTTCAACAGTGTCTTTTAGATAACCTTTGGACCAGTCAGAACCACCCAGCTAAACGCCTTTCAGCCCTAAACTCTCTCAGTATATATTTCTCAAAAATCCAAAATAAACCCTTATCAAAAATTTTTTCTTTCTATGTAGTAGTTAAAGGAACCAAGCCTGGTATTTACCATGATTGGGTAGAAGTAGAACCCTTAGTTAAAAATTTTACATTACCTCAGTTTAAAGGATTTTATGACTTTGAGTCAGCCAGTACCTATGCCCGAAGACAAATAGGAACCAATTACTTTATTAGCCAGATAGCTAAAGATTACCTAGACACATTGAGCAAGATGAGGTCAACCATCCTTGCTACTAGTGGAGTTCCAGTTAGCCAGATAATTGGAAGCAGTAGTTCAGGCAGTAGTAGTAGTTCTAACCCTCAGACAGATTTTCAGAATCCTCTCCAGATGTGCAGACATTGTGAAGGCCTTGCCAGAAATTTCAAGAAAATTATGGATAAAGGCAAAAGAGTCAGTGAAGAGCTAGACCAGCTCCGAGACGAAGAAAAATAATTGAGAGCAACCGTTCGAACCCTAACCAATCAGCTTAAAAGATTAGCTCCAGAAAGAACACCTACCTCCTTACCTAGCCCAGAAATCAAACAACTCACCAGTGAGGAATTTGACCAATTGAGTGCTAGAATGTATTTCTTCAGGCATTCTATCATTCGATCTCTTTGTGAGAAAAGCCAAGTAATAGAATACCTAAAACCCTATATTTACACCCTAGCCGAAGATAGCAGAAATAGCGAGCTAGTCATTATTCAGCAATTTCTTCAAGACCTTTCCATAGCAAGGGTTGACTGCCCCGGCTTAGCTTATCAGTGGACCTATAACTATGAAGAAGAAGAACATCCCTGTTTAGATGAAGAAAGATGCAACAGGAGATCCGAGCATTTTGGAAGATGCCAGTGTAACCTAGACTTCAGTGTTTGCCTTTGCCAGATAAATTTAGCTACATTCGAGCCATTAGAAATAGAAATCAGGGGCGAAACACGTTATCTAACAGCTTCAAAATTGTTAGATTATGGCTTTGTCTCTAGATTAATTTTCACAGATCCAGATCAGACAGATAGTTTCGGACATAAGCTTGCTCATGCAGTACTCTGCATAATGGAAGAGTATCATCCATATATAGAAGCATTGATAGATAGCAAACTACCAGAATGGAAGGGAATATGGTGCAACCCAGCTAAGCATAAGATGTACCTCAGAGGAACTTCAAGATACCCAGCACTTCTCAATAGGAGACCCTGGCCATGTAGAAGATTTCCACTCAAAGACCAGCTCAACAAATGGAGAAAATTTGCTAGAGACTCTCTATTAGCATATAATGGAAATTCCGGACATCTAGTTTGTGAAGATAGATATCAGAAGATACACTGTAATTTAACCATCCCGGGTTATCCATTCAGCAAAGAGACATTTGTCGAAGAAAGTCGATACCCTAACTATCAGCATGGCGTTTCTCATGAGTCACCAGAAATTGATGGACAGAATCAAGAATGGTACGATGAACTGCCCATGGGAGACGACGGAGATGACTTTTACGACCAACTCTCAGCAACAGACCTGGATGACCTCTCAGACAGAATGTACGGGTAAAGCCAAAAAAAAAAAAAAAAAAAAAAAAACAGGGGTCCCACTACAAGACTCCTATAACATTTTGAATGTATGGTTCTACGTGACTCTTTCAATTTTGCGAGACATTCCAGGACCCGCCAAGTCGCATCACTCCATGGATCAGCATCAATAATTGGCGCTCCACCAAAAGAAGACAAAATCCTTAGAAGATAAAGATTCTCCTCAGATATCAGAAAAATGCTCAAAAAAGACAAAAAAGATTTTTGTAGATATTTTGTGTCTGTAATTATTTAAGCCTGTCAGATAAGAATTTTCCTTCACTCACTACTTTAATAAAGTGGATATCTCTTATCTTGCTTTATCAAAGAAAAGCTGTGAAAATCTTTATACGTGTCTTGTAATAAATTGTAGTATCAAAATTTTGTCAAAAAATGAGGATTGAATGATATGCGATGGGGCCCAAAAGCAGTACCCGATATCATTATCCTAATCCTTTATTGATAAAATTTATCTATAATAGTTATTCGAGTCAAGTATATATATATATGGTTTTGTTCTTATTAGAAAAATATGTATTCAACTTTCCGTCAATATGTAAAGAAGTTTTTGCACATGTTTAGAAGTAAAGTAAAAAAGCCTAAGGTCTAGGCTTATAAATTTTGAAAGCCTAGACCTTAGGCTTTTTGACTTTACTTCTAAACATGTGCAAAAACTTCTTTACATATTGACGGAAAGTTGAATACATATTTTTCTAATAAGGACAAAACCATATATATATATATATATATACTTGACTCGAATAACTATTATAGATAAATTTTATCAATAAAGGATTAGGATAATGATATCGGGTACTGCTTTTGGGCCCCATCGCATATCATTCAATCCTCCTTTTTTGACAAAATTTTGATACTACAATTTATTACAAGACACGTATAAAGATTTTCATAGCTTTTCTTTAATAAAGCAAGATAAGAGATATCCACTTTATTAAAGTAGTGAGTGAAGGAAAATCCTTATCTGACAGGCTCAAATAATTACAGACACAAAATATCTACAAAAATCTTTTTTGTCTTTTTTGAATTTTTTTCTGATATCTGAGGAGAATCTTTATCTTCTAAGGATTTTGTCTTCTTTTGGTGGAGCGCCAATTATTGATGCTGATCCATGGAGTGATGCGTCTTGGCGGATTCTGGAATGTCTCGCAAAATTGAAAGAGTCACGTAGAACCATACATTCAAAATGTTATAGGAGTCATGTAGTGGGACCCTTTTTTTTTTTTTTTTTTTTTTTTGGCTTTACCCGTACATTCTGTCTGAGAGGTCATCCAGGTCTACTGCTGAGAGTTGGTCGTAAAAGTCATCTCCGTCGTCTCCCATGGGCGGTTCATCGTACCATTCTTGATTCTGTCCATCAATTTCTGGTGACTCATGAGAAACGCCATGCTGATAGTTAGGGTATCGACTTTCTTCGACAAATGTCTCTTTGCTGAATGGATAACCCGGGATGGCTAAATTACAGTGTATCTTTTGATATCTATCTTTACAAACTAGATGTCCGGAATTTCCATTATATGCTAATAGAGAGTCTCTAGCAAATTTTCTCCATTTGTTGAGCTGGTCTTTGAGTGGAAATCTTCTACATGGCCAGGGTCTCCTATTGAGAAGTGCTGGGTATCTTGAAGTTCCTCTGAGGTACATCTTATGCTTAGCTGGGTTGCACCATATTCCCTTCCATTCTGGTAGTTTGTTATCTATCAATGCTTCTATATATGGATGATACTCTTCCATTATACAGAGTACTGCATGAGCAAGCTTATGTCCGAAACTATCTGTCTGATCTGGATCTGTGAAAATTAATCTAGAGACAAAGCTGTAATCTAACAATTTTGAAGCTGTTAGATAACGTGTTTCGCCCCTGATTTCTATTTCTAATGGCTCGAATGTAGCTAAATTTATCTGGCAAAGGCAAACACTGAAGTCTAGGTTACACTGGCATCTTCCAAAATGCTCGGATCTCCTGTTGCATCTTTCTTCATCTAAACAGGGATGTTCTTCTTCTTCATAGTTATAGGTCCACTGATAAGCTAAGCCGGGGCAGTCAACCCTTGCTATGGAAAGGTCTTGAAGAAATTGCTGAATAATGACTAGCTCGCTATTTCTGCTATCTTCGGCTAGGGTGTAAATATAGGGTTTTAGGTCTTCTATTACTTGGCTTTTCTCACAAAGAGATCGAATGATAGAATGCCTGAAGAAATACATTCTAGCACTCAATTGGTCAAATTCCTCACTGGTGAGTTGTTTGATTTCTGGGCTAGGTAAGGAGGTAGGTGTTCTTTCTGGAGCTAATCTTTTAAGCTGATTGGTTAGGGTTCGAACGGTTGCTCTCAATTATTTTTCTTCGTCTCGGAGCTGGTCTAGCTCTTCACTGACTCTTTTGCCTTTATCCATAATTTTCTTGAAATTTCTGGCAAGGCCTTCACAATGTCTGCACATCTGGAGAGGATTCTGAAAATCTGTCTGAGGGTTAGAACTACTACTACTGCCTGAACTACTGCTTCCAATTATCTGGCTAACTGGAACTCCACTAGTAGCAAGGATGGTTGACCTCATCTTGCTCAATGTGTCCAGGTAATCTTTAGCTATCTGGCTAATAAAGTAATTGGTTCCTATTTGTCTTCGGGCATAGGTACTGGCTGACTCAAAGTCATAAAATCCTTTAAACTGAGGTAATGTAAAATTTTTAACTAAGGGTTCTACTTCTACCCAATCATGGTAAATACCAGGCTTGGTTCCTTTAACTACTACATAGAAAGAAAAACTTTTTGATAAGGGTTTATTTTGGATTTTTGAGAAATATATACTGAGAGAGTTTAGGGCTAAAAGGCGTTTAGCTGGGTGGTTCTGACTGGTCCAAAGGTTATCTAAAAGACACTGTTGAACTGGGTCTAACTCGATCCCTGTTAAAGGTCTGAATTTGGTTATGCCTTCATGAATGGGAAGAGAAAATCCCCCAAAGTTCATGGTCTTGCTGTTCTCCATTATCTGCACAAAAATTAAACTGGTTATCTTCTTTTTCTAAATAAATTTTTCTACTTAACCAATCTGTTAACCTATTATCACTCCCTTTGATATGTTCAAATTCTACTTTATATCCTTGTCCTACTATACAATCTAAAAATTTTGCCCATCTTCTCGTACTTAATTTACGCTCATTGAGTTTGTTATGGAATCTAACTATAACTTCACAATCTGTTCTAATTGTAAAAGGTTTATGTAAAAATAATCTAAATTTATTTATTGCATAAACTACTCCTAATATTTCAAAATCTAGGCTTGTCATGGTTGTATCTTTTTCTTTAAACTTTCCTGAACTATATCTGCAAATACGTTCTTTATTTTTGCTATCATACTTACTAGGTTTAGCTAATAATATTGTTCCCCATCATAATTGACTTGCGTCTGTTTCTACAACTATGTATTCTGATTCTAAGGGGAGTTGTAGGTCTGGTAACTTTTTACAAATATTTTTAATTTTTCTAACTAAAGCTATATCTTGTTGACTAAAATATTTCTGTCCTGTGGGTGTGGTTTTGCTATAAAGTAGTCCTATTATTTTACTAAGGTTAGGAATATACATTCGTGCATAATTTAAAATTCCTAAAAAAGATTGAAGTTGTTTTGTATCTTCTAATTTATCTGGATAATCTAAAATTTTCTTGACTATATGAGGTTGTAATCTAATTTTCCCATCTCCTAACTCCATTCCTAAAAATTCTATGTGAGGTTTATTTAATACCATCTTCTTTTTGCTAATTATTATTCCATTATTTATGAATTCTTCTAAAGCTATATACAAATGATCTATATGACTATTTTTATCTGGACTAAATACTAATATGTCGTCTATGTATACCAGTATAAAACTGTATTTTGTAACAACCCTCACTTTGATTTAGCCATACTTGCATACATCCCCGTATGATCTTGTCTTGTGATGTTGCAAATCTTGTTTATCTTGTTTTGCCTTGCTTGTTTAAAGTTTTTCTTGCATGATTTTGTTCCGTGCTTGGTGCGTAGCCGAGGTCATCTTGAGCTTAGTTCACCTTTGAACCTTTGTACTTAGAACCATTTTGGAACCACTTGATTGACCTCCATCTTCACCCGGGGCATGTTTGCCGAGATGTCACTACCTGGGCCGAGGTGTTCAGAACCAAGGCCAAGGAGTGTATCATCTAGGCCGAGATGTTTTGTACTTAGTGATCCTTGTCCTTGGGCAGGTATGGCCTAGACCGAGGTGTGGCACACCAAAGCCAAGGTGTGGCACAGCTTAGTCAAGTGTCGTCCTCCCTAGCCGATGTCTTTGTTACCCTGTTGCCGAAGCTTTGACTATTAGCCGATATCATTACTTGCCGATGTGTCTTGCCTTAGCTTGCTGCATACGCTTTGTCATAGACTTGTCTTATCAATCAGTCACTTTTTGAGTTGAACCAACCCGGTGGCGCCACGTGTCCGAGCTGCAGGTTAAGCCAGTCGGCAGGCCTAAAAACACATCATTTTGTATCTTTTTGTATCATTTTGTTGTAAGCCTTTGTCCTTCAAGAGAGAGAAACTCTTGAAGAGGAAGGAGTGTTAGAGTGAGAGGGTAGAGCCCCGAGTTGATCTTTGGAGTTTGAACCGTTAGATTCGAGCTTTGAGGTAAGAATCTTGATCTACTTTGATTGTTCTTATTGACCCTCTAGCTGCATTGCACGATCAGATCTGTTTTGCATGTCATGCATCGACTTGAAGTTGGTTTTGGAAGAGAAAAACAGTATGCATGTGTTCTTGAAGGAAAAGTCTCGTTTTGATCCGAAAGTTTGGAACAAGAACCATGTTTTTGTGTTTGTTCTTGCATGATCTTCTTGTATGGGTACCCAGGTCCATGTTTTCGAACTCTTTGCATGAAACCCCAGATTTTGTATAAACCGGCTATGATTTCAGCATACATGTTCTTGATGTCCTTGATGATCTCATTCCTTGCATTCTTCAAGGGGAAACCCAGGTTTTCCCCGATTTCGTTTTGTATAAGGCCATCAGGACCACACCTCGGCAAGGAGGTGTGTAACCTCGGCAAAGACCTGGTTGGTACCCCGTGTGTGTTTTCCTAAGACGAGAAAGCAGTGTTTCAACTCCCAGCATGCTTTGTTTTGTTATTGACTTTGATTTGGTGGGAATGCCGAGATCATTTGCATGCTTGTAAAGCTTGCTTTGAGATTTGTATTTGCTATGTGATTGTAGGTCATTGATCTTTGCTTTGAGCCTACACCCGAAGAGATTTATGTGAGTGGTATTTTTAATAAAGCTATGTTATACTGTTTTGATAAATCTTGCTTTGCTTTGTTTTGATGAAAGTATTTGTTAAGCATGAATAATTAGCCCTATTTGGATGTATCCAGTATAAGCCTTATTTTGATGTCATCTTTGAAAAGTCCCTTGGCTGGAGGACTCTAAACTTTCGCAGCGCTAAGTATAAAAGTCCCTTGGCTGGAGGACTCTAAACTTTCGCAGCACTAAGTATAAAAGGATACGGTCCTTTCTTGTAAAGACTATCGTGTTAAAGCGGGCTACGGGCCTAAGTAACACAAGATCATCGTGTTAAAAAGAGCTACGGGCTTAAGTAACACAAGTCCCTTGTGCTAGAGGACTATAAACTTTCGCAGTACCTTTGACTAATCGATTACGGATCATGCAGTCCTTGTTTTGCCACTAACGATTTACCGCGTGGATTTGTTTGTTCGGAAAGCTTGATTTGTGTTTTGTCGATGTCAGTAAGCATCCCTTGAGACTTGTAAGACTTGATAGATGAATACGGTTCATCTCTCGATTTGATAAAGCTTTGATGTGTTTTGCTATGAAAGGATCTCGGCTAATATTCGTACGGTTTTGGCATGTTTTGTTTTGCAAAGACTTCGGCTTTATTCATGCAAAACCTTTATTACTAGTACCATTCACTGAGTATCCAAGCTCACCCTCTCTATATATATGTAGGTGATGAGTAGGACGGCGGCGACGCCTAGATGTGTTTTGCAAAGCTCGTTTTTGGATTGTGTTCATGTCGGCTTGACTCATGCTTTTACGTCGGCATTTTTGTGTTTATGTCGGCTTTGTATTTACGTCGGCAAATCTTGAAAATTATGCTTCTTGGCCTGTAATCATTATATTTGTATATGTCGGCTTGAGAAGCCTTTTGATCAAGATGTAATTACGTATTTTATTTTATTTTTTTTGCTTATATTCAAGTTGTAAAGCCATGCAAGGGTATATGTCATTATGTTTGATCTATGCACAGCTCTTATGGACCACGTGTATTTTGATTTATTGCTTCCGCATTTGTGAGCCCCATATATTATACTCTGATTGTGTTTCAATCTTTGAAAGTTGGCCTTCGGTGATCACGGGTTACTGGCCATCACGACGCCATTCTACTAGGGGCGGTTTGGGGTAGTGACAGAGTGGTATCAGAGCACAAGTTCCTCAGTATACGTTATTCACACACTTTGAGTCCTAAAGAGCATAGAATTCCCCTTAGAAAGATGTTTGGATTGCATCATAGTGCTTGTTATTTGAACAAGGTGTGCCTATTTGTTACTTGCCTATGTGATTATTTGATAATTTGTTTTAAAGTCACACTTTGCATACTCATAGCATCATGAGGAGAGGTAGACCTCCAATTGGCCGAGATCAGCCCGAAGACAGATTGGACAGACTGGAAAGATTAGTTGAAGGTTTGGCCCGCGAGTTGAGGCAAACAAGACAACAGTACGCTAGTGCTACGTCGACTCAGGCCGAGCAGACCAACGGCCGAAATGTAGTTCCGCCTCCGCCCCCTCCAGTGCCGCAAGTTCCTCCGCAGCCAGCCTTATATGGGGATGGCACGATAGCTTTGATCAGGGAGTTCAAGAAAATGAAACCACCGAGATTCTCCGGGGGTATAGAGCCGATGAAGGCTGAGGCGTGGGTTTTAGAAATGGAAAAGTTGTTCGAGATTTTCCCCAGCACTGACACTCAGAAGGTAACATTGGCAACATTCACATTAGATGATGACGCTCGCAGATGGTGGGTGATGGTTCGAGAAAGCAATCCAGACTTGACCTGGACCCGATTCTTGGGGTTGTTCTACAACAAACACTTTCCCCTAAGTGTTCGAAACCGCAAGGCTACCGAATTTCAGACTTTGACGCAAGGCAACCGAACAGTGGCGGAATACGACCGCGCTTTTACTGAATTGGTGAGGTTCGCACCACACATGGCCAACGATGAATACATGAAGGCTAGGAAGTTCGAGAATGGGCTTCGCGGACCGATTCAAGACCGGGTTAACTTGCACAATATGCCGACTTACGCCGAAGTGTTGGACAAAGCTATTCTGGCCGAAGCTAACCTGAATCGATACCAGAGCTCGGGAGAGAACCAGCGAAAGAAACAGAACTATGACAATCGCCGAGCACAGGTGGGTGCCAAGAAGAAGACGAACATGGGCAGTGCTGGTACCCTAAGGCAGGAAGGTAATGCTAAACCGACGTGTTCGGATTGTGGGAAGTAACATTTCGGGGTCTGTCGTCGGACGTCTGGAGCTTGTTATGAATGTGGCGAAATGGGTCATTATGTGAAAGATTTCCCTAAGGCAAAGGCTGATAACAACAGGAAAGGTGAGAATACCTCGGGTCCCGTTCAAAAGGGTAATGTTGGAAAAGGACAGATGAGGCAGGGCAGAGTATTTGCGCTAGTACCAGGAGACACTCAGAATGCTGAGACAGTGGTGTCAGGTATACTCTTAATTTGCTCCCAAGATGCTTATGTGTTGATTGATTCGGGTTCTACGCATTCGTTTGTATCTACTAAGTTTGCCGAGAAGATGAATAGAGAACTAGAACCCCTTGATTATGTATTATCTGTGTCTACTCCATCTGGGAGATCTATGATTGTTGCATCCATTTATAGGGCATGCGTTGTTGTAATTGAGAATGTCGAATTGTTAGTAGATTTAATGCCTTTGGACATAACTCATTTTGATGTTATACTGGGAATGGATTGGTTAGTCGCAAATCATGCATCTATTAATTGTGTTTCGAAGAGTGTCACACTGAAACCCCCAAACCTAGCCGAGGTTATTTTCCAGGGTAAAGGGGTAGTGTCCCCACCTTACTTGATTTCGTCCATTAAGGCCTATAAGCTAGTTCAGAAAGGGCGTCGAGGCTACTTGTGTAGTATACTGAGCGATCAGAATGGAAATGTTAATTTAGCCGACATCCCGGTTGTTAATGAATTCCCCGACGTCTTCCGAAACGAACTGCCTGGCCACTTAGCCGATAGAGAAATAGAGTTTACTGTTAATATCATGTCGGGAACACAGCCGATCTCCAAAACACCCTACAAAATGGCCCCAGCTGAACTTAGGGAATTGAAACTGCAATTACAAGAATTGTTGGATAAGGGATTTATTAGGCCGAGCACTTCACCATGGGGAGCACCCGTTTTATTTGTTAAGAAAAAAGATGGCACACTCCGTCTTTGTATCGATTACAGAGAACTCAACAAGGTCACCATTAAGAACAAGTACCCATTACCTAGGATTGATGATTTACTTGATCAATTACAAGGAGCACGAGTCTTTTCTAAGATTGACCTTAGGTCGGGTTACCATCAACTTAAAGTTAAAGCCGAAGATGTTGAGAAAACTGCTTTTCGGACAAGATATGGCCACTACGAGTTTTTAGTAATGCCTTTTGGGGTGACCAATGCCCCAGCTGCATTTATGGATTTAATGAACAGAGTCTTCAAGCCATATTTAGATGAGTTTGTAGTTGTCTTCATTGATGATATATTAATCTATTCCAAGAGTAAAGCTGAACATGAAAATCATTTGAGACTTGCCTTACAGATTTTGAGAGACCGGAAACTGTATGCTAAGTTTAACAAGTGTGAGTTTTGGCTTCCTACTATCTCATTCTTAGGTCATGTGATTAATGAAGAAGGTATCTCGGTTGATCCTAGCAAAATTAAAGCTGTAGTGAATTGGCCGAGGCCGACTAATGTGTCCGAGATTCGTAGTTTTCTGGGTTTGGCAGGTTATTACAGGAAGTTTGTGAAGGATTTCTCAAGGATTGCAATTCCTTTGACGCAATTGACTAGGAAGGGAACACTGTATGAATGGACTGAAGATCGGGAGTCAGCCTTCTAGGAACTGAAGACGAGGTTGGTTACAGCACCAGTACTCGTACTTCCATCAGGTAATGAAGAGTTTCATATCTATAGTGATGCATCGCATAAAGGTTTGGGTTGTGTATTGATGCAAAAGGGTAAAGTCGTAGCATATGCATCTCGTCAGTTGAAGCCACATGAAAGGAACTACCTTACCCATGATTTGGAACTAGCAGCCGTTGTATTTGCTTTAAAGATTTGGCGTCACTACTTGTATGGAGCTTCTTGTCAGGTTTTTATAGATCATAAGAGTTTAAAATACCTGTTCACTCAGAAAGAATTGAATTTGAGGCAGAGAAGATGGTTGGAGCTATTGAAGGACTATGATATGCAAATTCAATATCACCCAGGCAAAGCTAACAGCGTGGCCGACGCTTTGAGCAGAAAGTCAGATGGAAATTTGGCGTGTTTGACCATGATAGCGGTGAAGCCGACTATTGTTGATGAGGTAAAGACAAGACAAATGGAGGATGAATTCTTCAGAAAGGTGGCCGATGAGATTGTTACAAAGCCGAGATCAGGGTACACGATTGAGAACCAAGTGCTTAAGTTTGAAGGAAGGATATGTGTGGCCGACATCCCAGAGTTGAAAAAGAGAATTTTGCAGGAAGCTCACGGTTCCAAGTTTGCTGTTCATCCAGGGAACACTAAGATGTATCAAGATGTGAAACAGACATTTTGGTGGCCGAATATGAAAAGGGAAATAGCCGAGTTCGTGTCTCAGTGTTTGCATTGTTAACAAGTGAAAGCAGAACATCAAAGGCCAGCAGGACTCCTACAACCTTTGCCGATTCCTGAGTGGAAGTGGGAACACATCTCCATGGATTTTGTGGTTGGTTTGCCGAAGACACAGAAAGGTATGGACTCGATCTGGGTTGTTGTTGATAGATTAACTAAGTCAGCACACTTTCTACCTGTTAAGACTACCTTCAACGCCGATCAACTTGCCTTGTTATATGTGAACGAGATTGTTAGACTTCATGGAGTGCCGATGTCAATTGTGTCAGACCGGGATCCTAAATTTTTTTCCAGATTTTGGCAGAGTCTACAAAGGGCTTTCGGAGCCGAACTGAGATTTAGTACAGCTTTTCATCCCCAGACGGATGGGCAATCAGAGAGAACAATTCAGACACTTGAAGATATGCTTAGACTTTGTATATTGGACTTCCAAGGAAATTGGGGAGTGCATTTGCCCTTAGTAGAATTCGCTTACAATAACAGTTATCAGGCTAGCATTGGCATGGTGCCATATGAAGCTTTGTATGGGAGGAAGTGCAGATTGCCGATATGTTGGACCGAAGTTGGAGACAGAGCTCTGCTTGGTCCCGAATTGATTCAGGTAACAACAGACAAGATTAAACTCATCCAACAGAGGATTAGAACTGCCCAGAGCCGACAAAAGAGCTACGCCGACCAGAGAAGGAATGAGTTAGAATTCAAAGTTGGGGATCATGTATTCCTGAAAGTTTCGCCAATGAAAGGAGTTTCCAGATTTGGGAAGAAAGGTAAGTTAGCACCTCGTTATATTGGGCCATTTGAAATTCTTGACAAGGTTAACTCCGTTGCCTACAGGCTTGCTTTGCCACCCGAATTGAGCCAAGTTCATAATGTGTTTCATGTTTCGATGTTAAGAAAGTATATTCGGGATTCCCTGCATGTGATTGACTATTCTGGGATTGAAGTTAATGAGAATTTAGGCTATGAAGAGAAGCCGATGTGCATTATCGACAAACAAGTTAGGCAGTTGAGAAACAAGTCGATACCAAGGGTAAAGGTGGAATGGAAAGAGCATTACGGCAAGGATGCCACATGGGAAATGGAAGAGGAGATGAGAATTCGACATCCAAAACTGTTCTTGGAACAAGGTAACCTAAGTTTGGGGACCAAACTTCTTTAAGAGGGATAGGATGTAACAACCCTCACTTTGATTTAGTCATATTTGCATACATCCCCGTATGATCTTGTCTTGTGATGTTGCAAATCTTGTTTATCTTGTTTTGCCTTGCTTGTTTAAAGTTTTGCTTGCATGATTTTGTTCCTTGCTTGGTGTGTAGCCGAGGTCATCTTAAGCTTAGTTCACCTTTGAACCTTTGTACTTAGAACCATTTTAGAACCACTTGATTGACCTCCATCTTCACCCGGGGCATGTTTGCCGAGATGTCACTACCTGGGCCGAGGTGTTCAGAACCAAGGCCGAGGAGTGTATCATCTAGGCCGAGATGTTTTGCACTTAGTGATCCTTGTCCTTGGGCAGGTATGGCCTAGACCGAGGTGTGGCACACCCAGGCCAAGGTGTGGCACAGCTTAGTCAAGTGTCGTCCTCCCTAGCCGATGTCTTTGTTACCCTGTTGCCGAAGCTTTGACTATTAGCCGATATCATTACTTGCCGATGTGTCTTGCCTTAGCTTGCTGCATACGCTTTGTCATAGACTTGTCTTATCAATCAGTCACTTTTTGAGTTGAACCAACCCGGTGGCGCCACGTGTCCGAGCTGCAGGTTAAGCCAGCCGGCAGGCCTAAAAACACATCATTTTGTATCTTTTTGTATCATTTTGTTGTAAGCCTTTGTCCTTGAAGAGAAAGAAACTCTTGAAGAGGGAGAAGGAGTGTTAGAGTGAGAGGGTGGAGCCCCGAGTTGATCTTTGGAGTTTGAACCGTTAGATTCGAGCTTTGAGGTAAGAATCTTGATCTACTTTGATTGTTCTTATTGACCCTCTAGCTGCATTGCACGATCAGATCTATTTTGCATGTCATGCATCGACTTGAAGTTGGTTTTGGAAGAGAAAAACAGTATGCATGTGTTCTTGAAGGAAAAGTCTCGTTTTGATCCGAAAGTTTGGAACAAGAACCATGTTTTTGTGTTTGTTCTTGCATGATCTTCTTGTATGGGTACCCAGGTCCATGTTTTTGAACTCTTTGCATGAAACCCCAGATTTTGTATAAACCGGCTATGATTTCAGCATACATGTTCTTGATGTCCTTGATGATCTCATTCCTTGCATTCTTCAAGGGGAAACCCAGGTTTTCCCCGATTTCGTTTTGTATAAGGCCATCAGGACCACACCTCGGCAAGGAGGTGTGTAACCTCGGCAAAGACCTGGTTGGTACCCCGTGTGTGTTTTCCTAAGAGGAGAAAGCAGTGTTTCAACTCCCAGCATGCTTTGTTTTGTTATTGACTTTGATTTGGTGGGAATGCCGAGATCATTTGCATGCCTGTAAAGCTTGCTTTGAGATTTGTATTTGCTATGTGATTGTAGGTCCTTGATCTTTGCTTTGAGCCTACACCCGAAGAGATCTATGTGAGTGGTATTTTTAATAAAGCTATGTTATACTGTTTTGATAAATCTTGCTTTACTTTGTTTTGATGAAAGTATTTGTTAAGCATGAATAATTAGCCCTATTTGGATGTATCCAGTATAAGCCTTATTTTGATGTCATCTTTGAAAAGTCCCTTGGCTGGAGGACTCTAAACTTTCGCAGCACTAAGTATAAAAGGATACGGTCCTTTCTTGTAAAGACTATCGTGTTAAAGCGGGCTACGGGCCTAAGTAACACAAGATCATCGTGTTAAAAAGAGCTACGGGCTTAAGTAACACAAGTCCCTTGTGCTGGAGGACTATAAACTTTCGCAGTACCTTTGACTAATCGATTACGGATCATGCAGTCCTTGTTTTGCCACTGACGATTTACCGCGTAGATTTGTTTGTTCGGAAAGCTTGATTTGTGTTTTGTCGATGTCAGTAAGCATCCCTTGAGACTTGTAAGACTTGATAGATGAATACGGTTCATCTCTCGATTTGATAAAGCTTTGATGTGTTTTGCTATGAAAGGATCTCGGCTAATATTCGTACGGTTTTGGCATGTTTTGTTTTGCAAAGACTTCGACTTTATTCATGCAAAACCTTTATTACTAGTACCATTCACTAAGTATCCAAGCTCACCCTCTCTATATATATGTAGGTGATGAGCAGGACGGCAGCGACGCCTAGATGTGTTTTGCAAAGCTCGTTTTTGGATTGTGTTCATGTCGGCTTGACTCATGCTTTTACGTCGGCATTTTTGTGTTTATGTCGGCTTTGTATTTACGTCGGCAAATCTTGAAAATTATGCTTCTTGGCCTGTAATCATTATATTTGTATATGTCGGCTTGAGAAGCCTTTTGATCAAGATGTAATTACGTATTTTATTTTATTTTTTTTGCTTATATTCAAGTTGTAAAGCCATGTAAGGGTATATGTCATTATGTTTGATCTATGCACAGCTCTTATGGACCACGTGTATTTTGATTTATTGCTTCCGCATTTGTGAGCCCCATATATTATACTCTGATTGTGTTTCAATCTTTGAAAGTTGGCCTTCGATGATCACGGGTTACTGGCCATCACGACGCCATTCTACTAGGGGCGGTTTGGGGTCGTGACATATTTATTAAATATACTATCCATCTTACGCTGAAATATGGAAGGTGCATTTTTTTAATCCAAAAGGCATGACTAGCCATTCGTAATGTCCTTGTGGACAACAAAAGGCTGTCCATGGTATGCTTTCTTTTCCATTTTTATCTGTCAAAATCCTGACTTGCAATCAAATTTACTAAATATTTTTGCTGTCTGTATTCTATTTATGAGTTGATCTTTATCTGGTATATTATATTTATCTTCTTCTGTATTATCATTTAATCTTTTATAATTTATAACCATTTAAGCTTTTCCTCTTTTTATCTCTGCATGATTTCTAACCATAAATGCTGCGCTTCTATGTGGACTATTACTAGGTCTAATAACTCCTAAATCTAATAGCTCCTTAATCTGGGTTCTAAATTCTTCTATATCTGCTGGCGTATGATCTATTTGTGCTGAGGTAATCCTATAATCTCTATTTTTTAATATCTAAGCTGGCTAAAATTTTATTTCTCTCCCAATATTTCATGGGTTGTTCTCCTAAAATTTTTGTTGTTTCAGCTAATCTTATTATCTCATCTAATTCATTTTCTGTTGTTCTGTATATTGGTTTTTTCTTTATTTTCCTATTTTTGCAAAAATTAATTCTAAGTTAATTATTTCTTGAAAATCTTCTAAGTTCCAATAGTCTCCCTTATCTTCAAAATGAACCTCTTCAAAATCTTCTAACTTATAATTTTCCATATCTAATTTTTCTAAAGAAGTGTTTGCTATCTCATTAGGTATGTATGTTTGGGCTAGCTCTGGAAAAATATTTCTACTTGGAAATAAAAAACTAGCGGGAACTGAATCTACTCCTATGGTACCACCACGCTTCGCACGCAACTCTGATGAATGGACAATGGTGCTAAGGGCATAAGCGGTTGGTGTATTGACGGTTCGTTTGAAGAAGTTGATGTTGTGTTGGCTGATAAACATTACCGCCTTGTAAACTAAGTATGAAATTAAGTCCTAAAATGAAAGGATGATTCTGACGGGTATTTCCGATCCAACTTGAGGTAATGGGAACCATTCTATGTGCTGATCTTGAGAACCTAGATGATGAAAACTAATTTGGGCGCCATTAATACAATGTGTATATGTCTGTTTAGTGCCATCTGCTATGCTAACTAAGGCTGGGGTTGCTAAGGCTGTGCTCCATCCTGGTGGAACTACGTGTTGTTCTATATATGATTTACTGGCTCCTGTATCTATCATGGCATCTATACTGAGGGTTTTTTCTACAAATTTAATTACACAAGAAATTTCAACTAAATTTGACTTAGGTATAACAGGATAATTAAATGGTAAATAGGTATTATCTGGTTGTGTCTGAGAGTATTGACTAAAGGTTGAGAATCAACTAGGTTGACTAATTCTAAAGAATTCATATGTTCTTCAATTAATTTATCTTTTAAAGGGTATTTAGTATGAAACTGTTCTAACTGTTGTTTGAGCTGCCTATTTTCTAATTCTAAACATTCTATGTGAAAACTTATAGCGATCCCGGGTTTACCCTTGTTGTACAGTGATCCGGACTCGTGTCCGTTGATGTTAGTAGTTGATTATTATCTTATTTGCATCCTTTCCTACTTTGTATTTGGGTTATAGGATCTGTTGGGCAGGTCTGTTACAGGTTGGTTGTGTCTGGGAGCCAAGTGTTGTTGTCCAGAATTTTGGGCCTTCGCTCGAGCGAGGGTTTGGTCGCTCGAGCGAGGGGTATGTTTTGTGTCTGGTGGGTCGAGCCAGAGTGACTTCGCTCGAGCGAGCGATTGCGTCTGGTTCAGATGCTGAGAGTTGTATTTTTTGGCTCGAGCGAGCTTTCTTCGCTCGAGCGATCTGGTTTGTCTTTGCTCGAGCGAGCGTTCCGTCGCTCGAGCGTGCGTCTGGTTGCAGACCTGATGGTTCGAGTTTTTGGCTCGAGCGAGCTTTTCTTCGCTCGAGCGAGCTTCTAAGTTTTTGGCTCGAGCGAGACCTTTTTGGCTCGAGCGAGAGTTTCTGTGTCTGGTCGCCCGAGCGACCAAGTCTTCGCTCGAGCGAGCCTGTTTATATCAGTTAGCAGCAGCCGAGATGAACTTCACTTTTTCAAAACTTTTTCATCTTCAAACCCTAGATCTGAGACCCTCTTTCTCTAGACTTGTCTTCTCTCTAGGAAATCATCTCTTTCTAGTGTGAATCCACCCTAAATGCTTTGTTAAAAAGGTAGAGGGTGACTTGGGCTTCGTTTTAATCTGAAAATATTTGGATTTGGAGCACATTAGTCGTTGGGTCTTCATCTCCTTTTGAGCTCAAACTTTGAGGTAGGGATATCATACTCCTCTTTATGGATTTTGTCTTTAAATTTTAGCATTTTGATATGTTGGATGTTGTTGGGTAATTTTGAGAAACTTTGGGCCTTTTGTGTAATTTTACAAAAGTTGGGGTTTTATTTATAATGAACCTAGAGGCATGTTTGGTATAGAGACATGGAATAAATGTTGATACATTGATGAAAATGGAACCTTAGGGTTGTTTTGTTAATTATGGGAATTTGCCCTAATTGTTTTAATTAATTAATGCATATAATTAATTAAAGAAATGAGGAATTGAATTGGAATGTTGAGATTGGAAGTGTATGGGATTAAAGGGTGTAGTTGAATTACTTATCACTCACCGAATTGAAATGCTGATTTAATATCCATTTGTGCATTTATTTTCTGTTTAGAAATAACTACTTTGGGCTATCGGTGGAGGATAGTCGTGATTGTTGTAGACAATGCATGAGGATTAGGCAAACGAAAACTAATCAACGAAATGTGTCATAAGAGTGTGACGATTGTTAGAATACATTAATTTTATGTATTGATTGATTGTGTATAGAACCTATGTGTTTATATGCATTATGTGTAGAGGAGGAGATGGGGGATGTACTCTACAGTTTAGGGGAAGATGGGGGATGTACCTCTAAACCGGATAGTGTTGGGAGGAAATGGGGGATGAACTCCGTAGACACAGCTCATATGCTTGTCTAGAGAAGTGAAGATACAGCTCATATGCTTATCTTTGAGAAGTATAGATATAGCTCATATGCTTGTCTAGAGAAGAGTAGATTATAGCTCTTATGCTTATCTTCGGTTGTGTGATATAGTTCTTACACTTATCTGCTGAGGTGTTGATATAGCTCATATGCTTATCGGTTAATGTGATAACGTAGCTAGTATGCTTATTTATCGAAAATGGAAAATGAGAAGTAACATAGACTTGTAAGTCATGTAATTGAAATATGATATATGTGGATGTATCAGTGTTGACCATCTGTCAGCTGCTAATCTTTTAGTCATTGTTCATAGTTGGTTTAGTATATTTCTACTGGGCTGTGGCTCACCCTATATGGGAACATCATTTTCAGGTACAGGTAGCATGCCACCTCCAAGGACATAGCTTAGGAGGCTAGAGGCGGGCAGATCTTTTGTTGTCTTTCTTTTGATGTATTACGTGTAAATTCAAGCCAAGGGCTTAATGTGTAAATGAGTTAGCACTCTCTTTTTGTAACCAAGTGTTAACTTGGAAAGCTGTAAGCCCTTAGGGCATTTGCTCTTGTTGTTAACATGTAATACCTTTTGTAATGAAACTATGATGAATAGATGAATGTTAGTCTTTTGTATATCAATGCATGCTTATATTGATGGGTTTAATGTTGTTATTTTGAGGGCGTTACAACTTGGTATCAGAGCGTACCGGGTTCGAATACTTTGGGTACGTGAGAAGTGATTAGGATCACAATGGGTTTGTCTCGCTTGATAGAGACTTAGATGTAGAGTCATATGCTATGTGTTTAAATTGATAACATGCTTATGTGATTATTTGGGTATGGGATTTAATTTCTAGGATGTTGATTGGATCCTTGGGTTTCTGGGAGTCTTATTGGAAAAGCACTTGATCAATGCTGTTTCTAACCAGAACTCTAGTAACGCCACGGGACTATCATTATCCGGAAATGAAATTCGTAAGTGCTTATGTGTTTATGTGCTTACGTGGAATGAATTGCAGTTGTCCATGCATTAGGACATGAGTGTTTAGTTTTGGCACATTTATGAATGTGCTAATGTTCTTTGTTTCCTTTATTAGGATGTCAGGACGAGGAAGAGGTGGTAGGCGTGGTAGGCCTAGGCAACAGGAAGTGCCTATACCGGATGAGATTCCAGCAGTATAGGAAGGAGTTGGTCAGGCCAATGTGGCCGAGCCAGCGGGTCAGCAGGCTATGAGTGCTTTGGCCCGAGAGATAGCGGGAGCTTTGGGTATTCTCAGGGCTGGAAATCAGGCAGTTGAGGCAGGGCCTTCTTTCTTGAAGAGGGAGTTCTTCCGGTCTAACCCGGAGGAGTTTGTTGGGGATCCAAAGGAACCACTGAAGGCAGACGAGTGGTTGGAACAAATGAGTAAGACGTTCGAGATGCTTGGCATCGAGGACGGAGCACTGAAAGTGACCTTGGCATCCTTCCAGCTGAAGGGAGACGCGGGTCAATGGTGGAAGTATGAGAAAGTCCGTGTTGGTGGTACTTGGGAGGCGTTTGTAAATGCTTTCCAGGAGAGGTTCTTATCTGCAGTCGCTAGGGAGAAGCTGAGAGATCAGTTTAGCCGGCTTAATCAGCAGGGTTTGTCTGTGGCCGAGTTGAGGCTACGTTTACTAGCTTGTCCAGGTTTGCACCTGAACTCGTGGCGTCCGAGGAGCGCCGTTGCTACGAGTTTGAGCGGAAGTTGAGGCGTGGCCTCAAGTTGAGGGTTGGTGGTTCTTATATTCGAGAGTATAGACATTTGGTGGATGCTGCAGCTCATATGGAGCTTATGATGCAAGAGGAGGATGAGAAGAAACATAGAGGCTCCAAGAGGGGCCAAGATGGCCAGGGAGATGGCAGGAGACAGAGGGGTTATAACCCTCAGCAGTCTCAGGGTGGTGTGGCTAGGTCGACTTTCCCAGTACCGAGTGCAGGCTCCAGGAGGGGCAATCAGGGGGAGTTCACCTGTTACAAGTGTGGCCAGCCGGGTCACAAGGTTTCGGTTTGCCCACAGAAAGGCGGGGGTCAGAGAGCTGCTTCTTCGTCAGCTAGACCGCAGAGTCAAAGTTTGGGCAGGGGGCAGCCCTTGTCTTGTTATCAGTGTGGACAACCTGGGCACCTGAAGAGGTTCTGCCCACAGTTGAGTGCCACTTCAGGGGCGTCTGGTTTTAGACAGACGCAGGGATTTCAGCCAGCTCAGTCTGTGCAGGCCTCGAGGGCCAATCCGGGAGCTTCGTCATCCCAGTCAATACAGCAGTCTTATGCTCCTAGAGGTGAGCAGGTGGATCAGGGGCCTACAGGGCGCGTGTATGCTGTTACCGCGCAGGACCTAGTACCGCTCCATCAGTAGTGAGAGGTACCTTTATGTTTTGCAACTCGGTTGCTAGAGTGTTAATTGATACGGGTGCATCTCATTCTTTTTGTATCTGCTGCATTTGCATCTGTGTTGGAGTTGGAGTTAGCACTATTAGCATCTCCTATTTGTGTTGTGTCACCTATTGAGGGTGAGTTGATCTTGAAACATGATGTAGAGGTTGTGATATAGAGGTCGCCGACCATAGGCTTCCGTTTCCATTTGTAGTTATGCCCATGAAGGGCTTTGATGTTATTTTGGGTATGGACTGGTTATCGTCATACCGGGCAGTTATTGATTGCTACCGCCAGAGGGTTACTTGTTGTACCGTGAGCGGGAAGTGTTTCCATTTCTTGGAGACCGGGTTGGTAGTGTTGTGCCACCGGGGTATGATCCGCGAGGGCAGAGTGAGCTTAGTGGTTTATTTGCTAGCTTTGAGAGTGGTGAGTGTGATGAGACCCAGATTGTGTTGCCAAGGGTAGTTTGTGAGTACTCGGACGTCTTTCCCGAGGACCTCGTTAGTTTGCCACCTCACCGGGAGATTGAGTTCTCTATTGATTTAGTTCCCGGCACAGCGCCGATTTCTATGGCACCTTACCGTTTTGCTCCAGCAGAGTTGGTTGAGTTGAAAGTTCAGCTCCAGGAGTTGCTAGATATGGGCTTTGTTCGCCCTAGTGTTTCGCCGTGGGGAGCACCGGCCCTCTTTGCTAAAAAGAAAGATGGTGCCTTGAGATTGTGTATTGATTATCGGAAGTTGAATCGGGCTACGGTTAAGAATAAGTACCCTATGCCCCGTATAGATGATTTGTTTGACCAGTTGAAGGGTTCCCGTTGTTTCTCTAAGATAGACTTGAGATCGGGTTACCACCAGTTGAGGGTCAGGGAGGAGGACATTCCGAAGACGGCATTCCGTACGCGGTATGGCCATTATGAGTTTCTGGTAATGCCGTTTGGGCTTACCAACGCACCAGCAGTCTTTATGGACTTGATGAACCGGATCTTCCGGGAATTTTTGGATCGTTTTGTAGTCGTTTTCGTGGACGACATTCTTATCTATTCACCTTCAGAGGAGGAGCACGAGGAACACTTGAGAGTGGTGCTTGAGTTGCTTAGAGCCCATAGGCTATATGCCAAGTTTGGGAAGTGTGAGTTCTGGCTAGGAGAAGTCAAGTTCTTAGGCCATGTAGTTTCCGGGGAAGGGGTGTCTGTTGATACATCCAAGACTAAGGCAGTGCAAGATTGGGCACAGCCTAAGAGTGTGTTCGAGATCCGCAGTTTTCTGGGATTAGCTGGGTATTACCGTCGGTTTGTGAAAGATTTCTCCAGGTTAGCTTCACCGTTGACTAGACTGACTCGGAAGGGAGTCAAATTTGTATGGAGTGAGACTTGTGAAAAGTCGTTTCAGGAGCTGAAAGTTAGATTGACCACCGCTCCAATCTTGATTATTCCGGAGAGAGGGTTGGGTTATGCAGTCTATTGTGATGCCTCACGAGAGGGTTTGGGTTGTGTGTTGATGCAAGAGGGAAAAGTGGTAGCTTATGGCTCACGTCAGTTGAAAATTCACGAGAAGAATTACCCTACACATGACCTAGAATTAGCAGCCGTGATCTTTGCCTTGAAAATCTGGAGGCACTACCTTTATGGTGAGAGATTCGAGGTGTTCTCGGATCATAAGAGTCTGAAATATCTGTTTTCACAGAAAGACTTGAACTTGAGGCAGAGGAGGTGGATGGAGTTTATTGAGGATTATGACTTCGAGTTGCATTATCATCCGGGGAAGGCCAATGTTGTGGCCGATGCCCTTAGCAGGAAATCCGTTAGTGATGTAGCTAGTATAGCCATCCGAGAGTGGGAGATGTTGGGGGCACTTGGCGAGTTTGATTTGCTTCTGGGCGAATCTGTAGAGGCTGCGGCCTTTTTTTCTGTTGTTGCGCAGCCTACACTTGTGACACGAGTATTAGAGGCACAGAGAGGTGACCTTGAGGTAGAATCCCTCCGAGAGAAAATCTCCAGTGGGAAGGTTGAGAAGGGTTTGGCAGAGTATCCCGACCAGAGTGTGAGATACCGAGACCGTTTGTTTGTGCCGGAGTCTTGCCGAGAGGAGGTACTCCGAGAGTTTCATCATTCGCGCCTTGCGGTGCATCCGGGAGGTACTAAGATGTACCGGGATTTGGGTCACCAGTTTTGGTGGCGGGGTATGAAGAGAGATGTGACAGTTTTCGTGTCTAAGTGCCCTACTTGTCAGCAAGTGAAGGCCGAGCATCAGAGGCCAGCGAGTTTGTTGCAACCCTTGCCTATTGCCGAGTGGAAGTGGGAGCATGTCACTATGGACTTCGTTGTAGGTCTTCCGAGGACTCAGTGGGGTAGTGATGCTATTTGGGTGGTTGTAGACCGGTTGACTAAGTCGGCGCACTTCATTCCTATGCGCGTGAGAGATTCAGTAGATCATCTTGCCGACTTGTATATTCGGGACATAGTGAGATTGCACGGGGTTCCAGTGACGATTGTCTCAGATAGAGACCCTCGTTTTACTACCAGGTTGTGGCAGAGTTTGCAGAGTGCCTTGGGTACTAAGTTGACCTTTAGTACAGCTTATCATCCTCAGACCGACGGGCAGTCCGAGCGTACTATTCAGATCCTTGAGGATATGCTTCGGGGTTGTGTCCTTGACTTTAGTGGGACGTGGGAGAGGCACTTGCCCTTGGTGGAGTTTGCCTACAACAACAATTTTCAATCTAGCATCGGTATGGCACCGTTTGAGGCCTTGTATGGCCGACCGTGTAGGTCTCCAGTTTGTTGGGCCGAAGTGGGTGATGCACCTTTGTTAGGCCCGGAATTGGTAAGGGAAACGATGGAGAAGGTTGAGCTTATCCGTAGGAGGCTTGTTACAGCCCAGAGTCGTCAGAAATCTTATGCTGACCGTAGGAGGAGGCCGTTGGCATTTGAGATGGGTGATCATGTCTTTCTGAAGATATCACCTAGGTGAGGTTTGATGAGGTTTGGGAAGAGTGGGAAGTTATCCCCTCGGTTTATTGGTCCTTTCGAGATCCTTGAGAGGATTGGCAAGGTTGCTTATCGTTTAGCTTTGCCGCCACAGTTGTCCGGAGTGCATGACGTTGTAGACGTCCCCGAACGCCCCGGGGGGATGAACCCCCGTTCTGTTCGTTTGTGGGTCTACTACAGTTCGGACTCGAATTGTCACGGTTCTAAATCTGAACCAAAGAGTCCAACTCTAGCAAATCGTTTTGAGAAAAAAACAGATTTTGAAAAGAAGTGCCAAACATGGACTGCTTTGCCAGATACAGAGTCGCCACCTAAATATTTTTTAATGGGGAAATTTAGGAAACCCTGACTCGGTGCCAAAGGCCACGTGTCCGTCATCACCAAAGTTGCCTCGGCTCGGGAACTTGGGTACGATTGGGGAAGGTCAGCTATGAGCACCCCCTCTCGCCCGATCCGAAGATCGGTCTCTACTAACCGTGATATCTAATTTTGAAAACATTATGTGTTCTTATTCCGGTTATTAGCCTAGAATTACTATGTTATGCGCACAGCAAACAAGTATAGACCAAATCGCCTAAGTTGGAACAAAACATTTCACGTTTGTTTTGAAAATGGTTTGCTACTCGCAAGCAGGCTAAAATGCAGGTTTTGCCACCCCCAAGTGGTCTTTAGAAAAGACGGTTTTGCCACTATTTAGTGGGCTTAAAAAAAGAACTCACAGTTTTCATGCATTGTTCCAACTTAAGTGATTTGACCTCCATCCACAGGCATTCAAGCAGTTATATCACATATGCAACTAGCCTCATGGTAATCATGCTATTATGGCAACATTCACACGCACGCGATATGCTAAAGCATAAAAGCTTACCTAGTACTCCAAGCCAAAACAGAAACTAGTTAGTAATCAAATGCATGATCCTAGTTCATGTTAAGTGGCTAATGCAACACAAGCAAGGATGCAATCTTAGACAGGCTCAGCTATCCTAAACATGGTATATGGAATGCTACAAATAACATGTATTCAATTTGGAGTTGAAGTACGATGCAGTTTGTATGATGTGCCGAGCCCGATGCATGTGAGACAAATGTATGGATGCACGCATGCATAGCATAAGGTATGCTAATTTAAACATGCCCTAATCTACTATCATAAGCAGGTAAATAAAAGGGAAGAAAGACGTGGGGTTGGAAGACATGCACACACCCACGCACACTTATTACAAATACGCCCTCACTCGGAGGGACCAAATAAATATACAGACCGAATAAATAATTAACTACCCTAGCTAATTAAATATTACAAACCCTTAACTAATTAACAAATTAATTAAGCTATTTAAAGCAGTAAAATGGCCTCGGGAAGAGGGATGCACGCATGCTTGGATTGGCTTCGCCCGGAAACTCGCTGCCATTGCACTGTTGCCTCTGTTTACACTGCCCTGCTCCTCTGAAAATTGCCAAAGTCCCAGGATTGCTTCTCTGAGTGCTGTGGAACACCATCGGCTAAGGGGAATGGCCACCGGCCAAGGGAAATGACCACCGGCCACAAATTAATCCATCGGCCGACAATGGATGGCCGGTCGGCACTATATGCAACCGACCGGCCAAAACTTCCTGCAGAACCTGCAATTGACAGCAGCAGAGGGCAAGCAGTGTATGGCATGGAATTTTCAAGCAAATGTGTGCACCAACACATCCCTTATCATGCTTTTGACTCAAAGGGGTATGTTTCTTGATTCTCGGACCACCAATCGCGCATTTCGATGCGTGATGGCCCAAAGAAACCAAGTATGCACTTTGATTTCAAATGTCATGCAAACCAAATAAACATATAAAGCCCAACCTCTATCACTTGATCAAGAGGCAAGGCATGCATGCCAAATACAATGCAACCTAGGCATGTTAACTAAGTATGCAACATGGCAATGCAAACAAGCAAATAATGAACAAGTATGCGAGCTAGTGGTCATGGAAGACATGATGCAATCAAAGCATGCAAAGTGTAAGGCATGTAACAACATGTAAAGAGTGGACTTAAACTAATTTGGACAGCCCTCAACTAGGCCCAAAACAGTGGCCAACATGCTCAAGAATGGAAGCCAAAACACATACAAATAGGCATGCATGCAATGTCCAACACTTAGGCACATAGAGATAACTTTTAAGCACACTTAAAAGAGGAACAACATGGGCATATGGCATGCATATTAAACTCTGAAAACATGCAAGAATATTGTGCCAAACCAATTAAACCAAGCAATCAAAGCATATAAACAAGCCCAAAGCTTGAGACCAATCAAAGGGCTCAAACCATGGCCATGCCAACCAAACCCCAAAGGGCCAAGGGGACCCCAAACAGCCCCAATGTAGATCTAAACAAGACCAAAGACACACCTAGATGGCATCTAAATGGTCTAAACATACAAGCATACAAAAGAGGCCAAACATGGAGCATGAGATGACAACCTTATAAAGCATTAAAGAGACATCAAATGCAAGCATATAGGCACACCATGAGGACTGAAATGGCATGAAAAATGGTTCCAAACCACTGAAACAAAGCAAGGATGGCATGCTAGAGGGGTCAACGCTTAAGGTATACAAGAGAGGTTGCATGGTAGCTATACTAAGCAAAGCATGGATGACTCAAATGACCCAAAACAGTCCTTAAGTATGTCAAAACAAGCATAAAAGCTTCACAAAGCTAAGCCAAAACAAGTAACCATAGTGGTCCAAATGCTAGATACATGTTAAGGCAATTTCATGGCATTACAAGACAAGTATGCTAAGCATGCATGGTGTGTCTAAACCAATTAAAAACAGTGCTATATCATGGCAAAATAAGCACAAATAACACTTAAGACATGGCCAACATGAACTTAAAAATGGTGCTCGCACATGAGGCTAAAATGGGACTTTTTGAAGACAACAAGGAGAGGGGATGACCCTCTCCTTCTTAGGACCTTAAACCACCATCCTCGCCACTGAAATCCCTCAAGATTTCAATGGTGAGGAGGCCCAAACAAGGTGGCCCCGAAGCTCACCAAAAATAGCACAAAATGGGGCCAAACAAGGCCTAAGAGGGGTCAAACAATCCCAAACGACAAAGTGACCTTAAAAACTATTTAAAGCACTCAAAAACAAGACTTTTTTCTGTTTATGACAAAGCCTAAAACAATCTTCAAGGCAGGCTAAAAAAGTGTGCAAGAAATGGTGATTTAAGACTTAAAAACTCACCCTTGGTGAACTTCTTCAAGGCTGCGATTCCAGCAGCTTAGGGACCAAAAATGCAGCTCCTTAGGACCTCTCAAGACCCTCCAAGAAGCTTAGGTTGGTAATGGGGAGGTGTGGTTGTGAGGTGTGGTGCAATAGGCTAAGAATCACTCACTAACACATACAAATGTAGAGAGAGAGAGATAGAGAGAGAGTGATATATATTCTATATATCAGATTTTTCTAACCCTTGGAATGGAAGGAGAAGCCTTTCTTATATAGACAAGGCAAAGGCTCCAAGCTTCTAAGAGAAGCTAACATAAAAAGGGTCAAAGGGGTCAAGCTTCTAAGGGAAGCTAAGCAAAGGAGTCAAGCTTCTCTTAGAAGCTTGATCAAAAGGTGCAAACTTCTCTTGGAAGCTAGAAAGGTGCAAACTTCTCTAAGAAGCTAAAAAAGGCCAAGCTTCTTGGAGAAGCTAAAAAAGGGTCAAGCTTCTTGGAGAAGCTAGAGTAAAGGGTCCAAGCTTCTTGGAGAAGCTAAACCAAAGGTGCAAAAGGTTCAAGCTTCTTGGAGAAGCTAAACCAAGGGTTCAAAAGGTTCAAGCTTCCTCAAGAAGCTAGAATCAAGGGTTCAAAAGGGTCAAGCTTCCTCAAGAAGCTAAAACAGGGGGTTCAAAAGGTTCAAACCCCCTCAAGAAGAGGTCTCGGCCAGAAAAAGAGTCAATCGGCCAAATAAAGATGGCCGACCGACCAAACATAGTGCCGACCTGCCAAATATATGGCCGATGGCAACAAAACACTGGCCGGTGGCCTCTAGCCATGGCCGGTGATGTGTGGGGATGTCTCACAAGCCACCCCCTGCCTCTCAAAAGCAAAACACAAGTGTTTGGTGCAAAACCAAACACAAAACAGTCGAGTCGGGAGATCCTGAGGCAAGGCGCGTAGCCGAGACCTCCGGGAACTCGAGACGAACACAATCATGGATGATCACCGGGTGTTCAAACGGTGACGTCCAAGTCTTGAGGACGGTCAAAAATGGGATGTCTACAGACGTGTTTCATGTGAGTATGCTTCGGAAGTATGAGCCGGATCCATCACATGTGTTGGATTGGACCGACTTAGAGGTAGATGAGGATGCCTCGTATGAGGAGAGACCGGTTCGGGTCTTGGATAGGCGGGATCAAGTCCTACGTGGCAAGACCATTCCTTTGGTTAAGGTTTTGTGGAAACATCACGGAATGGAAGAGACCACTTGGGAACGTGAGTTGGAGGTTCGAGAGAAATATCCGGACCTATTTGTGGACGTTTGAACATATGTTATATATATTGTTGTATTGTTGAACTTTAAGACCGTTAAATATGTCTTAAGTCGTAAAACATGGCGCATGTTTTGGTTAATGATAGTAGTTGGGAACTTGCCTCAAATGGAAGTTTGTATAACGTTGCATATGTTGAATATATAGTAGAACTGGAAATGTATCATGATTATTGCTTATGATATGAATTGTGAACCATGTGTGTTGGGAATGGTTGAAATGGAAAGAAAATGCATGTTGAAACATATGTATTGTGAAATGCCTCTTGATAAGGGATGGGATGACCGGTAATGGGTCAAGTTGTTTAATGTTGAAATGTAACATTGTTTAAAATGGAGAAAAACCTGTTTTCGAAAAACTTGCACTTAATTTCGGGGACGAAATTCTTTAAGGGGGGGAGGTTATAGCGATCTCGGGTTTACCCTTGTTGTACAGTGATCCGGACTCGTGTCCGTTGATGTTAGTAGTTGATTATTATCTTGTTTGCATCCTTTCCTACTTTGTATTTGGGTTATAGGATGTGTTGGGCAGGTCTGTTACAGGTTGGTTGTGTCTGGGAGCCAAGTGTTGCTGTCCAGAATTTTGGGCCTTCGCTCGAGCGAGGGTTTGGTCGCTCGAGCGAGGGGTATGTTTTGTGTCTGGTGGGTCGAGCCAGAGTGACTTCGCTCGAGCGAGCGATTGCGTCTGGTTCAGATGCTGAGAGTTGCATTTTTTTGCTCGAGCAAGCTTTCTTCTCTCGAGCGATCTGGTTTGTCTTCGCTCGAGCGAGCGTTCCGTTGCTCGAGCGTGCGTCTGGTTGCAGACCTGATGGTTCGAGTTTTTGGCTCGAGCGAGCTTTTCTTCGCTCGAGCGAGCTTCTAAGTTTTTGGCTCGAGCGAGAGTTTCTGTGTCTGGTCGCTCGAGCGACCAAGTCTTCGCTCGAGCGAGCCTGTTTATATCAGTTAGTAACAACCGAGATGAACTTCACTTTTTCAAAACTTTTTCATCTTCAAACCCTAGATCTGAGACCCTCTCTCTCTAGACTTGTCTTCTCTCTAGGAAATCATCTCTTTCTAGTGTGAATCCACCCTAAGTGCTTTGTTAAAAAGGTAGAGGGTGACTTGGGCTTCGTTTTAATCTGAAAATATTTGGATTTGGAGCACATTGGTCGTTGGGTCTTCATCTCCTTTTGAGCTCAAACTTTGAGGTAGGGATATCCTACTCCTCTTTATGGATTTTGTCTTTAAATTTTAGCATTTTGATATGTTGGGTGTTGTTGGGTAATTTTGAGAAACTTTGGGCCTTTTGTGTAATTTTACAAAAGTTGGGGTTTTATTTATAATGAACCTAGAGGCATGTTTGGTATAGAGACATGGAATAAATGTTGATACATTGATGAAAATGGAACCTTAGGGTTGTTTTGTTAATTATGGGAATTTGCCTTAATTGTTTTAATTAATTAATGCATATAATTAATTAAAGAAAATGAGGAATTGAATTGGGAATGTTGAGATTGGAAGTGTATGGGATTAAAGGGTGTAGTTGAATTACTTATCACTCACCGAATTGAAATGCTGATTTAATATCCATTTGTGCATTTATTTTCTGTTTAGAAATAACTGCTTTGGGCTATCGGTGGAGGATAGTCGTGATTGTTGTAGACAATGCATGAGGATTAGGCAAACGAAAACTAATCAACGGAATGTGTCATAAGAGTGTGACGATTGTTAGAATACATTAATTTTATGTATTGATTGATTGTGTATAGAACCTATGTGTTTATATGCATTATGTGTAGAGGATGAGATGGGGGATATACTCCGCGGTTTAGGAGAAGATAGGGGATGTACCTCTAAACCGGATAGTGTTGGGAGGAGATGGGGGATGAACTCCGTAGACACAGCTCATATGCTTGTCTAGAGAAGTGAAGATACAGCTCATATGCTTATCTTTGAGAAGTATAGATATAGCTCATATGCTTGTCTAGAGAAGAGTAGATATAGCTCTTATGCTTATCTTCGGTTGTGTGATATAGTTCTTATACTTATCTGCTGAGGTGTTGATATAGCTCATATGCTTATCGGTTAGTGTGATAACATAGCTAGTATGCTTATTTATCGAAAATGGAAAATGAGAAGTAACATAGACTTGTAAGTCATGTAACTGAAATGTGATATATGTGGATGTATCAGTGTTGACCATTTGTCAGCTGCTAATCTTTTAGTCATTGTTCATAGTTGGTTTAGTATATTTCTACTGGGCTGTGGCTCACCCTATATGGGAACATCATTTTCAGGTACAGGTAGCATGCCACCTCCAAGGACATAGCTTGGGAGGCTAGAGGCTAGAGGCGGGCAGATCTTTTGTTGTCTTTCTTTTGATGTATTACGTGTAAATTCAAGCCAAGGGCTTAATATGTAAATGAGTTAACACTCTCTTTTTGTAACCAAGTGTTAACTTGGAAAGCTGTAAGCCCTTAGGGCATTTGCTCTTGTTGTTAACATGTAATACCTTTTGTAATGAAACTATGATGAATAGATGAATGTTAGTCTTTTGTATATCAATGCATGCTTATATTGATGGGTTTAATGTTGTTATTTTGAGGGCGTTACAAAACTAGTCTTGGTTTCTATTTCTCGTATTTGTATTTTGAGTTTTCGTACTTGTACTTCCAATTCTCTATTTGCTAGTCGTAATTCTCTGCTTTCTATACTGTTATCTTCTCTGGTATTTTCTAATCTTATCTTATGTGTCATATTTAGTTTTTCGAGACAAATTATACAATAAGTTATGCTGCATAATAAACATTGAGCTCTTTTATCTTTAGCTGGAAACCAATTACAATAGCTGCATCTAGTAGTATCAAATCCTAATCCTATTTGAAAATTATGTTAACATTCAGTATCTGCATTACATTCCATCATAAAGAAAGTATCTTGAGAAGGAGTTGTTCCTATTTCTTGGTTAAGTTGTCCTAAAAGATTATCCACATCTGTATCACTTTCTGTATCACTATCTGAGCTTATAGCTTCTAATTGATATTCATAATTACTAACTATGCTATATACTTCTGAATCATCACTATTTATGCTGACTATATCTTCTTCTAAATCTTCTATAATATGTAGTCTTTCTATCTGCTTATTAGTATTAGGTTTCTGTCTTTTTGGGCAGGCTTTTGCAAAATGATTGGATTCTCCACATATAAAACAATTGCATTTTTTACTGTTGGGTTTTCTAACATATCTTTGTTTTCTTTTATCTTTTTCATCTTTGTTGAATTTCTGATAATTTGTCCTATTAAAGGTTCTACTTTTCCTAATGAATTTCTGTTTTTTCCATGGTTTTCTATATTTTTTCTTCCAATATTTTTCTTTTCTATATTTTCCATATTTCTTGTACTTTCTCCTATTATATTTATCTTCATATTGCTGAGGAGTATATATTACACTGCTACAAAAACCATAATTTTGTTTTTTCAAATCTTTTTGTATTTTAACTTCTATACATTTTTCTCTGAGTTTATAAAATGTAAAAACTATTCTAGGTCATATTCCTAAAGTTCCTCTTATACTTAATTCTCCTGTAGCTATTTTTGCTGGTAAACTTGCACAATAAATTGCCCATTTATTTTCTATTTCTCTTCCTAGTTCTCCGGGTAATTTTCTAAAATATTTATTTCCTATTTCTTCATCAAAACTTTTTCCTGTTCTAGCTGCTATGGCTAAGTATTCTCTACTGAAAGGTACTATATATTTCCAACTTCCTAATGTTATCTGATCTAGTTCAGTTAATGCTACGCTTTGAGCGGAATCATTTCCTCTAGAAGGGTCGTATCCTATAAGTATCTCTTTAATAAAACTGGTGAAATTCCACGGATTATTTCCTAAATCTTTAAGCTGTTTAATTGTTTCTTCATATTTTCCTTTAAAGGTTAAATAAATATTATAAGCTGAATCTCCTAAAAGTGTCTCCATTTATTCCCACATATCTGTTGATTCATAGGGGCTGGTCATCCATGCTTTTACTACATCTTTTTCCCATCTTTCTATTACTTCGTGCCATACCTGAGGGTCAAATCTGGCTAAATCTAAAAGGGTTCCTTGATTATTAACCGGCTGTAATTGTATGCTCATATCTAATGGTCTACGCTTTCCATGAAACTTATAACTTTTATTGGGATCTGCATGACTACGTCCTGAACTGGCTAATGGTCTTCTTCCTCCTACTGCATAGTGCATTGGTTCTACGGGATCTTGTACAGTTGGTTGTGGGTTACTAGTGCTTGTGCTTTCTGTATTCATATAAAAAGTATCTTCTATCTTAGGTTGTTCTGGTATTTTAAATATTTTACTGGGATGTATTATATCTTCTATGATATCATCTACATATTCTGTATGGAATTCTTGATCTAAAAATGACACTGCTTCCTCATGGGTATCTCCTCTAGCTAAGTATTCGAGGTATCTAGCATCCAATATTTTATTCATGTCTTCTAGGGTGAATTTTTCTAAATCTATCTCATCAATATTATATATCTTATTTTGTGATACGGTTTTTTCCTCTGTCATTACATAAAGCTGATTTATTTCACTACGATTATCTTGATTTTCTTCTCTGTCTATACTACTAAATTCATCATCTTCGGATTTTTCTGGTGCTACATAAGTATACTGAGTAAATCTTACTACGTAATTTCCATCTACTGCTTGATATAATAAATTGTCTTGAGGGGCTAATCTCTTTTGTCCTAAAAAATCTCCTAATTTCCAATCTAGGGCTGCATTGTCTTCTGAATTAAATTTTTTAGCTGGTAGTGCCTTTATTCCTTTAGCGCCTAATAACTTAACTATCTGATCATTTGTAAGTCTATAGTGAGTATTACTTTCTGAGACTGCTAAACCTAAAAATCCTGTGCAAACTAATAAATTCTTTTCTCCTTTTTTTCATTTTGTATCCTCTACTCTTTATTCCTATTTTTATCTTTTTATGAAAAGTTGAGGTTGGTAGTAAGAAATCTGGTGTAAAATACACTATTCCTCCTTTTGAATTCATATCTAATTCATAACTGCCTAAAATACTTTGTCCTACGTCATTAAACCTATCATCATAAAGACATACAAAAACTTTAGTTCCTAAATTTTCTCTAGTTAATGCTTTAACTCCTACCACTACTAATCCTAAGTGAGTCATTTTAAGGTGTTCATTTACTGCATATTTATAGCTTTCTCTCTCTATTAAATTTAGCTCTATTTTTTCGTCTTCTTGAGTTACACTAATCATCTGTTCAGCATAATGTTTAAATAAATATTGTTTTTTATGAATTTTACCTAACTTATACACATATTTAGCTGGAATTAATTCTAATTTTTCTTTCTTAAATTTTTCTATTTGTTGTTCTACATCTATAAACTCTTCTGCTTTAATATCTTCATCATCATTACGCTTTTTACTACTACTACCTTTAATTAGCTGTTTAAACATATTTATTTTCTGTAAATTCTACACGCTGGTTTCCTAGGTAATTTAAGCTTTTCAAAATATCTAGCTATATCTTCCTCGTTTACTTGAGATTGAGGTTTGTTGGATTGTCCTTCTATTCCTTTTCCTTTCTGAAGTACTAATTTTTCTAAAGACGCTAGACGATTTTCTAAGCTATGTAGTTGTTCTGATAGGTATTCAAATTTTTCACACAATCTTATTAAAAATAAAATCTCTATATTATTTTGTCTTACTGTTGTTTTATCTGATTGACTTACACCCTGATAGCTGCTGATTCCTTTTAGGTTATTATGAAAATCTTCTGCCTATTTTAAAATAGTCTGATAATCTCTATTAGTTTTTTTATCACTACTCATAAACTAAGATCTTACAAGTTGTTCTAAAATTTCTAATTTCTGTTCTAAATTATCTTGAATTTGATTAATTTGTTCTATTTGTTTAGCTATTTGATTGGTGGCTGAAATTAATATTTCTATTTCTAATTTCGTAGGAAATTTTTCTAAATTTAAGTCTATTCTTTTTTGTAGGATAGAACTACACTGATCTTGGATATAGTCTAATTTTTTATCTTGATCTTTAATTATACTTCGATTATTACGGAGATGTTCTATAGATGAAATACAAAAGATTACTAATTTTATCTATGTCCTTTTTAATATTTTCTGCAAAATTTATCTGATAATCTATGATACTATTTAGCTGAGGATTATTTTTACTATGAAGCTGATGGGTAAAATTATTTTCAAAATTACAACGGAAATTATTTTTATTTATGCTAAAACGATGGTTATGGCTGCTGAGTTCTAAATCTAGATACTCTACTCTTTTCATACACAAAATTAACTCCTATTTTAAAATTATTAAAAGCTACTATAACATGAAATTTATAACTAAAATCTCCAAAAATAAAAACTACTCTATTACCATAAGCAAAATACATAAACTAACTTAAACTGTCCTAAAACCGAACACTGCTCTGATACCAATTTTTTGGGGGGTTGAGTTAGTGGTCTACCACTATTTGGAATTGGGCTGAGAATTATCTAATTAATTCTACAGTTATGCTAAAAGATTCTCAAGCTATTGTATGGCTAATTTTAAGGCTTCTTGTTTTATAGTTAACTGTCTATTTATCTGAGAAATTTTTAAACTGTAATTTTCTAAAGATCTGTTAGAAGCTAATGATAAAAGAAACTGATATCTAAATTTTTGATCTTCTAATTCTTGTATTAGTTCAGTACTAATTTTAATTTTATTCCTAAAGTCTTCGTCTAAGGACATATACTTTTTTGATTTTTTTTGAAATTCAATTTTTATTTCTAAGGTCTACGTCTAAGGGCATACAAGTTTTTGATTTTTTGAAATTCTTATATGGACAATATTTCCTTAATATTTCTACTCGGGTTGCTCTCCTTTTATTTTAAAATTCTTTTCTATGGCAAAAACTATTTTTAGGCAATATTTGTTTTTATTACATGTACTCCCACCTTGAGACTAAGCCTCGTTCAACATAGTATATTTTTATTTTCCATTTTTTACTTTTCCCTTTCTGCCTACAATTCGCCCTCCAACGCCTAACCACGGCTCACACGGGCTCTTCAGCTAAGGTCACTCAGTGACAAAATAGAAAACTGAAGATACTACGAAGGTTCAAAGCATGTAATATTAATGAGCAAACAAGCATTCCATAAACTTAGTTTTCCCAAAAAGAAAATAAATTTTTAGAATAGAAGAGTTACCCTTTCGAAATATTTAAGGAAAAAGAGAAACTACTCACACTTCATATTAATAAGAAATATACTTACAAAGATTATATTACAGACTCTGAAACTCTGAAAAACTTAATACACTTAGAGGTTTTTGAGAGGGGTTGGAAAATTTACAACGCAGAGTGAAGTGGTGTTTTTTCATTCTGCTCGATCCGTTGGCAAGCATGCCAATTTATACAACTCAAAAGAAGGATAAAACAAAACTCTAAGCTATCTAGACTCTCTCTTGTTTCAAAATTTATAAGCCTAGACCTTAGGCTTTTTGACTTTACTTCTAAACATGTGCAAAAACTTCTTTACATATTGACGGAAAGTTGAATACATATTTTTCTAATAAGGACAAAACCATATATATATATGCTTGACTTGAATAACTATTATAGATAAATTTTATCAATAAAGGATTAGGATAATGATATCGGGTACTGCTTTTGGGCCCCATCGCATATCATTCAATCCTCCTTTTTTGACAAAATTTTGATACTATAATTTATTACAAGACACGTATAAAGATTTTCACAGCTTTTCTTTAATAAAGCAAGATAAGAGATATCCACTTTATTAAAGTAGTGAGTGAAGGAAAATCCTTATCTGACGAGCTCAAATAATTATAGACACAAAATATCTACAAAAATCTTTTTTGTCTTTTTTGAACTTTTTTCTGATATCTGAGGAGAATCTTTATCTTCTAAGGATTTTGTCTTCTTTTAGTGGAACGCCAATTATTGATGCTGATCCATGGAGTGATACGTCTTGGCGGATTCTGGAATGTCTCGCAAAATTGAAAGAATCACGTAGAACCATACATTCAAAATGTTATAGGAGTCATGTAGTGGGACCCCTGTTAACAGATAGAACAGTATAAATTGATATAAATGTGATTTTAACGAATTGAGCAGTATGGATTCCCAATTCTGGTTTAGGGTTTCTCTCCTCCTCCCCCAACTGGACCTAGAGAGAGAAGAACTAGAGTGATAGAGAAAGAGCGAGAATAGGGCAATCGCTGGAGTTGCTGTTGATTGAGTTGTTAATGCCTGACAACGATGCTCGGTGGCAAGCAGAGGACCATATTAAGCGCCTTGCCAAGGATCCGCAGGCGATTCCGGCCCTAATCCACCACCTCCGCACCGCCAAGGCTCCCAATCCGCAAGAAGATCACCAGCCACTGGGCCAAGCTCTCCCCACAGCTCCGCCAACATCGAAAGCATCACTTTGGAACACAGGTTTCCATTCACTCAATTTTTTAATTTAAAAAAAAAAAAAATTGAGAATTGGCTTACCATTTGCATATACTATGATGTACATGAATTTAGCATTTCTTCTGTAATAATACTTTTTTATTAATCTTACAATGTAGTTTGATTATGTGGTTTAAGCCCAAAACCACTATCAATGGTGATTTAAGCATATGGTTTAAGCCCAAAACACAATTATTGCAAACTAGTTAAAATTTGTAATAAAATTTCTATCTTGCCTATACACTTTTTTTTTTTTAAACCACTTTTCGACAAACTCATATGATATTTAAATATTATTTTTATTTGAAATTATCTTTTATAAACTCAACACAAGTAATTCCAAAATATCAAAAATAATATATGTTTTTTAATATTTGACTAGCCAAAACTAGAAGCTACATTTGTTGAGTCCAAACCAACATAACTAAAATAGCTAACTTAATAACTAGTTTGATGGAATTAAAATTTGATAATTTACTCCCTATTTTAGTTTTAAAAAAATAAAAATAGCTAATTTGATGAAAATGCTCTTATTGCAGAGAATCCTATTCCCCTTTTTTGATAGTCCTTGATTTATTATGGCGCTGTTTGGAAAGGAAGTATTTTGGTTTTTTTTGTTTTTTTTCACTAAAAGACAAATTGATTACAAAATTAAAAAAAAACAAATTCAAACAAAATATCACATTAAACTTTATAATCGTTTTACTTTTTTTCTCACAAATATTACATCCAACTACAAAAAAAAATCCAACTATCTTTCCAAACACAAAAAAAAATTTCTCCAATAATATCCGACAATTAAAAAATCTTACAAAAAAACCACCCACTATGGCTCCTTTTGGGAATTGGGTTATAATCCACTTCTCAGATTATAACACACTTCCTCTCTCACAAAAAAGCTACTTATAAACAACTTTTAACCAAAAAATTGATCATAACCATCTTTCCAAAATAGCCCTATATAAGTTTTGAAGCATGTAAGACCATCTCCAACGGTGAACCAAACCCAGCATCAGATTTAAATTTTGATGAAAAACCCACTTTTTCATGCTCCAACGGTTGCACCAAAGTCATACCAAAATGAGATTTCAGCAAAAGTTTCACCAAACTGATGACAGACTCCGCGTTTCACCAAAACACTGTACATGACCGTTGCCAGGAGACGAACCGGTCGACCGGCCGGTTGACCAACCGGTCGCCCACCAAAAGTTCAAACAGTTCCGAAAAAAGGTTCAAACCGGTCAAAAAAAAAAAAAAAATTTTTTTTTGCCTAACCGGTCGACCACCAAAAGGTTCAAAAAGTTCAAAAAAAATCAAAAAAAAAAAAAAAAAAAAAAAATTTGCCGTTACCGGTTGACCGGCCGATCGACCGGCCGGTCAACCAACCGGTTGCCCAGCACAAATTTGATGAAAAGGATTTGATACTGAACCGTTAGAGCGCGAAGTATCAGATTAAGGAAATGGCCACTTTTTGACTCAGATTTGGTGAAAAATCTGAGTAACCGTTGGAGATGCTCTAACTCTACTTCAAAATTTGGGAAGCGTGATGTTACCGTACTTTCAAATGATGCCTTGTGTAAAATTGGGTGATGATGGTGGCATATAAGTTGAAATGATGAGATTATCCCATGACATGATGGGCATTTTGGGGGGGGAAATACCGTGACAGAGGGAAGGCTACACCAAGTCGAGTCTTAGGGCCGTTTTGGTTTTCTTTGTGTTTTCAAAAACAAAAATAATGAAAGGTTTGAAAACAGCCATCACCCATAGTTAGAGAGCAGAACTGCACCCAAGGCCGAGCGCTTTCCCCTTCAAAGGAAGGGGTGGCGTGGTATTCCCACGAGAGAGGTTTTTATATTGTGCGATGGGCTTACATTACATCGGGACTCCATGGCCGCTTTGCTGCTTCAGTTTTGCAGCCAAAGCGAAGGATTTCCCTACATTCAACTCATAAAGAATTGAGAGAATTATATTTTTATTATGAGAATTGGTCCCTACTTTGCTGTTATTTGTTCCCTCTGTTATTAATGTGGAGAAGTTGAATTTTGTAATTGCATTTTTTTTTCCCATGGAAAGGGTTCAAGCTTGATATATAGAACTTATTCTGTCCATTTCTATTTGGGTTGCCTAGGTTTGGTTGTCACTGCCAGATAAGAATGATGGTTATCAAAATTTGGAGTTCCAGACAAATCTAACTAATATGAGTTGTGAGTTATGGTTTAAGCCGGACATGCTTATACCATAAGCTCCCCACTTTACTTCTAAACCAACCTTGTTTTGTTGGAATTAAAAAATCGTTATTTTCATATGGCTTTCTCTATTGTTGAGGTGGCAATCATTTTTGAAAATTTAAAAATATATTTTTTGGTTTTTGTTTTTGTTTTTGTCAAACTAGTTTCTGATTTTTTTAAAAAAAATTCAAAAAACAAGTTCTTAAAACTCAACCAAACTGTGGGTTGCATTTTTTTTCTTGTCTACCTCAGAAGCAGGTATCAAAACAAAATCAAACGCACTGAAAGTTAAATAGAGAAAACTTTACTTGTCGTGAAAGTGGTTGTGGTAATTGTTATAGTTAATGTTTTGGCAGCAATAATTAGAGGCTACAATAGCTGTGTTTTTATTTTATTTTAAAATTGTCTGGTCCATGGCTAGGTTCGTAATATGCAGAAGTAAAATCACTAAATTGCAGTCATTCTGGTCTTGTCGATACTGGCTTGAAATATTTCTACTGTATAATTTCAGTTTATTCAGTGGAACCAAGGCATGAACATTATGCTTGTGTTTTGGATCTTTTAGTTCGTGCTGGTCGATTTTTGGAAGCAAAGGAGCTCATTTATCAAATGCCAATGCAAGCAGGACCGAGCATTTGGGGCGCGCATTGTTAGTTGGTTGTAGGAAGCACCGGAATTTGGATGTTGCAGAGATAGCAACTGGAAAGCTCTTTGTTTTAGAACCAGAGAACAGTGGAAATTATGTTTTGCTCTCATATATGTACGCAGAAGCTGGGATGTGGGAAGAAGTAAACAATTTGCGAGCTTTATCGAAATGTCAGGGTAAGAAGAAGAATCCCGGAAGTAGTTGGATTGAGATCAATGGGAAATCTCACTTGTTTCTTGGAGGAGATAAATCTCACCCGCAATCAAAGGAAATTCGCTTCTTGTTGGAGGCCTTGCCTGAGAAAATAAAGGCAAATGGGTACATACCAGATACTAGTTTTGCGCTGCGTGGTGTTGGTGAAGAAGAGAGAGAATGTAACTTAGAGATTCATACTGAGAAGCTGGCGATTGCATTTGGGCTTCTTAACACAAGCACAGATACAGTTCTTAGGGTGACAAAAAACCTTTGAACCTGTGGTGACTGCCACACGGCTATAAAATTCATTTCGAAAATCTATAGGCGGGATATCATTGTAAGAGATGTGAATTATTTCCATCATTTTAAAGAATTGAAGGGTCTTGTTCTTGTGGAGACTATTGGTGATTAAAAGAGCTGTTATTTTCGAAAGGGGTTTTCTCTAAGATAGTATTGAGTTCTCACGCCTATACTATATTTTGTGGTAAACCATGACAAGTAATCATGTTTGTCACAAATGTTTTGAAAATGTTTTTATTGGGTTTACTGTTTCCCACTGATGCAGTCATTGATATATATATATATATTTCGTATCATATGAATCATCTCATCCATACTTTGTTTTGTCTTGTTAGTATTATGATAGGAGTGCTGCTAATAGAAGAGAAGCTGCCAGTTAGCAAGTAGTTGGAAGTTGGTTAGATTAGCTAGCAGGCTAGTTCTGTTTTGAATATTAATTACTCTGGTTTGGATGTTAGTTACCAATATGGGCGGGAATAGTAGTTAGAAGAGAAGATATTGTATAAATAGAGATCAGAAAGAGGGTGTGGATTGTTTTCTGAAACTTGCATCCTCATTTTTTCTTCATGAATAAAACTTTCCAGCTGGAGGCATTGCTCTGCTGATTTCTTCTCCGATTGCTTCATTTCCTTCTCAAATTCTTCTGTAAATCTGTGTTATATTACAGCAGGGTATAATTGGAACTACCTTTAGCAGCATCATACTATAATCCAAATTTACCCCAGTTACAACTGTTTTTTTTCAGAGGTCTAAAACCCAAGTATCCCGTTCTTATTACGAAGTGTAATACTACTATTATTACATAGATTAAATACACTGTTGATCCCCAAGTATGCGCTCTGTTTCATTTTGGTCCCTAATGTTTTAGTTGTGTCAATTTGATCTCCAATTTATGTTTAAATGTCGATAAAAATTGATTAAGTTGGTAATCAAATTGTCACAATTGAAATATTATGAATCAAAATAACATGAAATGCATATTTTGGAGATCAACAGTGTATCACTTGACCTTTTGAAAGGCTTGATCATTCGAGCAGCCCTTTTTTCTTGAGGGCGAAGAGGGAGATACCAAATAAAACAAAAAAACCAACAACCATCCCAATTAGGCATTCATCAAATTGGAGGGGGACTCCATTAAGAGTGATAGGGATGTCGATGTTCATGCTGAGCACATTTCCAATCACATCGCTAAAATTGACAAGCACACGTGCAATACTGATGACAACCGTTAATTGCAGCATCTGGTTCTGTTTGTCATCCAATATTATGTTGGTGTAGTCTTCCGTATTGTCCACGTAATCCCGCATCTAGCATGTCCAAGAAAGAGAGAGTGTGTATGAGAACAATGATAATGTTGCATATTCAGAAAAGTATTTAGAATTTGAAATGTATGAATCATATTCATTCTCAATGTAATCTATACATTATGAATTCAAATTTTGTGACTTTTTTAGGATTTTTTTTCTTTTTTTTGGCTGAGTACGACTCTTGACTATGAAAAACAACAAAAAGACTCGCCGAAAGCAATGAATACTTCGGGCAGAGAATCCAAAAATAAAGGCATAGTGATGTGCACTTATTTCTCACCCAAAAGGTTGGCAAGCAAAATGAAATTTTTATACATATAAATAGAGATTTTTTTTTTTTTTTTTTTCAGGTTTTCTTGTTAGTATATCTCGTTATCTTATATCTAATGATAAGAGAATCTAGTAAAAAATATATTAATACATAGCTTAACTTTAAAAAAATTAAATAAAAAAAATAAAAAAACATACAGTGGATAGTTTGTTCAAAGCTCCATCAAGTTGGACAAAGTATGCTTCCAATAACATCTCCAACTCTTCAATCTTTGGCTTCTGTCTATTCCCTACTCCAATGCTACTTTTGTTGCTCCTTATCTCTTCTTCATCACTGAAAATTACAAGACTACTTTAGTCATTTTACATTAAAAAAAAAACGAAGAAGAAGAAGTTATCCTGATATAATTTGCCGGGATCTTATACATTTTCTCAGTTCACATTTTCGCAATTGATACACTTCAAAATTTCACACCTTTAAACAAAAACCATGATATATGTTTCTCCTACCGATTGATCAAAAAAATAAAAATGGCGAATTATGCTAACAGTCCCTATAGTTTGAGGTTCGTGTCACTTTGGTCTCTGACTTTTCAAGTGTGACATATTTAACCTTGAATTTGAATCTTATTCCAAATAAGGACAATTGAAGATACCATTACTTAATTTCAAGGACAAAATCATCAATTTGATAAAATACACTAATTTGATAAAATAAATGTCAAAAAAATATTTTAAAAATTTTAAAAATTATTTCTATCGGCCAAAGATAAAATTATGTAAAATTAATAAATCTTTTAGACATTTATTTTTTTTTTTACCAAACTAATTTTTATTATGTGTTTGGATGATGACCATGTAATGAGTGGTTGTTAAGATTTTAAAGTGTAATCGATATATTTATATGAAATATTTTTAGTATTAAATTTTTTGATTTAAGGGATTGGTTTAATAATGATATCAAAGTTGTCGCTATATTTGACTTTTGGAAAAATAGAAACTAATTTAATAAAAATAAAAACAACCACCCATTACATGATCATCATCCAAACACATAATAAAAATTAATTTGGTAAAAAATAAATAAATAAATGTCTAAAAGATTTATCAATTTTACATAATTTTATCTTTGGCGGGTAGAAATAATTTTTAAAATTTTAAAAATATTTTCTTGACATTTATTTTGTCAAATTAGTGTATATTTTATCAAATTGACGATTTTACCCTTAAAATTAAGTAATGGTATCTTCAATTATCCTTATTTGGAGCAAGATTCAAAATTCATGGTCAAATGTGTTACAATTGAAAAATTAGGGACTAAAGTGGCACGAACCTCAAACTATAGGGACTGTTAGTGTAATTCGCCCAAATAAAAAAATAAAAAGCCTTTAATATATATGTAACATGTTAAGTTATTGAAAAATGTTTGGGGACCCTAATTTTGTGGCTCAAAAGTGGCTCAAATGGTCAAAACGACGTCGTTTTGAACCACAAAATTTGGGCCCCTACCATTGCCCTAAGTTATTACCTGTGATCTTCTAGTACGACAGTGTCATCGTCATCTATGTTACTGTCTTTTGGTTTGGAATCTTCAAATTGTGGAGAAAAGAGCTTAGCAGTGAGGTACATTTCCGCCATATCCATATCATCATCCAATAAATGTTCAAGCTCATCTCTCAGCTGAGAACCATAGTTGTGTATAACTCAATTAAAATGCTTATCATCAGCACATGCATCATAAATTGGAGCATTTGAAGTGTGGTTTGTTTTTTGTTTACAGTTAACAGTTGTTTTTTGTTTACATAAAACAAGAGAAATATGTTTTTTAGCAAAAAACCATGTTTGGTATAGTCGTTTTCAAAACGTGTAAAAACAAAGGAAAAAACACGTTTGATGAGTTGCTTTAGGGATAATTGGTAGAGGATAGGGGTGGTTACAGCGGCAATAGAACCAAGATGTACTAAAAAAGTTTAAAACAATTGACCAAAATATAAGGACGGAGAAACAAAAAAATCTCGAAACAAATTTTAAAAATTGAACAAAAAAAGGTCAGTTTTCAAAACTTTTTAAAACATAAAGGTTACCAAAGAGTATCTTTTACCTTATTGTACGCATTCCATTTTGACTGACCTTAGAATTTCAGGCGCTTGCAAACTTCTCGATGATGAAATGATAATTACTTCATCCTTAGAAATATTTGAGGTTGTTATAAGTTGATGTACTACCCCGTTTTAGTCAAAAATCATATTTTTATAAAAATGATAATTTTGCCTCGAAACCCATTTTTTACCAAAAACCTTTTCGGTCTTGAGAGAGAGAGAAGCCCGGTTGCACATTGATTGATAATATTTTTCAAATTTGTGACGCGTTTCATTAAAAACATTGATTGAGAGGCAATTTAGGCTGGCTTAGGCCACAAGCAAGCCAAAGGTATGAAAACCCATACCAAGGCATGCAAGTTGACACTTGGATACCCCAATGGTGCCCACATGTGCGTTGCGCAGCTGCATCTTGGTTGTGAGTCCGCACCTTCCTTGTGTGGCCGCACGAGCTACAAATGTCTACACCTTCCCTCGACACCCAGAATTTGAATTTCAGCAAGGCTGTAATTCTGATTTTGTAGGGAGGCGCAAGGGGAAAGCGATGCTCAACCCTAGCACGCCCCCTTGGCTTGTTTCCCAAGTTCTATAAGTCTATAAATACAACCCCTCCCTCCCTCTTTCAAGAGGTCCAAGTTTTGAGCAATTTTAGTGAGTTTTTGAATGGAAAACACTTGCCTCCTTTCACCCTAAACCCTAATTCCAAAAATCATCTAAGGCTTGAAGAACTTTAACATAATTAGAACCTAAGCTCAAGAGAGGCTTGCAAGTAAGAAAACTCGTATTTTCATCATGTGTTCTTCAATTTGTTTCAACCCAGCGAGTAAGTTATTGTTTTTATTTAATTTCAGTACATTTTTCATCATGTTTTCAATATGTAATCATAGCTAAGGTGGTAGCATGGCATGATCATCATATAGGTTAGCTATTTTGTTAGTTTTTCGCTTTGCTTTCGCATGTTTTGTTTAGTTTATTTAAACATCATGTTTAGGCTAGATTAATCATGTAATAAGCATGGATAAAAGCCCGGTTTAATCATTGTATATTCTGCATATTCAATTCTTTTACTTGTTAGGTGCTTTTATTTGCATTAGAACCCTTAAACCGGACTTTGGTTCATTGTTGTATGATTAGTTACATATTTAGATTCATATTTATTTTATGTAATATAGTGTGCCAGTTCTAAAACCCGACTTTAATCCACTTGTACAGATGCCCTGACACACTTTCGGGCTTGTGAATGGATGGATTGTGTTGTTGTCATGTTGTTTACTTTTTTTTCCTCTCATTTTACTTGGTTGGGACCCCTTTTGTTGCCTTAGAACTGTCCTAGAAAACCATGACCAGCATCTGCTATTTGCATGGTTGCGCCTGCGATTATATGCATCGCACCCGCGATGGTCTAGTCTATAAAACACAACTCAGTGTGCGAAAAAGTTGCTTCGATCCTTATCTCCTTTCTCTCTGTGCTGTTGCGATTTCTCCTAGGGTTCTTGGGCTTCAACCTTGGCGATGGCCACTAGAGTGTAGCTTCATATAGTGCACTGGTGTAGGTGGTGCTTAGAGATGAACACTGATAAATACATGTACTTGAGAGGATTCACTGGGTTTTAGTATTGATGATGAAAAAATCATTGTTTTAAACAAAACGTTTTGAGCATATTATACTTATATAGCATCATGATCATCTATACTTGTGGAGTTATATTGATTTCTAAAATGTTCTCTACTAGACTGTATTTTTACCCTACGTAGCTAAAATGTTTTTCCAGTGTTGATGACATGCCCAGATAAGGAGATGAGGCATTGGATATGTGCTTGAGCTAAGAGAGATAGCTCTTTTGACTTGTAGGCATTGGGCCATCTATTTTGTAGGTCGTGTGTCATTTTTTTGTAAGGATTACACCAGTATATATGATGTAAGTCTATGGGCATTTTGATTACTCATGATGTCATTACTTGACTTTACATACTGTATATTCATTCGATTTAGATGTTGAATATAGGGTGTTTGTAACTAGAGAAACTCATATAATGAATGACACTATTATATTCATTTACATGAGAGATACCGCTTTTATTAAGACTATTATTGCCTTTATTTTGTTATTTAATTGATTTATTCACATGGATCGGATCTTAGAAATTCGGCGTGTGACATGTAATGCATGTTGGACGCATGGTGGTGGCATCTGGGTAAGCTTCCTCCTTTTTCATAACATATGCTTGTTTGTTGCATTATTTTTCGATAAATCAAATTATGTGCCTTTTCACGCAAAATTGGATGTTTTGAATTTTTTATGGATGTTATGCTTAGTTTAGATTAAAGTTTATGGCTTTGTGATTTTAAAAACAACCGTGCTAGGGAGCTTGAAAACGAGCTCCCCCGAATCCCCCTAATTTCCTTTTTTTTTTTTTTTTTTACAGCGGAAGAAGCAAGAAGAAGACGAAGAGGGGGAGGGGGAGGGGGAGGGGGAGGGAGGGGGGAGGGGGAAGAAGGACTGGAGGGGGCCTAAAAAAATGGGCTGGAGGCGGAGGCGACGCGACGAGCTCGGCTGGGCCGACGACCAGCGGGCAGACGAGCTCGGCTGGGCGACGAGCGACGAGCTCGGCTGGGCCGACGACCGGCGGGCGGACAAGCTCGGCTGGGCGACGAGCTCTTTCTCTCCCTCTTCCCTCTCTTTCTCTTTCTCTCCCTCTTCATCTCCCTCTTCCTCTGCTCTGCGTTCAAAAATGGCGGAAAAAAAGAAAAAAAAAAAAAGAAAAAAACCTAAAGCCCAAAACGACGTCGTTTTGGGCTTTAGGGGGATTCGGGGGCAAAATTCTCGAGCTACCAATCTTTATTCTTTTAAAAAATCTCTTCTATTTTTAATGAAAATATGACTTTATTCTTTTGAATCTAAATTAGGTGGTGTTTATTTTATCAAATCACTTAGTTTTAGGGTAGTGAAGGTTTTAGGGTTAATAATGAATTTTGTATGAAATAATCAATCATTATTACACTCATAAAATAAAATATTAGTAGTGGCCAATCATTTGATTGGGCATCATTCAATGACATTCCCCTCCTTACCTTAGTTCCCTAACCTAGAATATTTGGTTATGACGGATTAGGTCTTTTGCTTAGTTTTTATTGTTAAAGGTTTTTTAATTTTTCATAAAATTAAGTGACGATTCTATTGATGTGGGAAAGCGAGTTGGCACAAAACGAGTGTAGAAATGCACCTTATACTAAAAAAGGGACGGTGGCCACACTTACCCTCTTTAATTGGAAGAAATAATAGTAAAGCAACGCCCAAATATAAAATATATATTTCATTTTTGACAAATTCTCAACTATTGTGATTTCAAAATTGTTAGAGACCTCAAAAATTCTATCAAAAATTTTATCAAATATCTTACATGGGTGTGTGACCCACATGGGACCCACATTGTGTGGGTCGCACACTCATGTGAGACATTTGATAAAAATTTTAGTAGAATTTTTAAAATTTCTAACATTACTCTTGTGATTTTGATCAATCATTAATTATATAACCTTCCTTTATTTTTAAGCCAAAAAATCTTTTATTATTAATTACCTTTTGGACACGGCCTGTCACAGCAACCAAACGACCCTTAATGGCTCTGACACGTTGAAGATTGAGTGTACTGATACTTACTGATAACTCATCCAAAGTTGGATATGCTTCTAACTCTAGTGTGCTCGTCTGAAATAGACAATCAAATACATTAAGCAAAAATCAACCCTATTATTCATAAAATTGATTTAAATATGGGCCAATGCCTTTTTTTTTTTTTGACCTCCCGATATCAATACATCCAATATACAAGTAGGAATGAAAATTGTTTATGTATCGGCGGGTTCACTATTTACATTGATTCATAGTTGATTCACAATTTGCTTCACAACTAATACAATGTGACTAATGATTTTAAAAATTCACAATCGCATCACCTGATTCTTAATACTTATTATACTATGACCAATAATTCATCTTCCCATACCACTAGTTAAAACCTTTCAACCATTATTTTGGAGGAGGGGAGGGAGGGAGGGAGGGAAGAAACAAATATATGTTGGATTTCCTTGGTTGCCAAATAAATCATCATTGATACACATTTTAAAAAAATAATTATTATTATTTAAATAAATAAAAAAATCACATACCTCTGATTCAAGACACCTACAAACAAACTTTAGGCAGATTTCAAGCACCCTGAACTCAAAAGGTGGTACCTTTGAGCTGCCCACTTTTGATGATGTGTTGAATGAAATTTTAGGACTGTTGTTGTCACTTGCTTCTTGTGGCACCCCCACCTTAGATGGTAATGGTGAGTCTTCTATTGTCTTTTCACTTCCATCAATCCCCTTTGCAATGAAAAAAGACTATCAATTTTACTTACATTTTTAAACTGATCATCAATCCTAAGAATGTACTTAGATTCCCATATACAAACCAAAAATTTCAGTCCCTTTAGAAGCATATTTGTATATGAATTATTGCTTTCAACCACCATTAAGAAATATATATAATCAGTTGTTAGATATATTAGTTGAATCCACTTACAAAGCGATCAATGTACAGAAATGTATATATATATAATAGAAATGGATATAGAAAGCACAATAACTCTTCTAGTCAGATGATGGTTAACTGATTTTCATAGACTACATCTACTGTTTGACTTGTCATACCACTGTAATTTTTGTATTCATTTATAACATATACATATATATATTATGTGTTCATACGCTAATTATTTATAAAAATTTACTTATTTCAAATAAGTATTATTTATTTATTTATTTTTAAATATTTCCCTTGAAGTAAAGGCATGTAATCTTAGGTATCAATATTTTATTTTCTAACATTCAACAGAACAACATTAGCAAAAACCAAAACAGTTTTGTTTATAAATCTACAAGAACTCAAAAAAGGCAAAACTCCCTACAAATATCATAGTGATGCACCAAAACACTAGTGACCATATTATTTATTTAAAAAAAGAAGATTCCTCACAAAAGGAAAGTATGTTTTAATTTTTTAGTTTAAAACAAAATACTTACAGTCTTGCTTGGAGTATCAACATTACAAAGTTTGTGCTCAAGTTCTTGAACAAAAGGAGCTACACCAGGATCCTTGGGATTAAGAACAAGCATTTCATTTGCAGTGATGATAGCTTTGATATGCTCCAAGTTCACCACAATTGCCCTCTCTCTCCCAAGTATGGTAGACGGGTACAAAAGCGTAGGATCAAGAATCCTCAAATCACGCGCAGGAATCCCTGTCCTGCGCATGATCGAATGCTTCCCAACCTCTTCTATCCGCGACTCCCCAAATTGCGAAACCACGAGCCACGGCTTTGTCACGACACCCTTTGGTCGCCTTGAAATGATCTCCTTATTGGAATCCTCCATTGTTGTGATCGTTTCTCGGTTTTTGGTGTTTGAGAGTTGAATTTTGGAGTTCGGTTAGGCTGTGTAAAGAAATAAATGATAGCATGATTCAACTACACAATATTTAATGAGATAAAACCTATGTTTTGGTTTTAAAAAACACTTTTGAAATTATGTAATTGACTTTGGTAGTTTATTAGTTGTAGGATAAGGGGATTTACGCTTTGTTTTTGTGAATGTTTTTTTTATCTATGGCGGCAAAGTTTGTTAATTAGGGATGATTACAACTTGCGGGGTCCCAAGTGATGTTGTTTTTAGCATGCTATGGCAAGTAGGTATAGTTGCCTAATAACTATATATATATAGAGTACTTACTATTACATCATATGTTTTCTTAAAGAAATGTTATCTATTTAAAAATAATAATAATTAGACAAATATTAAAAATTTAAATTGTGTGGTGTAAATTTAAAGTTGATATGAATGTTGCACTCAAAATGAATTAAGAAGAAATTACAGTCCAATGAAATTTTTAAAAATTAATTACTGATTGATGAAAAAATTTATCAGTTTATACTTTAATGTTTGTAAAATTTATCATTAATCTGTAAATATTTTTCTAAACATATATTGATATGTAATTTTCCAATAAATTAGTCTACGCATTGTTGCCCTTTGGATGTGTGTGGTAGTTTGACTTCTTGCAACCCCATTTGAGTATTTTGTTGTTATATATTTACTTCTGATAATAAAAAATAAAATAAAATACACACAATTGTAAGTCAAGTTTAACTAAACTGTTTTCGTTCATTCAGCTAACAAATGAGTGGCTGAAGTAAAGGAGTTAGCAATATAAAATATTGAGATATTTTGAGAAGATACTTAAAAGTTGGTTTTTTAATTTTTTTTTTTTTTTTTAAATGCGTAAAAAATGTGAGATATGATGTAATAAAAAATAGATTACCAGTTAGAAAGTGACTTTTAACCCACATTTCAAACTAGCCTATCAAGTGAATAGCTTTAAATTTTCATATTTGCATTAACTAGGACAACAGTAAAAAATCCGAATTATTTCTTAGTCCAAATTTTGGGGTAAGGGACAAATGTATTTTGGCCTCCGTGTTTCGGTTCCAGGTGGTGTTACGACCAGGAATTTATTTGGGGGCGCCCATGGCATTTTCGGGTAGGTCAAAAAAATGCATTGTTTCAATCATTAGTTGATAAGATTCATCGTAAACTGCAGGGCTGGAAATGTTCTTTACTAAGTTTTGCCGGTCGTTGTGTATTGGTTAAGCATGTGCTTCAAGCAATACCCATTTATCTGTTGTCGGTATTCAAAATGCCCAGTTTCGTGGTCAAGAAAATTAAAAGTCCATCACTCGTCAATTTTTGTGACAATCCGATAAAGGGTGTTCTGGAAAAATTGGGCTAGTTTGTGTCTTCCTAAACAATGTGGTGGGCTTGAGTTTAGAGACTTGGGATGTTTCAATCAAGCTTTGCTGCTAAACAAGCTTGGTGTCTAATAACGAACCCTACGTCTTTGATAGCTAAAGTCCTGCTGGGTAAGTATTGTCCTAATTCAGATTTCTTGGCATTTAGCTGCCCAAGACAGGCTTCATGGGGCTGGCAAAGTACAATATGGGGACGAGAGTTGTTGAAAAAGGGGATTATGCGGAGGGTTGGTGATGGTCTATCAATCAACCCATTTGAGGACCCTTGGATACCAGAGGAGGGGGGGATAATCCAGTGCAAGGATTGGGACTGTCAAAATATCTGCCGGATTTTACCGTAAGCAATTTGATTGACAAGAGGTACAATTGTTGGAGGCTTAATTTGCTTAATTGGTTATTCCCATAGATTATAATCCCACTGATTTTAGGGATTTATATTCCAGTGGTCTCTTGTCCGGACAAGCTTGTATGGACCAAAAGCAAAAATGGAGAGTATTCTGTTAAGTCAGGATATTGGGCTAACCCCCAAGAGTTGGCCTAGTGGTGGAGGCTTGGGACTTAGGAGTTTGCTCCTCTCTAGGTCTCAGGTTCAAAACCTCTTAGGTGCTATCAACTCTTGTGTTGGGCCAGTCCATACAGAGCTTTGCTCTGGCTTTAAATGGGCCCCCCGCTAGTGGACGGTGGGATTGGTCCCCCAGGGATTAGTCGAGGTGCGCGCAAGCTGGCCCGGACACCCTGAGTTATCAAAAAAAAAAAAAAAAAAAAAAAAAAAAAAAAAAAAAAAAAAAAAAAAAAAAAAAAAAAAAAGTCAGGATATTGGGCTGCAATTAGACTGAGGCAAGTAGATCGTAATGGGGGTAACGGGTCTGATGTCTTTGTGTGGAAAAGGTTGTGGAATACTAATATTCCATCTAAAAGGGGTTCTATTTCTATGGAAATGTCTTCATAATATAGTCCCAGTGAGATGGCAGCTTAGGAGAAGAGGGATATTGCTGGATACAACGTGTGCAAGGTGTGGTATTGCTGAGGAAACTTTAGAGCACCTTTTCTTTGAGTGTCTGTGGTCGCAAAGAGTGTGGAGGGGTACTATTTTAGGATTGGACTTCTCATGTGGGCAACCAGTTGGGTTTTCTACATGGTGGTTGGAGTGGGTAAGGAGTGTTAAGGAGACTGATATAATCATTCAGTCTATTGCCATTTTATGGGCAATATGGAGGCAACGTAATAGGCTAGTTTTTAAACAGGAACAATATTGTCCGTAGATGAAACTTTATGCCTGGCAAATGCCCTCCAATGGTGTCGTGCCTGAGCAACATTCTCCTGCTAATTATTGTATTCTAGCTAATCATCTTGTGGCAACTTCTGATTTTCAGTTATACACTTGTGTTGTGGATGGAGCTTGCAGCACAGTAATGGCACAGCAGCCTTGGCTTGGGTCTGCTATGATGATTGGCAACAGCAAGTGCATCAGCAAGCAGTTTCCATTCATTTGTCGTCTCCCCTTCTTGCGGAAGCACGGGCACTCCTGGCGGCTGCTAAGTGGGCTGCCAACATGAATATCAAATGCCTCACTCTCTTTACTGACTGCAAGGTGCTTGTAGATAGTTTTGTACAATCTTGCAAGCTGGACTGGGAGATGGATCTAATTATCCAAGATATGTGGTCTTTAAGTAATGTTTTGAATTTCTATGTATAATTAAGGTAGCCAGGCAAGTAGTTGAACCTGCTCATCAGCTAGCTAAATCTGTAAACTCATTATATTTAGTTTAGTAATGTTATGGTTGTGTTTTGATTGTTCTCAAAAAAACAGAAAAAAAAAAAAAAAAAAAAACTAGGACAACAATATTTTAATAAAAAAAAAAACATATTTCATATATTGCATCACTAGCTACGACAACAACATTTGCATTCCCTTCTATTAATACCACATGAGCAATAATATTAGAATTAGTGTGTCATGAATAAGCAGCTGTTATAGGTATACCAATAACTTTATAAAGAAAAATATATTTATTTTGAGTGTGACTCATTTTATACTAATTTTAAATTTATACAATTCACTTCACATTTGAGATAATTTATGAAATAAAAATTTTGAATAGGTAACATTTTTTTTTTATACTATTTATCTGTGTGAGTGTTTGGGAAGTGAGTTTTTATTGTAGGTTTTTTAATTGTAGGATATTATTGGGAAAAAAAAATTTGTGTTTAGGAAAATAATTGGATTTTTTTGTAGTTGAATGTGATGTTTATGAGAGAAAAAAGTGAAATGATTATGGGGTTTCATGTGATATTTTGTTTGGATTTGTGTTTTTTGATTTTGTAACCAATTTGTCTTTTAGTGAAAAAAAATCAAAAAAAATCTTTCCCAAACACCGCCTATACTAATATTATATCAAGTGTGTAACCATTTCATTCAAAATATAATCAGTTCAAACTCAGTAATTACCATTGACAAAAAAGTAAAAATTAATGCTTACAAGAAGAAAGAATGGCAATTCACAAAAAAGACAAAAGGGAAAAAAAAAAAAAAAAACGGAAATGGGGTGAGAGAGGCTCGAACTCTCGACCTCAGGATAACTCAGAAGCTATGAGACCTACGCGCTAGCCAACTGCGCCACCACCCCTTTGTTCGTGATTGTTTTTTAAAATCATTTTATCTTGATAATAGTAGCTGTCGCCACGTGCCCAATACCCTTCGAGCTTAGCCCAACCCGAGGCTATTTTGTGTCAATTAGCTTTCGTTTGGCTTGTCATGGTTTTTGGCTTTTTAATTTAATAAAATAAAATATCATATTTAATTCATAATCATTTCATTTTTTTTATTACAAAAGTCGAAAAAAGTCAAAAACCTGTTCCAAACGAAACTTTTTAATCCCAAACTAAAATAGCAAAAAAGTTTAAAAAGTTAAAAAATCAATCCACATCCCAAACGAAACCTTACTATTTGAATTGGGTTTAGGATAAAAAAAAAATTAATCAATATGTATGCTTTCAATTTTTTGAAAACACTTTTCAAAATTTTCTACTTTTTTATTTTTCGTATTTTTTTATTTTACTGAATTTTTTTAATACTGTAAGCAAATTTTTTAATTTTTAGATACACCTAACATAAATACACTTAAAAAGTATAATTTTGGTGAAAAAAATCTTTAAAAAATTTACTAAATGCCAAAAATATACAAAAATTTAGTATATTTTTTTGTATTTTTGTGTGTTTATTAATTTTTTAAAATATTTTTTCATAAATATTTTATTTTTTAGATATATCTAAGTAAGGTGCATCTAAAACAGTTTAAAAAATGCTTAAAATTTTAAAAATATTCACTAAAAATAAAAAAATACAAAAAACAAAAAAAAATAATTTTCAAAAAGTTGAAATCAAACACACTGGATATAGTCCATCTTGACCGACCCGAGTCATTTATAAAATAAAATTGTAATTTTATATTATTTTAATTATAAAATAAAGTTAAAAAAAATTATAGAAGACCAAATATACATATAATTCTTATGAAGCCTTATATTAAAATATTTATCTGAAAAAATAAATGGTAAGTATAATTTGAGATACAAATGTGATTGATGAAAGAGTTATTAATATTCGATCAATATGATTATTTACAAGTATATTTTACTCAATATTTTCTAAAATATGAACAATTTAGATTATCAAATTGAGTCCTGAAACAAACCCAATTGACCCTCTAGGTTATTGTACTTAATAAAATAAAATTTAAAAACGCCAACTAAAAATTAAAATAAATTTATTTAATTTTTATTGATGTTCTATTTATTTAATTTTTAAAAAATTGTAGCCAAAAATTAAAACATAATTTATAATTCACATTTATTATTTATATTATTTAGTTAACAATTCAAAATGATAAAATAGTCTTTTAAACATTTAGGTAGCGTTTGGTAGAGTTTTCTAAATATGATTTGAGAATATGAGTTATATTTTGAGTTTGTGATTTTTGAAATTATGATTTGAGTGTATAAAATTTGTTTGGGGAATGAGTTTTGAATTGAGTGAGAAATTTTTGATATAATATATGATATCTGATACAAAAACTTACAACTCATAACCAAACACACAACTCAAAAATTTATTAAAAGCTTATAAAAAAATTTAAAAATTTTTTCAAAAATATTGTTTTATTAAAAATATATAATAAAAAAAACAAGTGCCAATTGCAAAAAAAAAAAATTGCATTGTTCAGGTCAACCGGTCGCCGGTCAACTGACCGGACGACCAGCTAGACGTCCGGGGGACGACCAGTAGGCCAAATTTCAAATTTTAAAAGCCTGCCTAGAACGAGTTTTCAAAAGGAGGGGTTGAATTAATTTTCCAAAACTCAAACCAAACATTATACCAAAATGTAGGGGTAAAACTATTGTCACGACCCAAACCCGCCCCTATGGGTTTAGTACCGTAACCGGCCAGTAATCCGTGATTACCGAAGGCCTGCTTAACAGTAATAACAGTAATACAGAGTACAGGGGCTGGCGGAAGCCAAAACAGTAATAAAAGATGTCCAATGAGCTATGACAGTCTGTATGCAAAAAAAAAAACTTTTCATACATATTCACATTCAGAACCAAAACAGTATATACATACATATACAATCATCCAGGACAGGAACCTAATCCCTATTAGAACAGTACAGTACAGGTACAGTCAATCTATACAAAAACAGCGACAGAAAGGATGAATCTACAACACCCCAAAAAGCCCTAGCTAGAAGGACTTGGAACCTCTCAGTGAGGCACAGTGGTTGGCTTAACAAAAAGGTAGTTAAACCCAACGCTCTTAGCTCCGATCCGGTGCCTGACCTACATATATATATAAACAGTGAGCTAAAACCCAGTGAATAACATATACGTAAAGAGGTTAAGAATGAATGTCCTTTTAGTATTTAAAACAGTCAATTATAACAGTATATCAGTCATGCAGTCATAGCAGTCATATGTGGTACGCCCCATGGCAAAACAGTACTATAGGTCTTAACAGACCGAACAGTCAGTTGATAGCCATCGTATCAGTAAACAGTAGGGGTTCCAACATGGGAACCGACAGAGATCTCTGTAACAGTAGCAGTAACAGTAAATTGCTATGGATGCCACGAATACAGTTCGCAAATAGGACAAACATTCATTCAGTAAGAGATATCATTTTAGAAAGCAATACAGTTGGTCATTCAGAAAATATTCATGATTGAATATATCTTTACAACATTGTTACTCACAGAGTTTTGTGCTACAGATAGGCTAGTAAGTGTCCTCGGATGCCAACCCTACACAGTTACAGGATGAACACACACTAAGTTGCACGTTTGGGAAACAATAACTTAGTCCCTATCTTGACTCGGTGTGGTTCTATAGCATTATCCTCATTAAGATGCCTTAAACTAGGCCTAGGAATGCCTAAGATGGAATGAGGATGCAAAGATGCACTTTAAAACATTTTCCAAATTTTTGCTGAAACAGGAGTCCCGCTCGAGCGTGGCTGTATCCGCTCGAGCGGACATGCAGACAAAAGAGCTACGCTCGAGCGTTACTTTCCTCGCTCGAGCGGACTGCAAAAGTACTAGATGCATGAAATTCACGCTCGACGGGCGCTCGACCCCCGCTCGAGCGTGAGACACAAGTCCTCGCTCGAGCGGACTGTAAACACATGCAAAGTACTGGATACACGCATTTCACACTCGAGCGTTACTTTCCCTGCTCGAGTGGACTACATGAACTCAGAGTGTACGCTCGAGCGTGGAGTTCCCCGCTCGAGCGTGGATCCAAAATCTGGAATTTCCAGATTTGTCTCCAAGCATGAAACTCAACATTTAAAGCATCAAATTGAATTCCTTTGGGCCAATTTTCTGGAAAACAATTTAAAACTCATAATATGACATGTTTCAAAGATCAATTTGCAAAATCAAAGCCCAAAGGTAGTTCAATTGAACCCATTTCCAAACAAAACTTCAAGAACATAATGTACATACAACATGCATAAATTTAATCAACTTCAAGCTTCTAATACAAGAGCAAATGAGTCAATCCTTCTAAAAACATGCTGAATTCATGGACCAAAGCTAGAATATGGACATGCATGTGAGGATTTCCTTGAAATCAACCTTAAAACTCAACAATGTATACATGTATGCATGAATTAAGCTTCAATTCAACATTTTGAACCAATTCTAGACTCTAATCATCAAACTTCCATGAAACATGCAAGATACAACTTAAATACAAGTTCAAGAAGATGATTCTCCTACCTTAGGTCCTCAATTTCAAGCCTAGAAGCTCAATTATGCAATCCTCTCTTCAATTTCTTCTAGTTCCCATTGAACAACTAAACAATAGTCCAATAATAAATAACCAAAACTCAATCCAGACATGCCACAATTGTAAACGGCAAAATCAACCGTAATCAAACCCATCCAAACTTATGGGATATAAACAACCCACATATCAAAAATAATCCTAAATAAATTTTAATAAAAAATAAATATAAATATGCACAAACTCGACAAAGCAACCTAAAACAAATTAAATAAATGCCTTACAGGTCCATGCAATTGAGTCCCCGCTACGCCATGAGTCCACCCTAAGTCCTTCTAACACCTGGAAGTGATAAAAACTAAGTCAGCTGATAGCTCAGTGAGTAGCAACATGGATAGTAAATACAGTTTTGAAAACATGGCTCAATTCCAAAATAAGATATATATCACAGAAACTAGATTGGCATACAGTTTGGTAAATACAATCTGTTTCAAAAAGAAGGTTCCACAGTTCAACACTTAAAATACTCATGTCTCGCAAAAACATGATAAACGACATTTTCCACTTAAAACAGATTATAACATGAACGCCAATAATTTTCTGGGTACCAAGAAAAACAAATAATCTGCCACACAGTTCTCAAGGCTATAAGCCCCGTTGGATCCAATATCGAACTAAGAGTCATCCTCAGGGTGGCACCTGGGCCTTTTCTCAAAGACGATCCGATTGAAGGTCACCTAGTTATTTTTAAAGGTCTTTTCCTTAATTGTTAAGCACTAGAGTCATCACGGCCCAACCCGGATCTGTTCCCTAGTGGCCAGAGTCACCACACACAGTGGAATAATTTCCCTGGACTAAATACACACATGGTCCCAATAATCAATACACATCAGTTTCGCAAAACATGGTAGTTCATCATTATAAACATGAGACCAAAACAAATAGTTTGCAGTATGCCAAGTTCACACATGTTTTAGAAATAATTTGATTCCATTGATAATATAATAATTTATCAAAACAGTTTAGTCTTAAAACAACAATTTTATTTTCCAACAGTTCAGGGTAGAGGAACATTTATAAAAATATGTAGCATGAAACTACTCACCTGGAAACGAAATAATATAATCCTCAAATAGAGTATGAAAGTCCAACTAGTGTCCTGAACCAATATGAAAACTACACGTCACTACTAATTTAAAAATACTAAAGAATACGAACTAAGTAATCCCAAACTAAAGCACACTAACACGGCTCAACCCAACTCACTATTACTCTTAAATATTACCTAAGTTCATGTTCTTCAAGGTTTAAAATTACCCAAGACATGGGTTCCGGTCAAAACTTAATTAATTGTGACTTTAAGATAAAACAGAGTTTCAAACAAGCCTTCCCAACCTATTCGCTAACTTTGAAAATTACAAAACCCACTCCACGCTATTCGAAAAATTTCAATAACCTCCAGATATGATCTAATATATCCTAAGTTTCAAACCCAATTGGTTTCACTTGATTTGCTTATCAAAATAATTATCTACAATTTATTATATCCAAACAGGTTGTTTTCTGCAGTACTTTAAAGAAATTGACGGTTCTCTTAATATACACGAGCAATCAATGCAAGGCCAAAAACGTACGAAACTAGACTCGTAACCGGTTCTAATGACACTAATTTGATAATTTTTGGATTTATACCCAAAGAGAACAACATTCCCGAATTTACTGTTTCGGACTGGTTTCCTGGACAGATTTGAATACCTCAATTTATATTGATTTTGACTCCCAAAAATTATGAAAAAATTCAGATATGCAATTCAATATGTAATTAATCTACTGTAAAAATTTCAGTTCAAAATTCATCCGTTTGATATGGTTTCTTGATTTTTAAAGTTCGTGATTATGCGCAGAATTTTTTAACTAAGAATAATACCCATTCTTTATACATGAATTTAACTCCTCAAATTTCTTAATAGGATATCTATATACACAATACATAAATCTACAACCTCTCCATCAATGAACTAAATAATCATAGAGTAAGAATAAAGAACAAAACCTCAATGAAGAAGAAAGATAAAGATCTAGTACACATCCAAAAATCCTTCTTTGCTTGCAACCCTTTCTTTTTCTTCTTCTTATTTTCTCTCAACCCTTCTCTCCCGTGGCTGCTGTGTTTGCTGCTGCTATAGTGTTGATTAGGAACCCTAGGGTTGTTATATATTGTATTAGGCAACTTAGGGTTATGTAGGTTTTGTATATATTTTATTTTATACTAGTGTTGGGCACACATAGGTCAAATAAATATATAAATATACAAAACATGTATATAAGTTATATACAACTCAATGGTAAGAGCCGTATTTATTAATCTTGTGGTCTAGAGTTCAAGTCACACCCACTTCTCTATTTTATTTTATTTTATTTTATTTTATTTCTTTATAATAAATCTTGCCTCTAAATTAAAGACTTTTACCATAAATTTATTTAGGTTTAAAATTAATTAAAAGACCCACCAAATATTTAGTTTGCATTTTAGGTTTTACCATCAAAATATTTGAGATTGTAATATTATTATTATTTAATTATTTATTTAATTTTTATATTCGGGTTCTCACAGCTATTCTTGAAGAGGGTCATCAAGGGTAAGAACTTCACCCTTTATTCCCCATTTTTGCATAGCTTTTTGACCTATCTTGCAACTGTTTTTAGACTTTGTATATAACTAATAAAAGTCTTGTTTTTGAGTGCTTTAAATAGTTGTTTAAGAGTGTTTTGTTATTTGGGGTTGTTTGACCCCTCATAGGCCTTGTTTGGCCCTATTTTTGTGCTATTTTGGTGAGCTCCGGGACCACCTTGTTTGGGTCTACTCACCACTGAAAGTGGTGAGGATGGTGCCTTAAGGTCCTAAGAAGGAGAGGACCACCCCCCTCTCCTTGTTGTCCTTGAAAAGGGCCATTTTTGCCTCATGTATGAGCATCCTTAGCTATTTTTTGTGCTTATTATGTCATAATATAGTTTTTTTTTTTACTTAGTTTAGACACACCATGCATGCTTAGCATACTTGTCTTGTAATGCCATGAAATTGCCTTAACATGTATCTAGCATTTAGACCACTATGCTTGCTTGTTTTGGCTTAGCTTTGTGAAGCTTTTGTGCATGTTTTGATGTGCTTAAGGTCTGTTTTTGGTCATTTGGGTCGTCCATGATTTGCTTTGTATAGCTACCATGTAATCCCCCTTATGAGCCTCGAGCATTGACCCCTCTAGCATGCTATCCTTGCATCATTTCAGTGGTTTGGAACCACTTGTCATGTCACTTCAGTCCTCATGGCATGCTTGTATGCTTGCATTTGATGCCCCTTTAATGTTTTACAAGGTTGTCATCCTATGCTCCATGTGTGGCCCCTTTTGTATGCTTGTATGTTTAGACCACTTAGATGCCATCTAGGCGTGTCCTTAGCTTTGTTTAGGTCTGCCTTGGACCTGTTTTAAGTTCTTTTAGCTTTGTGAGGCTTGTTTGACGTAACCATGGTTTAAGCCCCTTAGGCTTTCCTTGAATCTTGGACCACTGTTGCATGTTTAGCTTATCTTGTTTACTTGGTTTAGCACCTTTATAACATGATTTTTAGAGCTTCCTATGCATGCTATTTGTCCACATTTGCATCCTCTTAAGTGTGCTTGAGGGTTGCTTCTATATGCCTAAGTGTTGGTCCTTGTTGCATACTAGCTCACATGCCTAAGTTGCATATCATTGCATGCATCTTTCACCTCTTGATCAAGCCATGATAGAGGTTGAAGGCTCCCTTGTATGTTTATATGCATTGCATTTCATTTAAAATCAAAATGCACAACTTGGTCTCTTGAGCCATCACGCATTGAGATGCGCGATTGGTGGCCCGAGAATCAAGGAACATACCTCTTTGAGTCGTGAACATGATAAGAGGTGTGTTTGGTGCAAACATTGCTTGAAATGCATTGTCATGCCATGTTTTGCCCTCTGTTGCTGTCAAAACAGGTTTCTGCAGGAAGCTTTGGCCGGTCGACTACACAGAGTGCCGATCGACCAAAAGTCTGGGGCCGATAGCCCAACCAATGGTCAATGACCATCCTTCCACGGCCGGTGACCATTTGTCTTGGCCGGTGGTGTTCCACAGTGTCCAAACAGTGCACCTTGAGAGTTTTTGCAATTTTCAGAGAAGCAGAGCAGGGCAAACAGAGGCAGCTTATGCATGGTAGTGGATTTCCGAGCAGAGCCGAGCATGCATTGCATTGGGCCCTCTTCCCGAGGCTGTTTACTGTTTTATTAGATTAGTTAATCTGTTTAACTAGTTTAATTGGTCTGTAATATTTAATTAGCTTGTAGGCTAGTTAAATCTGTATTATTCTTTCGGTCCCTCCGAGCGAGGGCTAATTTGTAATAAGTGTGGGTGCGTGTGTGCATGTCTTCCAACCCCCACTTCTTTCTCCCTTTTACTTACCTGCTTTTGGTGGTTAGTATTAGGACATGTTTAATTTAGCATTCTTATGCTATGTATGCGTGCATCATTCATCAGTATTGCATGCATCGGGCTCTGCGCATCATGCTAACAACATAGTATTCCAAATCTAACTTGAATACGTGCTACTTGTTGCATCCCACATGCCATCCTAGGATTAGCCGAGCCTATTCTAGTGACATTATGTATGCATTGCATTAGCCACTTAACATGGACTTGGATCATGCATGATTGCTAACATGTTTATTGTTTTGGCTTGGAGTACACTGTAAGTGTTTTATGTTTTAGCATCTCGCATGAGTGTGAATGTTAACATGACAGCATGATTACCATGTGGCTAGATGCTTATTTGATTAACTGCCTGAATGCCTGTGGGTGAAGGTTGGATTGTTTGAGTTGGGACAACTCATTGAAATCCGTGTTTTAGCCTACTTATGAGTAGCAAATTTCAAATTGTCTTTCAAAGGAACGAATATGCAATGCTTTGTTCCAAATTAGGCGATCTAGTCTATACTTTTGTGTTGTGCGCATCACATAGTAATTCTAGCTAATTAATCGGAATAAGAACGCATATGTTTTCAAAAACAAGATATCATAGTTAGTAGAGGCCGATCTTCGGATCGGGCGAGAGGGGGTGCTCATAGCGGACCTTCCCCAATCGTATCCAAGTTCTCGAGCCAAGGCAACTTTGGTGATGACGGACACGTGGCCTTTGGCAAACGAGTCAGGGTTTCCTAAATTCCCCCATTAAAAAAAATATTTAGGTGGCGACTCTGTATCTGGCAAAGCAGTCCATGTTTGGCACTTCTTTACAAAAAATCTGTTTTCAAAAACGATTTGCCGGATTTGGACTCTTTGGTTCAGATTACGAACCGTGACAATTTGAGTCCTAAACTGTAGTAAACCCAAATATGAACAGAACGGGATCTCCTCCCGGGGCGTTCGGGGACGTCTACAGTTTCTGGCGACTCTGCGTCATGTCTCCCGCGGCAGAGAAGTGGAAGGAGTCAGTGGTATCCCACCACCTCTCCACCAGAGCGGCGAGAAGAGGCCTGTTCGCGGTAAGCCGGGAGAGTCCTCTGCAGAAGGCGCCGAAGCCGGCCTGGTCTACGATGTGGCGGACCGCATCGGGCAACTCCATGTACCAATCTCTGGCGGCGACATTCCCATATCCCTGGAAAGCATGGGAATCTCCCTGTATTCAAAAGGCAAACAATTGCGAAGCAATATTCAATATACAGTTTTGAAGAACAGTCAAAATTGATGCAAATATGGCGTGTGTGCACGTTTTCAAGTTCAAACAAACATCGGCTGCCGGTGTGCTTGCAGTGAACTACGACATGTGACGTGTCAGTGTGTTTGAGTGGTTCAGGGCAAATGCAATGTATGTACGTGTTCAGATTCAAACAGATATCAAGTACAAGTGTGTTCACAGTTAACTACAGTATACAGTGTATCGGTGTATCCGGGCTAAGCAGTTAAAGAACAGAATCAACTATGGCAGTTAAGTGTTCTACATTACAGAAAATGAAACAGGGAAGAATATACCTCGGAAGCACCATATGATAAGTGTGACTCCAGCTCGCGCAGGAGAAGCTCTGGGGCCACCATCCTATCGAAACTCCGGAACTGGTGAAGTCCGTCGGGGGGCAATATGTGAATCGCCGGCCGGTAGGTCGCTAGGTCGAACGGGCGGATGCTCAAGGGCAAGAGCTCGGCCTCGGGATCCATCTCGTGCTCCGGAGGAGTCTCGCCCTGTGGAAGATCGTCTGCCATCTCCGAGAGAGTGTGAAAATGGCCGGAAATGTGGAAATCGGGCTAGAATGTGGAAAGTCAACGGAAAGTCAACCCCGAAAGGGCGGAAACTGACCGGAAAAGCCGGAATATGGAAAAGGCGCAGAAACCAAGAGAAACTCGAGGGAAACAAACCCAAAAAGGTGGAAATCGCAAAAGAAACGCCGAAACGAAGAAATGTTCGGTTCAAAACATTCGAAACGCGAAGGTATTCGCGAATCGAACAATGAAACGGGCACGAAAACACAAGAAAACGGAGAAAAGAATGGAGGAAAACACTCTAGAGAGAGAGAGGGAGAAATTTCGGCCAAGAACAAGTAAGAAAAATAGGGCTAGAGGCCTTATTTTATAAGACCCAAGGCCAAAAGACCAAACTGCCCCGAATCAGGCATGTTTGGCCGGTCGGCTACACTTTTGGCCGGTCGGCCAAATATTTGGCCGGTGGAATGTTTTCATGGCCTGTAGGGAGCCGGTGACCTCCTATGATGGCCGGTGATCCTCCTACAACCTTGTTTGGGTCCTATATGTGGTTTGGGGCCTCCATTTCTCAACACAGTGCAAGACAGTGCATTTCTGAAGTTCAACCGGACTCCGTTTTGACCTCGGACCGTGTTTTCTATGCGAAGCACTCGAGTACGTGTGTGGCGTATCCTTTTTGTATCCTTTTGTCTCCTGAGAGATTCAAAAGTTGCCTTGCATACATAAGTTACAACGTTTTGTCGTGAAACGCGCGTTGGTGATACGCCATCTCACTCGCCTCGTTACGCACACTTCTCGCATTGTCACGCGCATGCCATACTTGCGTTAGTATGCACGTTCTTTATGTCGCATCGTCATGCGCACTCCATATGCATCGTCATGCATTTTAAGCAACGTGCGTTGTAACGCGCATTTGAGTTTAGTTCACATTGTCATGCATTTCAAAAGCCACGCGGTGTCGCGCATTCCAATAGTTTGCATTGTCATGCATTTCAAAAGTCGCGCGGTGTCGCGCGTTCCAATAGTTTGCATTATCATGCGTCTCAAAAACCGCGCGTTGTCGTGCGTTTCAAAATCATGCATCATCATGCATTTGGATTTCAAAAAAAGAAGGGAAGAAAACAACAAAAACAACATGTATCATTTGCATTTTAAAAACAAAAAAAAATCAAAAATGTATTATCATGCATTTTCCTTTCATGCATTGTCGTGCATTCAAAAAACAAACATGCATATGTCATGCATTATTGTAAATAGTGCATATGTCAGTGCATATTGTATATATTGCATTGTAGATTGCATGCATTCATTGCATCACATCCATTTATGGCTTGCGTCTTTCCATGTTGAGCTTGGTCTGATATGTGCCCATACTTGTCACGTTAAAACACAGTTCTGCATGTGTACACGCCTATTCCACGCTGGTATGTTGGTTTGAGGGTTGCGGCACCTTTCCTGTGTTAGACGCGGTTCGTTTGTGTACATGTCTTTCCTAGGCAAGATTTGGTTTGACCCATGTGCCTTATCTATTGTATCCTGTCCATTCCAGTGCATATTGTATATATTGCATTGTAGCTTGCATGCATTCACTGCATCACCTCCATTATGGCTTACGCCTCTCCATGTTGAGCTTGGTCTGGTATGTGCCCATATCTTTCACGTCAAAACACAGTTCTACATGTGTACGCACCTATTCTACGCTGGTATGTTGGTTTGAGGGTTGCGGCAGCTTTTCTGTGTTAGACACGATTTGTATGTGTCCATGCCTTTCCTAGGCAAAATTTGGTTTGGCTGCATGCCATATCCACTGTATATATTACATTGTAGTGTAATTTTTGCATCCAGCATTAGGATCATGTTCTTTCGTCAGCGGGTCGTTTCCCCACTTATGTCATTCCACCCAATTACTCGTTCTTGTGTTCATCTACATCACTCATAGTTCTGCATGTGTACGCGCCTATTCCATGCTGGTATGTTGGTTTGAGGGTTGCGGCACCTTTTCTATGGTAGACAGACTTTGCATCTCCATCATCCTTTTGACATTTGTGTGGTTTTGAACTGTTTATGATTGGATCATGCTTCAATTGCATTGCATATCGTTTGCATTGTTTATACATAGTTTTGTATTGTTTTGCTTATTATTTGCATTGTTTTTACATTTGTTTTGTAATTTTGCATATCATTTGCATTACATTAGATTCAATTGCATATCATCGCACTGTTTGTGCACCCCTTGGTCTAAGCAGACCTTAAATCCTACACTCGCGTTGTCGCGCAGCTTTCGATTGCATTGTCATGCATGTTGCTAACAATATTGTACCTGTTAAGTTGTTTTTTTTTTTTCAGGCACGATATTGTATGTACGGTTCATTTGAAGCTGGTGCAACCGGACGAACCGCACAGGTATTGTATCCTCCGCGTGAGACGTATCGAGAATTGCATAATTCTCTTACATCCTTTCTGCATTGTAGTGTAGTTGGATTTGTGTTTGCTAGCTTAAAACTGTTGCATTGTTGTGCTTCGTTACAGTTTTCTTTGCATGATCATGAGTTATGCTCGGCTTCTTGCATTGTCAGTTGCATTTTGCCCCTGCCTTCGAGCGCATATCTTGCTTGTCTTGCATGCTTTGTCTAAGTCTTCGGCCTTGTCAAAAATGGGTCGTCTCTGGGCTTTGACATTCACTCCCGTCATTGTTATGACTTTCGAGTTTTGTCAAAGAGGGGCAACTGTAGACACCCCATTTTTGACCGTCCTCAAGACTTGGACGTCACCGTTGGAACACTCGGTGATCATCCATGTTTGTGTTCGTCTTGAGTTCCCGGAGGTCTCGGTCACGCGCCTTGCCTTAGGATCTCTCGACTCGACTATTTTGTATTTGGTTTTGCACCAAACATTTGTGTTTTGCCTTTTAAGGGCAGGGAATGGCTTGTTGGCCATCCCCACACATCACCGGCCACGGCTTGAGGCCACCGGCTACTGGTTTGTTGCCACCGGCCAAATGTTTGGCCGGCCAGCACTCTTTGTGGCCGGCCGACCATATATTTTGGTCAAATTGCATTTTTGGCCGGCCGACCACTGTCCATCTGCTTTTGCAGATATTTTTATGCCAGCTGTGCTAGCTGGCATACACCTTTGCTCCCCTCCATACACGTGTATGGAGGGATTTCCCTCTTAACTAGCTTACTTGAGAAGCTTTGCAAGAGGGAGCCTCTTCTCTCTCCATTGGGGTTAGACAAAAAAGACAGAGGGAGCTCTGAATTAGGGTTTACATAGTTGTTACTATTCTATCTCTATTTCTCCCTCTCTTTTGCTCTAAGTGTGTTTGTGTCTCATTATTGCACACAAACACCTAGTGTTACACCTTCTCTTGGCTACTGAGGTGCTGAGGAGCTATTCTTGGTGTTCTTGAGTGGATTCAAGCTTGAAGAACCAGCTGGAGTGTTGTTCTTGAAGAGGGTCATCAAGGGTAAGAACTTCACCCTTTATTCCCCATTTTTGCATAGCTTTTTGACCTATCTTGCAACTGTTTTTAGACTTTGTATATAACTAATAAAAGTCTTGTTTTTGAGTGCTTTAAATAGTTGTTTAAGAGTGTTTTGTTATTTGGGGTTGTTTGACCCCTCATAGGCCTTGTTTGGCCCTATTTTTGTGCTATTTTGGTGAGCTCCGGGACCACCTTGTTTGGGCCTCCTCACCACTGAAATCCTGAGGGATTTCAGTGGTGAGGATGGTGCCTTATGGTCCTAAGAAGGAGAGGACCACCCCCCTCTTCTTGTTGTCCTTGAAAAGGGTCATTTTTGCGTCATGTATGAGCATCTTGTCTAAGTGTATGATGGCCATGCCTTAGCTGTTTTTTGTGCTTATTATGTCATAATATAGCTCTGTTTTTACTTAGTTTAGACATACCATGCATGCTTAGCATACTTGTCTTGTAATGCCATGAAATTGCCTTAACATGTATCTAGCATTTAGACCACTATGCTTGCTTGTTTTGGCTTAGCTTTGTGAAGCTTTTGTGCATGTTTTGATGTGCTTAAGGTCTGTTTTTGGTCATTTGGGTCGTCCATGATTTGCTTTGTATAGCTACCATGTAATCCCCCTTATGAGCCTCGAGCATTGACCCCTCTAGCATGCTATCTTTGCATCATTTCAGTGGTTTGGAACCACTTGTCATGTCACTTCAGTCCTCATGGCATGCTTGTATGCTTGCATTTGATGCCCCTTTAATGTTTTACAAGGTTGTCATCCTATGCTCCATGTGTGGCCCCTTTTGTATGCTTGTATGTTTAGACCACTTAGATGCCATCTAGGCATGTCCTTAGCTTTGTTTAGGTCTGCCTTGGACCTGTTTTAAGTTCTTTTAGCTTTGTGAGGCTTGTTTGACGTAGCCATGGTTTAAGCCCCTTAGGCTTTCCTTGAATCTTGGACCATTGTTGCATGTTTAGCTTATCTTGTTTACTTGGTTTGGCACCTTTATAACATGATTTTCAGAGCTTCCTATGCATGCTATTTGTCCACGTTTGCATCCTCTTAAGTGTGCTTGAGGGTTGCTTCTATATGCCTAAGTGTTGGTCCTTGTTGCATACTAGCTCACATGCCTAGGTTGCATATCATTGCATGCATCTTTCACCTCTTGATCAAGCCATGATAGAGGTTGAAGGCTCCCTTGTATGTTTTATGTGCATTGCATTTCATTTAAAATCAAAATGCATAACTTGGTCTCTCGAGCCATCACGCATTGAGATGCGCGATTGGTGGCCCGAGAATCCAGGAACATACCTCTTCGAGTCGTGAACATGATAAGAGGTGTGTTTGGTGCAAACATTGCTTGAAATGCATTGCCATCCCATGTTTTGCCCTCTGTTACTGTCAAAACAGGTTTCTGCAGGAAGCTTTGGCCGGTCGACTACACAGAGTGCCGATCGACCAAAAGTCTGGGGCCGATAGCCCAACCAATGGTCGATGACCATCCTTCCACGGCCGGTGACCATTTGTCTTGGCCGGTGGTGTTCCACAGTGTCCAAACAGTGCACCTTGAGAGTTTTTGCAATTTTCAGAGAAGCAGAGCAGGGCAAACAGAGGCAGCTTGTGCATGGTAGCGGATTTCCGAGCGGAGCCGAGCATGTATTGCATTGGGCCCTCTTCCCGAGGCTGTTTACTGTTTTATTAGATTAGTTAATCTATTTAACCAGTTTAATTGGTCTGTAATATTTAATTAGCTTGTAGGCTAGTTAAATCTGTATTATTCTTTCGGTCCCTTCGAGCGAGGGCTAATTTGTAATAAGTGTAGGTGCGTGTGTGCATGTCTTCCAACCCCCACTTCTTTCTCCCTTTTACTTACCTGCTTTTGGTGGTTAGTATTAGGACATGTTTAATTTAGCATTCTTATGCTATGCATGCGTGCATCATTCATCAGTATTGCATGCACCGGGCTCTGCGCATCATGCTAACAACATAGTATTCCAAATCTAACTTGAATACGTGCTACTTGTTGCATCCCACATGCCATCCTAGGATTAGCCGAGCCTATTCTAGTGACATTCTGTATGCATTGCATTAGCCACTTAACATGGACTTGGATCATGCATGATTGCTAACATGTTTATTGTTTTGGCTTGGAGTACACTGTAAGTGTTTTATGTTTTAGCATCTCGCATGAGTGTGAATGTTAACATGACAGCATGATTACCATGTGGCTAGATGCTTATTTGATTAACTGCCTGAATGCCTGTGGGTGAAGGTTGGATTGTTTGAGTTGGGACAACTCATTGAAATCCGTGTTTTAGCCTACTTATGAGTAGCAAATTTCAAATTGTCTTTCAAAGGAACGGATATGCAATGCTTTGTTCCAAATTAGGCGATCTAGTCTATACTTTTGTGTTGTGCGCATCACATAGTAATTCTAGATAATTAATTGGAATAAGAACGCATATGTTTTCAAAAACAAGATATCATGGTTAGTAGAGGCCGATCTTCGGATCGGGCGAGAGCGGGTGCTTATAGCTGACCTTCCCCAATCGTACCCAAGTTCTCGAGCCAAGGCAACTTTGGTGATGACGGACACGTGGCCTTTGGCAAACGAGTCAGGGTTTCCTAAATTCTCCCATTAAAAAAAATATTTAGGTGGTAACTCTGTATCTGGCAAAGCAGTCCATGTTTGGCACTTCTTTACAAAAAATCTGTTTTCAAAAGCGATTTGACGGATTTGGACTCTTTGGTTCAGATTACGAACCGTGGCAATTTGAGTCCTGAACTATAGTGAACCCAAATATGAACAGAACGGGATCTCCTCCCGGGGCGTTCGGGGACGTCTACAGTTTTCTGTCGGCTTTGTGTGGTTTTCAGTTTTTATTGAATCAGTTTCACTTTTTCAGTGGTTTCATGTACAATTTCGGGCCCAAGCAAAGACCCATCTCCAACTTCTGCCCAGTAAATTGGAGATCGACATTTCCTGCCATACAAAGCCTCGAAATGCGTCATACCAATGCTTGAATGAAAACTGTTGTTGTAGGCGAATTCAGCCAACGGTAAGTGGCTTTCCCAATTTCCCTGAAAATCAAGGACACACATTCTCAGTAAATCCTCCAGAGTCTGGATGGTTCTTTCTGACTGGCCATCTGTCTGAGGATGGTATGCACTACTCAGTCTCAGTTCAGTACCCAATGCTGTCTGTAGGCTTTGCCAGAATCTCAATGTAAACTTCGAGTCCCTATCAGAAACAATGGACACAGGCACTCCATGCAATCTAACAATCTCATCGATATAAAGTATAGCCAATTTGTCCGCATTATAAATTGTTTTGATAGATAAGAAGTGAGCATATTTAGTCAATCTATCAACAATAACCCAAATTGAGTCCATACCTTTACTGGAGCGAGGTAAACCAATAATAAAATCCATAGTGATATGTTCTCATTTCCACTCTGGTATCAATAAGGGCTGCAGTAAGCCTGCGGGTCATTGATGTTTGGCTTTAACTTGTTGGCAATAAAGACATTTCGACACAAAGTCAGCAATCTCTTTCTTCATTCCCGGCCACCATAAATTCAGTTTCAAGTCTTGTTACATTTTCGTATTCCCTGGATGGATAGACAATTTTGAATTGTGGCCCTCTTGTAAAATTCTTCTTTTCAGTTCAGAATCACTCGGTACACATAACCTTCCTTGGAATTTCAACACATTGTTCTCAAATTTGAAATCCAGCATCGGTTTAGATTCTCGTTCATCAATGATCTTTTTCAAAAAGTCATCATGTTGCTGTTTCTCTTTAATTTCCTCAATCAGTGCCAGTTGAGCAGAAATAGCGGCTAAGGTTTCACCTTGTTCACGCAAAACAATTTCAACCTCAAATTTTTCAAGGTCACATAGCAATTCTTTCTGCCCGGTGAGTAAACAGGCTAAATTTCCAACTGATTTCCGACTCAGTGCATTGGTAACGGTGTTAGCTTTCCCTGGATGGTACAAAATTTGCAAATCATAATCCTTTATCAGTTCTAACCATCTCCGCTGCCTCATGTTCAGTTCTTTCTGTGTGAAGAAGTACTTCAAACTCTTGTGGTCTGTATACACCTCACATGTTGCCCCGTAAAGGTAGTGATGCCAGATTTTCAATGCAAACACTACTGCAACAAGTTCCAAATCATGGGTCGGGTAATTCTTTTCATGCGGTCTCAGTTGTCGGGAAGCATACGCAATAACTTTACCATTCTGCATTAAAACACATCCCAAACCCTTATAAGAAGCATCACTAAATATAGTATAACCATCCGTACCTGAGGGTAGGGTAAGAATTAGTGCAGTCACAAGTCGAGTCTTTAACTCTTGAAAGGCTGATTCTCTCTGATTGGTCCAGTCAAATGATATCCCCTTTTGAGTCAATTGAGTCAGTGGTAGGGCAATTTTGGAGAAGTCTTGGACAAACCTTCTGTAATACCCGGCTAAGCCTAGAAAACTTCGGACTTCGGTAACATTTGTCGGTCTAGGCCAATTCACTACTGCTTCAATTTTCTGCGGATCAACTGAAATTCCATCCTTACTGATTACATGTCCCAAAAACATAACATTGTCAAGCCAAAATTCACATTTTGTCAGTTTAGCATACAGTTTCCGTTCTCTTAGGGTCTGTAGGGCAGTTCTCAAATGATGTTCATGTTCTTCCGTGCTTTTAGAATAAATTAAAATGTCATCTATGAAAACAACTACAAATTCATCAAGGTATGGTTTGAAAATTCTGTTCATAAGGTCTATAAAATGCAGCAGGTGCATTAGTAACTCCGAAAGGCATAACAAGGAATTCGCAATGTCCATACCTCATTCGAAAGGCAGTCTTTTCAATGCCCTCTAATTTGACTTTCAACTAGTGGTATCCGGATCTAAGGTCAATTTTAGAGAAAACCTGGGCACCCTGTAACTGGTCAAACAAATCATCAATTCGAGGCAATGGATATTTGTTTTTCACTGTTACCTTATTCAGTTCACGGTAGTCAATGTAGAGTCTCAACGAGCCGTCTTTCTTTTTCACAAACAAAACTGGAGCGCCCCACGGTGAAGTACTGGGCCTGATGAACTTCTTATTTAACAGTTCCTGCAGCTGAATTTTCATTTTTTTCAGCTCGGTAGATGCCATTCTGTAAGGAGCTTTAGATACTGGCTGTGTACCCGGAATCACATCAATGGTGAACTCAATCTCCCTATCAATCAAATCCCCTGAAAAATCATCTGGAAAAACATCTGGGAATTCTCTGACTATAGGAATACTGTTCACATCAATTTTAGCATCAGTAGGTACAGTCAATACACAACACAGATACCCTTTACACCCCTTTTTAATCAGCTTAAAAGCTTTTATGAATGAAATCAGATACGGGAGAGGTACTACTCTAACTCCATTAAACACAAATTCAGGCAGTCCAGGTAGACGGATAACAACTTGTTTTGTTACACAATCTATGGTAGCATGATATTTTGTTAACCAGTCCATTCCCAATATCACATCAAAGTGATCAATATTCAGAGGCAGTAAATCAATAAACAAATGAACATCCCCAACAATAATTTCACATGCAGGGTACATATAAGCACAAGTCATAAATCCTCCAACGGGTGAAGATACAGCTAACAGATAGTTTATAGATTCCAGTGGTCTATTAAATTTTTGCTAAAAAACATGCGATACATATGAATATGTAGACCCCGAATCAATCAGAACATAAGCATTTTGAGTACAGATTGAGAGTATACCTGACACAACGGTCTCGGTATTCTGTACATCTCCCGGTACAAGTGCGAACACTCGGCCTTGCCTCATAGGCTCTTTTCCAGTAGCTTTGGGATTAGGTTTTGGTGCAACAGTTGATGCTGCGACGCTAGTTGTAGCTTTACTATTGCCCTGAGGAGCAGAAGGGCAATCTTTGACTATGTGGCCCACCTTGCCACACCTGTAACAAGCACTAGATATTTTGTAGCAAACCCCTTTATGTTTCTTACCACATTCAGAACAGGAAGGTATGGAACCACTTCTCTGACTGGAACTGGTTGTTGGCCCTGTATTTTGCTTTTTATTCAATGAACTGTTCCGACCTTTCTTAAACTTGAAGCCTCGTCTCTTCCCACGCCACTCGGTCGCTGGTGTTTTAGTCTGTTTCAGTGCCTCGATGTTTGACTTAGCCATTATTGCTCGGTCAAGAACATCTACATATTTCAGTAGTTTCAGAACATTGATTCTGTCAAGGATTTCAACATTAAGGCCGCCTTCAAACTTCCTGGCCTTTTTGTAATCGGTATCCACCATGTGTGGTGTATATCTGGCGAGTTCAGTGAATTTCGATTCGTACTCAGCTACGGACATAGAACCTTGTTTCAACTATTCAAACTCAGTCACTTTTCGATCCCTGACACACTGAGGGAAGTATTTCTCAAAGAAGACTCCCCTAAACTGAGCCCAAGTCATAACAGTGTCGGTGTCACGGACAAGCATCCACCACCTTCTAGCCTCTTTTTGTAAGGTGAAGGTAGCCAGTAGCACTTTGTGTGCTTCAGAACACGGAAAGACTTCAAACAATTTCTCGGTCTCTAGGACCCATGGTTCGGTCTTTAGCGGTTCGAGGCCTCCTTGGAATGATGGTGGTTTCATTTTACTAAACTTCTGCGTTAGAGCAATTATATCATCGTTCATATTCGGTTCCGGCTGTACCGGAGGAGGTAGGGGCTGTTGGTTCTGTTGTTGCCTTAAGGCCTCAGTTAGCAGTTTAACTGTTCTTTCTAGCCTTGTCATTCTGGCCTTAGATGATTCAAATTCATCAGCATTTCTTACGTTATCTATTTCACTATAGACAAGTATGGCAATTATAAACATAGACAGTTGCATACTTATCATATTAACACATTAGCACATATATTCATGTCATGGCCACACACACTTTTTCAATGCTCATGCAATGCCCTATTTACTTTTCTAGGACATCCTATAGCTCATTTGGACACGTGTGTGCGGTATAACTCGTGGTTTCATATCGCTTTGATACCACTCTATCACGACCTAAACCCGCCCCTATGGGTTTAACACCGTAACCGGGCAATAATCCGTGATTACCGAAGGCCTGCTTAATAGTAATAACAGTAATACAGAGTACAGGGGCTGGCGGAAGCCAAAATAGTAATAAAAGATGTCCAATGAGCTGTGATAGTCTGTATGCAAAAAAAAAAAGACTTTTTATACATATTCACATTCAGAACCAAAACAGTATATACATACATATACAATCATCCAGGACAGGGACCTAATCCCTATTAGAACAGTACAGTACAGGTACAGTCAGTCTATACAAAAACAGAGATAGAAAGGATGAATCTACAACACCCTAAAAAGCCCTAGCTAGAAGGACTTGGAACCTCTCAGTGAAACACAGTGGTTGGCTTGACAAAAAGGGAGTTAAACCCAATGCTCCTAGCTCCGATCCGGTGCCTGGACACCTACATATATATATATAAACAGTGAGCTAAAGCCCAGTGAATAACATATGCGTAAAGAGGTTAAGAATAAATGTCCTTTCAGTATTTAAAACAGTCAGTTATAACAGTATATCAGTCATTCAGTCATAGCAGTCATATGTGGTACGTCCCATAGCAAAACAGTACAGTAGGTCTTAACAGACCGAACAGTCAGTTGATGGCCATTATATCAGTAAACAGTAGGGGTTCCAACATGGGAACCGACAGAGATCTCTGTAACAATAGCAGTAACAGTACAGTAACAGTAAATTGCTATGGATGCCACGAATACAGTTTCGCAAATAGGACAAACATTCATTCAGTAAGAGATATCATTTCAGAAAGTAGTACAGTTGGTCATTCAAAAAATATTCATAATTGAATATATCTTTACAATATTGTTACTCATAGAGTTCTGGGCTACAGATAGGCTAATGAGCGTCCTCGGATGCCAATCCTACACAGTTACAGGATGAACACACACTAAGTTGCACGTTTGGGAAACAATAACTTAGTCCCTATCTTGACTCAATGTGGTTCTATAGCATTATCCTCATTAAGATGCCTTAAATTAGGCCTAGGAATGCATAGGATGGAATGAGGATGTAAAGATGCACTTTAAAACACTTTTCAAATTTTTGCTGAAACAGGAGTCCCGCTCGAGTATGGCTTTATCCGCTCGAGCGGACATGCAGACAAAAGAGCTACGCTCGAGCGTTACTTTCCTCGCTCAAGCGGACTGCAAAAGTACTAGATGCATGAAATTCATGCTCGACGGGCGCTCGACCCCCGCTCAAGCGTGAGACACAAGTCCTCGCTCGAGCGTGCATTCCCTCGCTCGAGCGGACTGTAAACACATGCAAAGTACTGGATATACGCATTTCACGCTCGAGCGTTACTTTCCCCACTCGAGCGGACTGCATGAACTCAGAGTGTATGCTCGAGCGTGGAGTTCTCCGCTTGAGCGTGGATCCAAAATCTGGAATTTCCAGATTTGTCTCCAAGCATGAAACTCAACATTTAAAGCATCAAATTCGATTCCTTTGGGCCAATTTTCTGGAAAACACTTTAAAACTTATAATATGACATGTTTCAAAGATCAATTTGCAAAATCAAAGCCCAAAGGTAGTTCAATTGAACCCATTTCCAAACAAAACTTTAATAACATAATGTACATGCAACATGCATGAATTTAACCAACTTCAAGCTTCTAATACAAGAACAAATGAGTCAATCATTCCAAAAACATGCTGAATTCATGGACCAAAGCTAGAATATGGACATGCATGTGAGGATTTCCATGAAATCAACCTCAAAACTCAACAATGTATACATGCATGCTTGAATTAAGCTTCAATTCAACATTTTGAACCAATTCTAGACTCTAATCACCAAACTTCCATGAAACATGCAAGATACAACTTAAATACAAGTTCAAGAAGATGATTCTCCTACCTTAGGTCCTCAATTTCAAGTCTAGAAGCTCAATTATGCAATCATCTCTTCAATTTCTTCTAGTTCCCAAGCTAAATTTGATGAATTCAAGTTTTCTCCTAACTCTCCCTCTCTCTAGTCGGTTTTGTCCAAGAAGATGGAGAATGATGCAACAAAATGATACAAATTCAAGTCTCAAGAGATCTTATGAAGTGGCCCACTAATGTGACAAAAAGGTAAATAATGCAACTAATGTAATTTAACATTATTTAATCTAATTTAATCATACCAAATCACATTTCAATTAAATCTATCATAAAATCACATAAATTCTAATTAGCATAAAACATTAATCGATTTCAAGTTCGGCCGCCGATAAGGCCTTCAATTTACAGTTCAAACTTAAAACATGAACAGATCAATTAACAGTCAAACAGATAGAAATGCGTTTAAACTAATACACTCAATCAATCAGTTCAGAATGTCAGTCAAATCAGTTACTTAATCATGTTCAGTCACAATTTAGCAGTAATCAGTGGTATTATCAGTAAACAGTGGTGAGGGTTGTCACAACTATGATTCCAAAACCCTTCCAAACATAGCCTTATACTTTTTCATAATATCTCAAACAAGTATATAATTCAAAAGAATAGTCATTTCCTGACATCTAATCTCATAACCCAATAAACATGGCATATACATTCTTTCAAGCTAAATAATTCAGGGGTGAATTGGGAAGTTAGTTAAAAGTTGATTTTTTAACTTTTTGTCATTTTGTGAATAAAAAATGTGAAAGGTGATGTAACTTAAAATAGGTTAAAAACTAAAAACTAGTCTAATTAGCTTGCCAAAAGACCCTTCAGAAACTATTCCAAGTTTTTTTTTTTTCTTTCCTTTCTTTTTTGTCAAAGATAGAACGTTAGTATGTTAGTAAAATTAGATTACAATTTAAATGTGTCACTGTTGATCCATCAGCTCGAACCTTAGACTTTTCACTTACCACACTCTAAGACGCAACTATATATCACTCGGACAAATCACACGCTAAGACGTAATTACATGTCACTTGGACAAAACGCCCAAACTCCAAAACTAACAATTTAGGCTATGTTTGGCCTGAGTTTTTTTTGGCTATTTAGGCCTTGTTTGGGATCTTTCAAAAAAGTCAAAAAGTTACTCAAAAAGTTAAAAAATTAACACTATTCACCAAAAGTCAACAATTACGGCTGCACAACTCCCAATTCAAATTTTCCTCTAAAAATCAATTTTCACAATTTTTTATTACACATTTTTCCATAAAAAGTCAAAAAGTTAACCCAAACATCCATATTTTCAACCTCAATTTTTTAGTCAAAAAAGACAAAAAGTGCACTTATTTAGTCTTCCCAAACAAGGCCTTAGTCACAAAAAGATAAAATAAGTTAAAAAGTTAATAAGATAAAATGTCATATCTAAATTATAATTATTTCATTTTTTCTCTCATAGAAGTCCAAAAATAAAAAAATTCAATTAAAATGAGACTTTTTAACCCAAAATAAAAAAAACTAAAAAATCAACATCCTAAACGAAAGCTTAGGTGCCGTTTGGTAACACTTACGTTTTCAGTTTTCTATTTATATTTACAAAAAATTTAAAAAACTCAAATAAAAACTTGTTTGGTAAAATTTTTGATTTATAAATCAGTGGTCTCAGTTTATAAATTTGGCCAAAAAATGAAAACACAAAAAATGTGTTTCCGTTTTGAGTTTTCAATTTTTTTTTTTTTTACCACCCAACACTAGCCACCACCCGTCACCATTTTTCACCACTGTCTTTCGCCACCACCACCGCCACCACCACCCATCTGCCATCCACCCGCCACTATCCGCCACTCACCCGCCACCACCCACCACCACCCGTCATCCGCCACCACCACCTACTCGCTACCACCCACCACCCGCCACCGTCACCCACCCACCCACCACCACCACCACCCGCCACCACCACCCACCCGCCACCACCCACCACCACCTGCCATCCACCACCTACCTGCCACCACCACCCGTCACCACCACTACTACCACCACCACCCACCATCCGCCACCGTCACCCACTTTCCACCACCACCACCCACCGTCATCACTTTCCACCACCGTCTTCCGCCGCCACTTGTCATTTTTCACTCTTTTTTATATTTTTAAAATTTTTTAAACATTTTGTCAATTATCAAATGCGTTTGTAATTTATGTTTTTCTAAAAATAAGCAAAAACCAATTTATAAAATTTTTATAAATATAAACTGAAAACGTAAACGTAACCAAACACACCATAAATTACGATTCCGCCCATTTAGGCCGTGGAAACAAACATGGCCTACATTCCCTTCCAACATAACCCGTATAAGAACACGACCAAAACCTGTGCCCCACCACCGCCAGGGCCCCTCTCTCTCTCTCTCTCTCTCTCTCTCAACTTAAATACGAAGCAAAACCCTTCTACTCCATAGCATAGGGTTGTTCTCTCCCCTTTCCCCCAGCCTCCTCCAACTGAACCTAGAGAGAGAAGAAGAACTAGAGAGAGAGAGAGAGAGAGTATGGCGCAGTCACTGGAGTTGCTGTTGATTCAGTTCTTGATGCCTGACAACGATGCTCGGAGGCAAGCGGAGGACCAGATTAAGCGCCTTGCCAAGGATCCGCAGGTGATTCCGGCCCTAATCCACCACCTCCGCACCGCCAAGACCCCCAATGTGCGCCAGCTCTCCGCTGTGCTCCTCCGCAAGAAGATCACCGGCCACTGGGCCAAGCTCTCCCCACACCTCCGCCAGCTCGTCAAGCAGTCCCTCATCGAAAGCATCACCTTGGAACACAGGTTTTCATTCCCTCAATTTTTGAATTAAAAAAAAAAGAGAAGAGAATTGTCTAACCATTTGCTTTTACTATGTATGATTTACATGAATTTAGCATTAATTCTTGTTATTAATCTTACAATGTAGTTTGATTATGTGGTTTAACCCCAAAAACACAATCATTGGTGATTTAAGTAGATGGTTTAAGCCCAAAACACAAATTATTGCAAACTAGTTAAAATTTTGTAATATTTTAGTTCAAAAGCTAAATTTTCTATTTTGCCTATACACTTTTATTTTTTATTTTTTATTTTTTAGACACTAAAATTATCTTTATAAACTCAACACAAGTAATTCCAAAATATCAAAACTAATATATGTTTTTTAATATTTGACTAGCCAAAACTAGTAGCTACATTTGTTGAGTCAAAACCAACAAAACTAAAATAGCTAACTTAATAACTAGTTTGATATTTTAGTTAAAAAAGTAAAAGTAGCTAGTTTGATGAAGATGCTCTTATTCCAGAGAATCCTATTCCCCTTTTTTGATGGTCCTTGATTTATTATATAAAATTTTAAGCATGTAACTGTACTTCAAATTTGGGAAGCATGATGTTACCATATTTTCAAATGATGCTTTGTGTAAAATTGGATGATGATGGTGGTCATATAAGTTGAAATGAGACGAATGATGAAATTTTTTGTGGATTTTAATGATAAATATTATAGAGAATAATAAGTGTTTTCTACCAGATATGAGATTATACCGTGACAAAGGGTTGGCTACACCAAGTAAAGTCTTAGGGCCTTTTTGGTTTTCTTTGTTTTTGTGTTTTCGAAAACAAAAATTATGAAAAGTTTGAAAACACCCATCACCCATAGTTTTGATGTGGTTTTTAGAGAGCAGAACCGCGCCCAAGGCCGAGTGCTTTCCCCTTGAAAGGAAGGGGTGGCGTGGTATTTCCACGAGAGAGGTTTTTATAAAATTTGTGGTGCACACTATATTGTGCGATGGGCGTACATCAGATTGGGACTCGATGGCCACTTTGCTGTTTCAGTTTTGCAACCAAAGCGAAGGATTTCCCTACAATCAACTCATAAAGAATTGAGAAAATATATATTTTTATTACGAAAATCGGTCCCTCCTTTGCTGTTATTTGTTACCTCTATTAACAACGTGGCGAAGTTGAATTTTGTAATTGCATTTTATTTTTTTCTTGGAAAGGGTTCAGGCTTGATATATTGAACTTTCTTTCCATTTCTATTGAGGTTGCCTTGTTTGGTTGTCACTGGCAGATAAGAATGATGGTTACCAAAATTTAGAGTTCCAGTCAAATCTGATTAATATATGAGTTGTGAGCCATGGTTTAAGCCGGGTATGCTTATACCAGAAGCTCCCCACTTTACTTCTAAACCAAACTTGTTGGAATTAAAAAGTCGCTATTTTCATGTGGTTTTTTTTTTTTTTTTTTTTTCCTATTTTTGAGGAATCATTTATGAAAAATTAAAAATATATTTTTTGGTTTTTATTTTTTGTTTTTGTCAAACTAGTTTCTGATTTTTAATTTTTTTTTCAAAAAACAAGCTCGTAAAACTCAACCAAACTGTGTGTAGCATTTTTTTCTTCTTGCCTACCTCAGAAGCAGTTATCAAAACAAAATCAAATGCACTGAAAGTTAAATAGAGAAACCTTTATTTGTCATGATAGTGGTTGTGGTAATTGTTATAGTTAATGTTTTGGCAGCAATAATTAGAGGCTACAATAGCTGTGTTTTTATTTATTTTAAATTTGTCTGGTCCCTGACTAGGTTCGTAATATAGAGAAATAAAATGACTGAATTGGTTCATTTGTGAATTGTGATCCAAACCAAAACTTGAAGTGTTTTAAACTTTAATCTTGAATTCTAAGATGATAAACACTAAAAATATGACTGCGAATAGGTGTCAACAATTGATGGCTACAGAAGGAGAAGATTGCTTGATGGTGAATTTTTCTCCTTCCTTTCCCCTTATCTCTTTCCTAATAAGGGCAAAGCGATTTCCCCTAGGGGACACATCAGTGGGATAGGTCTTATTCCCCAATAATGAGACTCATGTTCAATTGTCCTTACCTTAATGGGAAAAAAAAAAAGCAATCATAAACCTCAACTGGCCTCGTCTGGAAACAGACTATTTTAGTAACTTTTTGGTTTTTTGGCTAAAATATGAGGTAAAAAAAAGTAATATGTTTAGGATGATTTTTTGACTTTTTACGAAAAAATGTGCAAAAAGTAGAGAGAAAAGGAAATCTCTAACTTTTTAGTATAAGTTGTTGGTTTTTTGATTTTTTTAGTAACTTTTTGGCTTTTAAGCTAAAACAGTCACTTGCCAAACGAGGCCAATTTTTTTAGCCTTTGTTGTAATTATTTTGGCATGATTACGTTATGTATAAAAAATAGGGAAAAAGAATCCCCTTGAAAAATATGTCTTAACTGTGATAATCCTACATTAATAAAAAATGGTGAAAGCCATATAGGGGGTGTTTGGGAACCCAAGTTTGAGGCTAAAATAGTCTCAAATACTAAAAAAGCCAAGTAGCCTCAAATAGTATCCTAAACCAATGAGTTATATTTGAAAAAAAAAAAAAACAGTTGGCAGTGGGGCAACCTACACTGTCACATAGTGTAGGCACAGTGTAGTGACAGCCTAGTCCCACAGGCTGAAATGACAATTTTGCCCCTTTAGACCAATTTTGGAAAAAGTGAGGTTAGGGATAAATTTGTCATTTCAGCCTCAAATATCATTTCAAGCACATTTTTTAATACAACAACTCAAATAAAAATCCATCCTATCTTCCCAAAAACAAAAACGAAAATAGCCTACTAAATAGCCAAAAAGCCTAAAAAATAGCCACTTCCCAAACACCCATGGTAATCCCTTTGCCTTTGTATAGAGAATGGTGAAAAACCATCATGCTTTTACTTTAATGATCCCATTATCAATATCACTCTGAAGTATGAGGCTTTATTCTGTTCTTTCCTCTATGAAGTCTATACATTTTACAATGTGTTGATTGTTCTTGCATGAAACCACACTGTCAATTGGATTTATTGATGAAATAGAAGCTTAATTTCCTTTCCTGTTGATGCATGATTTTAGTATTGGGGAGGATGGGTAGACTGAGAAGTATTTGATATGATGTGTTTTTGTAGTCCTCCAGTGAGGCGAGCAAGTGCAAATGTGGTGAGTATCATTGCAAAGTATGCTGTTCCAGCTGGAGAGTGGCCTGATTTATTGCCATTTTTATTCCAATGCAGCCAGAGTCCACAAGAAGACCATAGAGAAGTAAGTTAATTGCTATTGAAAGCTTTTTCATGTGATTGGAAATCAGGATGACTTTTTTTATTTTTTTGTGATTGGAAAATCAGAATGACTTGAGAGAAGATGATTCAATCTTGTCAGTACTTCCTCCTCCCCTTATAATGTTGATCTTATTAGTATTTTGGGCTGTATGGCTTATTAAAAAATGACACGGTTTGACATTGTGGCAAATGGAAAAGTTTATGTGATAAAAGAATGGATCTTGTTTTTCTTTCTATAGTATAAACTTAAAAACTTGGAGGGTATGCTGGGAATTCAAAAAAAAAAAAAGGACCTATTTTCATTTATTTATATATATATATTTCAGTGGATAACAATATTTAATTATGTCCAATCTCTCGGACATAGAGTCATCTGTGGAATACGTAACATGACTATCCCATGAAGGTTGATCTGCCAACCAAGGTGAAGGATACAAGAAACTGTGTTTAGGCCTGCATACAAGGTTGTGACCTGCTACCTATTATCAACTTGAATCCTTGATGACTTCAGGATTGTGGAATAGTATATACAAGTGCTATTAGTGCATTGCTAAATTTAGTAAGTGCTAATACATGCATACATACACATAGATATATACATACATAACTTTTGTGACAGCCCCTCGTCATGTTTATCTATCTGCTTCCTATAAGGGGAATTTCTGTATCTACACTAAACTCTGAATGAAATGGTCTACTTCCACATGTATACGTTTATAATCCTGATCTTTCCAGTGTCATCATTATGTTTTTTGAGTTACTATTATGTAGTGCTCTCATTCCTTTCCATTTTCACCAGTTACTCACATTGGTACCCTGTGGAGGATATAAAGGGCTAACAGATAATCTCTCTCTGTGATGCAAGGTGGCATTGATCCTTTTCAGCTCTTTAACTGAAACGATTGGGAATTCATTTCGACCACATTTTGCAGACTTACAAACTCTTTTGTTGAAGTGCCTACAAGATGAGACTAGTAACCGGGTCAGAGTTGCTGCACTTAAGTAAGCCGATTGAAAAAAATTGTTCCAAATTTCTTTTTATTTTTTGGCGTGAGAGATATTCTGGCATGGATGCTAACAACTAATTTGCGGCACATTGAATTTTAATCATGTTGCCAGGGCAGTTGGGTCTTTCCTTGAGTTCACTCATGATGGGGCTGAAGTGGTGAGTAATTTTCATTCCTTTGCACTGTTGATACTGTGTGATATTCCCCATGAGTTCTGTCTGGCAAAAGACAATGTGTTAATAATTTGATAATGTTGGTTGGGTTGTTGACTTATGAGTTTGTTAAGTTGGCATGAGTGAAGGTCATTCATATAAATTGAGGAAATCTTTCCTCGTGTTACTCATCACATAGAACTAGTGAAGAATGTAAATAAATGTAGGAGACTCATCCCAGCTGTTTACACGAATTAAGACATTTATGAGACTCGTCCAAGCTGTTTACACGAATTAAGAAATTAATTTTGAAACCAAAAAAGGCATTCTGCAGGCAGTTTCCATGAAATTCCTGGTTTATACACATAGTTAATTCTCTGGATGCTTATTTTGATACCTTAGTTTCAGTATAATTAACAATGGACATGCTATTGGATTGTTGCCACTCATTAGGTTGTTTTAGTCCTTTAAGTAATGCGGTTGCTCCATCATTGGGATTTGGCATGGCTTTGATACTCGGAGCTGATGTGGGCAAATTTGTCTTTGAAATGCTTATGACCTATTGCATGTAGGATAATATCTCTGGTTCCTTCAATAAATTTTTAATTGTAAAGGGTTCCACTATCTTCTGTGCTAAACCTGTCTGAATCGATGGCTGTTATTTTTTATGATATACCATGACTTGGATGGACTTAATTCTGCATAGTGTGAGGCTATTTCTGGGAACTGAAGCAATCTTTTATTATTGCTTTTTGTGCCTTCAATCTCTGCCATAACTTCGCAGGTCAAGTTTCGAGAATTTATTCCCAGTATTTTAAATGTATCAAGACAATGCCTTGCCTCTGGTGAGGAGGATGTTGCTATAATTGCTTTTGAAATATTTGATGAGCTGATTGAATCTCCTGCACCTCTTCTTGGGGAATCAGTTAAAGCCATAGTGCAGTTCTCTCTTGAAGTTTGTTCTAGTCAAAATTTGGAAAGTAGCACTCGTCATCAGGTTAGGAGCATGGAATTATATCTTTTTCCTTCTACTACCTTATCCTAGCATGCCTTTTGTTTTCCGTGTCCTTAATCTCTTGATCACTCGTGTTTTGTTTAATGCGTCAGGCTATTCAAATAATTTCATGGCTTGCAAAGTACAAATCCAATTCCCTAAAAAAGCACAAGCTGGTTATTCCTATCTTGCAAGTTATTTGCCCATTACTTGCAGAAGCTTCTAACAGTGATGGTGATGATGATCTTGCACCAGATCGAGCTGCTGCTGAAGTTATTGATACCATGGCTTTAAACCTTTCAAAACATGTGTACCCTCCTGTTTTTGAATTTGCTTCTTTGAGCAGTCAGAGCGCTAATCCTAAGTTTCGGGAAGCTTCGGTTACAGCTTTAGGTGTTGTTTCAGAGGGTTGTTTAGAGTTGATGAAAGATAAGTTGGAACCTGTTCTTCATATTGTTTTGGGGGCTCTTAGAGATCCTGAACAAATGGTGAGGGGAGCTGCCTCTTTTGCATTGGGTCAATTTGCAGAGCATTTGCAGCCTGAGATTGTCTCCCACTATGAAAGCGTTCTTCCTTGCATTTTGAATGCCCTGGAGGATGCATCTGATGAAGTAAAGGTACACAAGTGCTGGACAAGATATTATTTCTGAAATTTATTAAATTCTTTCCATTTTATAATTCAAGCTTCTGTGCAGGAAAAATCATATTATGCACTTGCAGCATTTTGTGAGAACATGGGTGAAGAAATCCTTCCTTTTCTCGATCCTTTGATGGGGAAATTACTTGCTGCACTTCAGAATAGCGCACGTAATTTGCAGGAGACATGCATGGTAATTTTTTTTTACTGTCTGAAGATTTAGTTTGATGTAACTGTGAAATTTATTATCCCTTTAAGCAAGCTTGCTCGTGATGTTGTTGCAGTCTGCAATTGGTTCCGTTGCATCTGCTGCGGAGCAAGCCTTCATTCCTTTTGCTGAACGGATTCTGGAGTTGATGAAAACGTTCATAGTGCTTACTAATGATGAGGACCTCTGTTCGCGAGCAAGGGCTACTGAATTAGTTGGCATAATTGCAATGTCTGTGGGGAGAACGCGGATGGAACCAATTTTACCTCCTTTCATTGAAGCTGCAATTTCTGTAATTAACTTTGGCACTTTCTTTAATTGGAAGTACTTGAGATATTTTCCAAGCATTAGATTTAATGGGGTTTAATTTTATCAGGGATTTGGGTTGGAATTTAGTGAGCTTCGAGAATACACTCATGGTTTCTTCAGCAACGTGGCAGAGATTTTGGATGAGGGATTTGCCCAGGTATGCATGGCTTTGGTCATATTAAGTTTTGAGTGTAATTGTTTTTGCGTCCTTGTTAATATTTGGCATTTTCTTCTGGTCAACAGTATCTTCCACATGTTGTTCCTCTAGCATTTTCATCCTGCAATCTCGATGATGGCTCTGCTGTGGATATTGATGACTCTGATGAGGATGAGAACATTAGTGGATTTGGTGGAGTTTCATCTGATGATGAAGCTCATGATGAACCAAGGGTTCGGAATATCAGTATAAGAACTGGAGTATTAGATGAAAAGGCTGCTGCAACTCAGGCCCTTGGCTTATTTGCTTTGCACACCAAGAGTTCCTTTGCTCCGTATCCTTTATGATTATATCTCTTTTTATTTTGTTCAAAGGAACTATAATTGAAAAATGCATATATTTTTATTTGAATTCTTTGACTTTCTTAAGCTATTTGGAGGAGTCATTGAAAATTTTGGTTAGACACTCAACCTACTTCCATGAGGATGTTCGGCTTCAAGCCATTATCGGATTGAAACGTGAGTAACCATACCAACTTAACTAGTGAATGGAAACACTCGTATTTTGAGATGCGAATTGCTTGGTGCCTACGGCTTTGAAGAAAACTGAATTAGCAGCAATCTGCCAGATGAATTATTGATTTCCTTAAATCTGTTGTCTGTGAGACAAACCATAAAAAAATGAATAAAATTACAGAATGAAGGAGTTTTGGAGGAGCTGAAAAACATTCTACGGCCTTGGTGAAAGAAAATCACTCTCACAGCTCCTAAGCTTAAAAGTCCACTCCTAAGGCACCATATATTTTTGAAGTGGGTGTACCACCTTTTTGTTCCAGTTTTACATACTTAAAATGACCTGGGTTTATGTACCATTGAACTAAGTGTTTGTTCAGGCATTATTATTGTTTGTGCAAGCATGAGTTACATAATCAGCATGGCTGATAGAAGATAACTGCTCCTATCTCAGATGAAATCTCATGGTTCATCTCAGAATGCAATTTAGAATGTTGGGGTTGTTTCTTTTAGATCAAGCGTCTGTCCTTTCTTGAGTTGGACATACATTGGCATAGTAATCTTACTGTAGTTCACCTAAAGTAAAAAAATAAAATAATGCCATATGTGACTGTTTGGAAGGCTCTGTCTGGCAGTGCAAGGAGAGGGATTTAATTGTTTATTTGGCGTGAGCGTGGCCTAAGAGAATGCTCTTTGCAGGGAATATTATGTCGGTGTCACATAGATTGAACTTCTTGTACATCAGGCCTTGTCTGTCTCTGTCAGTCTGTCTCTGTATACAGATATATATATATATAATTTGCGGGGAGGAGTTTGTTCCACTTTTGGCCGGTTGGTGGAATTTGTATTGGGCTCGTTGAAGTATGCCATGATATAAAGTGGTTTAAGTCTGTGTAAGAGTTGCTGCTGCGGACATGTTTGGGAACATAGGTTTTATAGCCACAAATGTTTAAAGCTTGGATTAGTTCTCTCTTTTTGATTGCTTTTCATCACACTGGTCTTGATCTACTCATTTCCTTTCTTTCTGTTCTTTGTTGCTATACAAAGCAATATACTATTAACATTACTTGTTATCTTGTTTCATAACCTTATGAAGTTCTTAAACCGAGAAAAAAAATGGTGGACCATTAATGTAGCAGTCCAAAAAAGAAGATCTACTCTGGAAGGATCTATATTTCTAGTGAGAGAGACCTATCTTATGACTCAAAGTTAGTGTTTTTAAATTTTAATCTTGGACAAATTAGGTTAATTAAGTTCTAAAAATTCAAATATGTTTATAGTCTTGGCCCTGTCCATTTAACTTTAACGTTTTTACTTAGTGGAATGAGATTATCAAACAGCATCTCAGTTCAGTTGTTAATTAGTGGAGTGAAAATGTGTGATTGTTTTGTGGTGACAACACCAGCGTCATCACTTTAATACTGTCTGGTTATGAAACATTCTATTGCCCTTATTTTGAATCTAGTCCGAGTATAGGGTTCTTTGAACGCCATCAATACAATGGTCCTTTGTATACAGATGACAAAGATAGTTATATATAAAAGAAGTTAGATTTCCATTCATATGTAATTTAATTTTTTTTTCTCAATGTAGAGTAATTTAAGTTATTTGGTACTTATTCAAACTATTTGATCTGTGTTTCAGATATTTTAACAGCTGCACAAGCTGTATTCCAAGGTCATAATGTAAGTGTGCATCAGCTTCTTTCTATTTCTCTGCATTTTTTGTTTGTGCTTTAAAATTTTGACATCCTAGTTGAGAACTTTATTAACTTTTTTGGTAAACTTACTTTGTTTAATGTTAATTGAATGCTAAAATGGTGTGCATCAGCTTCTTTCTATTTCTCTGCATTTTTTGTTTGTGCTTTAAAATTTTGACATCCTAGTTGAGAACTTTATTAACTTTTTTGGTAAACTTACTTTGTTTAATGTTAATTGAATGCTAAAATGGTTCCACCAAATAATTTATATGATTGGTGTTCTTAGTAGTTAGGGTCATATTTAGCCTTCAGCCAGATATGCTACTAATACTGTCAAAATTACTTCTCTCTTTCTCTGCAGGAAGGACCAACAAAGGCCAGAGAAATTCTCGGTAAGATCTTGATCCAATAATGACAATTACATCATATATGGCATTTTCAAGGCTATGTCCAATTTTCTAGAGAATCCATAAATCTTTTTATATTATGCAGATACCGTGATGAATATTTATATCAAGACTATGACTGAAGATGATGACAAGGAAGTTGTTGCGCAAGATTGTATGAGCATAGCTGACATCATCAAGGACATTGGATACATAGCGGTTGAGCCATGTAAGTCTGAATTCTGGTTTTTCATTCTATCAGTTGAAATCCTTGTTTTAGTGCAAAGCAAATTATTAGGTCTAATATGCTTCCCAATCTGATTCGGTTTCAGATATGCCTCGGCTTGTTGAGGCAACTTTGGTATTGCTTAGAGAAGAATCAGCATGTCAGCAAAAAGAATCTGATGGTGAAATTGATGATGACGATGCTGAACATGATGAAGTGCTTATGGATGCAGTTTCTGACCTCCTACCTGCATTTGCAAACTCCATGGGTATCCATTTTGCGCCCATCTTTGAGAAGCTGTTTGGTCCCTTAATGAAATTTGCGGTGGGTCAGCAACTGCTATTGACATGCATATTCATAATATCTTGCCTTCTGTTCATAATTTTAGACTCATATTTTGTAATTGACAATTGCAGAAAGCTTCACGCCCACCACAAGATCGGACCATGGTGGTTGCATGCCTAGCAGAAGTTGCTCAGCATATGGGTCCTCCTATTGCGGGCTATATTGATGTAATTTATCAGGAATCTAAGACTAGCTGTTTAATTTGGATTCTTTTTGGTTTCTCGTTTATATGGTGTTAATTTCCAAGAAATTGGGTAATGTTTCAGGCTGTAATGCCATTGGTACTCAAAGAACTGGCATCACCAGTGGCAACTAATAGGAGGAATGCTGCTTTTTGTATTGGAGAGCTGTGCAAAAATGGTGGTGATTCCGCTCTGAAGTATCCTTCTAAATGCATACAAATATACAATTTTTTCATTTGCTTATTTTTTCGTTTTTCTGATATTTGTTATTTTGGGTTTCCATTTTTTTCACGGGGGTGTGGAGAAGAAGGATTCATGTGGCCGACCCCATTTGATGGGACTCAAGGCTTGGTTTGGTTTGGTTTGGTTTGGTTGAAGATTTGTAATTTTCAACTATTTTTGAATTAAATTCTGTTTCACGATATTGCATTTGCTTTGTTAGAGCGTTTCCTTTACAACTATGCAAGATACTATGGCGATGCACTACATGGACTTTATCCATTATTCGGGGAGTCTGAGCCAGATGATGCTGTAAGGGACAATGCAGCTGGTGCAGTGGCAAGGATGATAATGGTGCACCCTGAATCCATCCCGTTGAATCAGGTTTATCATCTGGTCACCTTTAATTCTTATCCAGTCCTTATGGCCTAAATTCTGTTTGGGTGCTCAAATTATTTTTGTTTTTTTTTCCCCTCTTAGGTGCTTCCCGTTTTCTTGAAAGTTCTTCCTTTAAAAGAAGATCACGAGGAGTCCATGGCTGTCTATAGTTGTGTGTGTAATCTTGTTCTATCGTCCAATCCCCAGGTATTAATCCTCTCTCTCTTATTAAGGGTTTGTTTAATTCGAAAGAAATAAATGATGGGAAGTGAAACTGATATAAAGTGAAAGAAAAGAAAGTATATTTTCCACATGCATTTGATTAAGATGAAAATTTTACAAGGAGAGAAATTAGGAATTATAAACATAAGTAACTACTTTTATGAACAAATTTAAACTTGTACTTTCTTTCTTTCTTCTTTTTTTTTTTTTTTTCCCTGAGAAACTAAAAGCTTAATTGTCATGCTAATATAGGTTGTACAAGAAAAACAATTTGCTTGTAACTTCCAACACTTTCTTGCTAAACGAACTTAGAAAAAGTTTTGGTTGCGTTTGGTAGAGTTTTAGAATTATGATTTGAGAGTAGAGTTGTATTTTGAGTTTGTGAGTTTTGGAATTATGATTTGAGTGTTGAAAATTTGTTTGGTTATGAGTTTTGAAAAGAGTTTGAATTGAGTAATGTGACATATGATATTGAAAAGTGGGTGTTTTGAAAAGTGGGCGTGGAATTAATTTTCTAAAGCTGTAACCAAACAACACACTCAAACTAAGAGGTAGAATTAAACTTCAAAAGCTCTATTTTTCTCCATTTCTCACACTTTTCACTACTTTCATCCCAACCAAACTTAACCTAAAATGAGACACAGAGAGTAAACTTTTCTTTTCTTCTATTTCATTTTTGTTTCCTGCAAATAATACCCGCTAACCCTTTTCTTGGGGATTTCTGTTCATTCTAAATGCAAAACAGATCCTGTCTCTAGTTCCGGACTTGGTTAATCTTTTTGCCCAAGTTGCAGTATCACCCGTTGAAACATCTGAAGTCAAAGCTCATATAGGCAGGGCTTTCTCTCACCTGATATCTATTTATGGGCATCAGATGCAACCTATTTTGAGCAGCCTTTCACCAACACATGCTAATGCCTTAGCTGCAATTGCTCCGAAATGTTGACACATTCAGGTCCTGCCGGGCTGATATTGTTTTGGTTACCCCCCCCCCCCCCCCCCCCACCCTTTTCAGTAATGAGATCATTTCTCATGTTGTGGTTTCTTTTTGTCTATTTGGTGTTGATGGCGATCCCCCTACTGAAGAGTTTCTGGTCTGAATCAGGTATGCATATAGGAGTTGTTTGGTGCACAGCTTGTAGAGCTGTTCATTGCAGTTTTTTTTAAAAATTTTTTTGGTTGAAAATATTTGCTAGAATGTTTGATGCAACTTCTGCATATAGCTTTTGAGGCAAAAATAGCTTGAGGAAGCTAAAAATAACTGATCATTGGGAAGTAGGGGGAGATGTACTTTTAGCTTATGCTTTCTAATTATCATCTTTCAGCTTGTTAGAAGTTTGCACCAAACATGTCATAGTAAATTACCAAAATAGTGTGCCATGAAAAATAATTTTCATAGCAGGATTTTGATTGAATTCTTCTGTTAATGTGGTCTTTGTCATTAGTTGGTGCCCATCCTTTCTCAACTCTAACCCAACGGAACTTATAATTTTGACTACTTAGGATTGGTCCATTAAATTTGCCAAATAGCTCTCTTGGGCCCTATGTTCCGTTAAATCATCAGCCAATTTTCTTGTCACCATTTCTGCTTATATTTTCTGTGGTTTCCCCCTTATCCTTGAATAGTTGTCGTTGCTTAGCTCTTGCCACACTTCTGTGGGTTTTGTTTGCACAACTGGATTTTCTTTGACAATTGTTTTCACCTCTGAATTGCTCTGCCACTATTTGGATATTATTATTATTATTATTTTGACCATCAGGAAAATTTTGGGGCATCAGAGCCAAGCATAAATTTAGGTTTGTACTGAATTAGATTCTATGTTACATGGACTCTTATAAATTTATCGACACTTGCACTTGGGTTAGGGTTTGAGATATATGTCCGATCTGTCTAGTTGGACATACACCCAACAAATATATTTTTAGTAGCAGAGTTTTGTAATATGAAACAATGCATAACTTCCATTCTATGTATAAAAAGCTATGTTAGTATGTAAACTTCATTTTACCCTAAATAAAATTTTGAAAATATGAAATTTAGTCGTGTCCTAGTGTTCTTGGGCATGGGAATTAGATGAATTCGATACTGAAACACATATCCTACCTACCAGGCATCTATACTCGAGTCCATGTAACATAGATCAGACTACTAGTATTTGCAACGAGACCTTTTTTTTTCTTTTTTTGCTTTCCTTTTTTTTTTTCCTTTTTTTCCACTTGAAAATAATTTTGCTTCTCATCCTTCCTACGGCAAAAGTTGTCAAACTATGTTCTTGGCAGTCTATTTAGGCCCTATTTGGGAATTTGGTTATTTTAGTTGGCTTTTTGACTATTTTAGACTGGCTAAAAAAGTTGTATTTGGGAAGATAGTTGGCTTTTTTTATTTATTTATTTATATAGTTGATTTGATAGTTGTGAGAGAAAAATTAAATGATTATAGTTTAGATGTGACATTTTGTCTTATTTGTTACTTTAACCTATTTTGTTTTTATTGTCTATTTTAGCCTCCAATCCTCTTCCCAAACAGGGCCTTAATTGCATATTTTTTGCCCTTTCAATTTTCACCATTTGCAAATATCGCAAGTTCATATCCTTGATTCATTCTTGCAGGTGTGGTTTGTGTTCTACCAGCTGTCTCCATTTTTCCCGCTTGGAGGCACTGCTCATTCTTCCAGTGTTCACAGATACAGTATTTCATGTTTTTAGTTATTATTTTCTTGTAATTTATATTTATTTTTTTAAGCTTGGGTGCTGGTTAATTTTATTTACATGTTTGTTGAGAGCAAGTAGCTCAGAGTTGAGTTGTGTGAAGATGTGTAAATTGCAACCTGCCATAGCACTGAGCAGGAATAAAGTTTTGTTTTTTTCATTGGTTACATTGTTTTACCATCTAGTGTGCATGTATATTTCATTTTATTTTATTTTTGTTTGGTTTTAGCTGTTTCTTTCAAATTCTACAGTGGGTTAATTAGGGTTAATTAGGCAGTCACTCAACAGAAACATCTTTTTATCTCCTCAACTTTGAAATCATACACATAGGTGCATGGGTAACATTTGCAGTTTATTATTTATTTTTTTAACAAACAAGAACAAAGTACAAGTTTAGTGTACATGTGTATTTTGAAACTTGTTTTTGAAAATAAGCAAGAGAGATGACAGAAGGTGGTTATTGATTGTTGTAGATGATGGTTGGAGTTAATTGTCTGCTATTGCAGGTAATTTTTGGCAAGAGGTGGATGTTGTTGGTGGTGGTGGTTGTTGGTAGAGGCCAAAGGTATTTGGGCCTCTGAAGGTAGTAGTTAGAGGTGGCGGTCGAAGGTGGTTAATTGAGGGCAGATGTGATTATCAGTTAAGTGATGGTTGAAGGAGGTCATTGGCAATAGTGAATAGAGAGATGGGTGTGGTTGGTGGTGGTGGCAGTAGTGAATAGAGAGGTGGGTGTGGTTGGTGGTGGTGGTGGTTGCTCGTCTCATATTAAATTTAGTTTCTCTTTAATAGTGATGGGATAACAACTAATTAATTTTTTTTTCTTTTGCCCTTTCGGATTACTTGTCTAGAGTTTGACATCAGACTCAAATTTTAAAAATTATGTTGGGACTAAAAGATGACCTTGCAATTTATTCTAAAATTTCAAATGTTATTTTTTATAGTTTATTTTTTATATTATTATTATGTTGATGTAGTTTAAAATGACTCTTTAATTTATTCGTAATTACTGGTTCTAAAT